>CM029667.1:11166289-11508337 GCA_017311315.1 Dendrocalamus latiflorus
ACGTTGACTCAGACGATTCGAAATCCCTGAACTCAGCGAGGGTGCATATGATGTCCACTCGGTGTGTTGGGCACAAAGTTTTATTTCGTGCCTTGATTTTGTACGAATCGAGCTTATCGTACCTGTTGGAACAGCTGTGGCGGAAAGTTTCGCGCCGACTCAGATGGATCTGAAAATCGTGCCGATGTGAGCAAGGGTGAACGTGACGTCGATTCAGAGCGTTTGGCACCCACATTCATTTCGAGCCGTGATTTTGTATGCATGGAATTTATTGTACCTGTTGGAACCCGTTGCGGAGGAAATTTTCTCACCAACTCGAATGGATTCTAAATCGGTGCCGAAATGAGCTAGGGTGCATATGTAGTCCATTCGAGGTGTTCGCACTTAGCTTCGTTTTGTGCCTTGATTTCATCATTACGAAGGTTATGACGTTGTCGGAACCCACGGATGAGGAAAGTCTCAGCACCGACTTGGACGGATTTCAAATGTGTACCAAAAAGAGCTACGCCGTATATGAAGTCCATTTGAGTTGTTTTGCTCCCATTGTCATTTGGTGACTCAATTTTGTCCGCGTGGTGTTTGTAATATCGTCGGCACCTGACGTCGAGGAAATTTTCATACGGACTCGAACGGATTCGGAATACATGTCGTAATGTGCCAGAGGATGCATACGAAGTGCAATCGGGGTGTTGTACTCAGTTTCATTTCGTGACTTGATTTCATTTGCGTGGAGTTTACGATGTCGTCGGAACCTGTTGTGGAGGAAAGTTTCGCACCGACTCAGACCGATCCGAAAACCATGTTGATGTGAGCAAGGGCATGGCAGATGTCCATTCGGTCTATTTTGGATCCAGTTTCATTTTGAGCCTTGATTTTGCGCGCGTGCAGCTTATAGTATCGGTTGGAACCCGATGTGGTGCAAAGTTTCACACTGACTCCTATCGAATCCAAATCCTTGCCACAATGAGCTAGGGTGCAGATGTTGTCCACTCGAGGTGTTTTGCACTTAGTTGCATTTAGTGCCACGATTTCATTCTCACGGAGGCTATGGTGCCGTCGAAACCTGTAGAAGGGGAAAGTCCCACACCGGCTCGGATAGATTCGAAACGTGTACCAAAATGAGCTAAGCCGCATACGAAGTACATTTGGGTTGTTTAGCTCCCAGTTTCAAGTTGGTGACTCGCTTTTGTCTACATGGTGTTTGTAATGTCGTCGATACCTGATGTTAACGAAAGTTTCATACACACTCAGACGGATTCGGAGTACATGTCACAATGAGCCCGGGCGCATATGAATGTCCAATCGAGGTGTTGCACTCTGTTTCATTTCGTGACTCGATTTCATGCGCATGGAGTTTACGATGCCGTCGGAACCCGTTGCGGAGGAATGTTTCACACCGACTCGGGGAGATCCGAAATCTACGCTGAAATGAGCTATGGTGCATGTGTAGTCCATCCGAGGTGTTTGGCACTCAGTTTAATTTTCTATCTCGATTTCGTGCTCCTAGATGTTACGGTTCCGTAGGAACACGCTGTGGATGAAATTCTCACGTTGACTCAGACGGATTCGAAATCCGTGCTGAACTCAGCGAGGGTGCATATGATGTCCACTCGGTGTGTTGGGCACAAAGTTTTATTTCGTGCCTTGATTTTGTACGAATCGAGCCTATCGTACCTGTTGGAACAGCTGTGGCGGAAAGTTTCGCGCCGACTCAGATGGATCTGAAAATCGTGCCGATGTGAGCAAGGGTGAACGTGACGTCGATTCAGAGCGTTTGGCACCCACATTCATTTCGAGCCGTGATTTTGTATGCATGGAATTTATTGTACCTGTTGGAACCCGTTGCGCAGGAAATTTTCACACCAACTCGAATGGATTCTAAATCGGTGCCGAAATGAGCTAGGGTGCATATGTAGTCCATTCGAGGTGTTCGCACTTAGCTTCGTTTTGTGCCTTGATTTCATCATTACGAAGGTTATGACGTTGTCGGAACCCACGGATGAGGAAAGTCTCAGCACCGACTTGGACGGATTTGAAATGTGTACCAAAAAGAGCTACGCCGTATATGAAGTCCATTTGAGTTGTTTTGCTCCCATTGTCATTTGGTGACTCAATTTTGTCCGCGTGGTGTTTGTAATATCGTCGGCACCTGACGTCGAGGAAATTTTCATACGGACTCGAACGGATTCGGAATACATGTCGTAATGTGCCAGAGGATGCATACGAAGTGCCAATCGGGGTGTTGTACTCAGTTTCATTTCGTGACTTGATTTCATTTGCGTGGAGTTTACGATGTCGTCGGAACCTGTTGTGGAGGAAAGTTTCGCACCGACTCAGACCGATCCGAAAACCATGTTGATGTGAGCAAGGGCATGGCAGATGTCCATTCGGTCTATTTTGGATCCAGTTTCATTTTGAGCCTTGATTTTGCGCGCGTGCAGCTTATAGTATCGGTTGGAACCCGATGTGGTGCAAAGTTTCACACTGACTCCTATCGAATCCAAATCCTTGCCACAATGAGCTAGGGTGCAGATGTTGTCCACTCGAGGTGTTTTGCACTTAGTTGCATTTAGTGCCACGATTTCATTCTCACGGAGGCTATGGTGCCGTCGAAACCTGTAGAAGGGGAAAGTCCCACACCGGCTCGGATAGATTCGAAACGTGTACCAAAATGAGCTAAGCCGCATACGAAGTACATTTGGGTTGTTTAGCTCCCAGTTTCAGTTGGTGACTCGCTTTTGTCTACATGGTGTTTGTAATGTCGTCGATACCTGATGTTAACGAAAGTTTCATACACACT
The DNA here is from genome assembly GCA_017311315.1 of Dendrocalamus latiflorus. Classification (NCBI taxonomy): domain Eukaryota; kingdom Viridiplantae; phylum Streptophyta; class Magnoliopsida; order Poales; family Poaceae; genus Dendrocalamus; species Dendrocalamus latiflorus. Next base: position 11,169,090 of record CM029667.1, read on the forward strand.
CAGACGGATTCGGAGTACATGTCACAATGAGCCCGGGCGCATATGAATGTCCAATCGAGGTGTTGCACTCTGTTTCATTTCGTGACTCGATTTCATGCGCATGGAGTTTACGATGCCGTCGGAACCCGTTGCGGAGGAATGTTTCACACCGACTCGGGGAGATCCGAAATCTACGCTGAAATGAGCTATGGTGCATGTGTAGTCCATCCGAGGTGTTTGGCACTCAGTTTAATTTTCTATCTCGATTTCGTGCTCCTAGATGTTACGGTTCCGTAGGAACACGCTGTGGATGAAATTCTCACGTTGACTCAGACGGATTCGAAATCCGTGCTGAACTCAGCGAGGGTGCATATGATGTCCACTCGGTGTGTTGGGCACAAAGTTTTATTTCGTGCCTTGATTTTGTACGAATCGAGCCTATCGTACCTGTTGGAACAGCTGTGGCGGAAAGTTTCGCGCCGACTCAGATGGATCTGAAAATCGTGCCGATGTGAGCAAGGGTGAACGTGACGTCGATTCAGAGCGTTTGGCACCCACATTCATTTCGAGCCGTGATTTTGTATGCATGGAATTTATTGTACCTGTTGGAACCCGTTGCGCAGGAAATTTTCACACCAACTCGAAATGGATTCTAAATCGGTGCCGAAATGAGCTAGGGTGCATATGTAGTCCATTCGAGGTGTTCGCACTTAGCTTCGTTTTGTGCCTTGATTTCATCATTACGAAGGTTATGACGTTGTCGGAACCCACGGATGAGGAAAGTCTCAGCACCGACTTGGACGGATTTCAAATGTGTACCAAAAAGAGCTACGCCGTATATGAAGTCCATTTGAGTTGTTTTGCTCCCATTGTCATTTGGTGACTCAATTTTGTCCGCGTGGTGTTTGTAATATCGTCGGCACCTGACGTCGAGGAAATTTTCATACGGACTCGAACGGATTCGGAATACATGTCGTAATGTGCCAGAGGATGCATACGAAGTGCCAATCGGGGTGTTGTACTCAGTTTCATTTCGTGACTTGATTTCATTTGCGTGGAGTTTACGATGTCGTCGGAACCTGTTGTGGAGGAAAGTTTCGCACCGACTCAGACCGATCCGAAAACCATGTTGATGTGAGCAAGGGCATGGCAGATGTCCATTCGGTCTATTTTGGATCCAGTTTCATTTTGAGCCTTGATTTTGCGCGCGTGCAGCTTATAGTATCGGTTGGAACCCGATGTGGTGCAAAGTTTCACACTGACTCCTATCGAATCCAAATCCTTGCCACAATGAGCTAGGGTGCAGATGTTGTCCACTCGAGGTGTTTTGCACTTAGTTGCATTTAGTGCCACGATTTCATTCTCACGGAGGCTATGGTGCCGTCGAAACCTGTAGAAGGGGAAAGTCCCACACCGGCTCGGATAGATTCGAAACGTGTACCAAAATGAGCTAAGCCGCATACGAAGTACATTTGGGTTGTTTAGCTCCCAGTTTCAAGTTGGTGACTCGCTTTTGTCTACATGGTGTTTGTAATGTCGTCGATACCTGATGTTAACGAAAGTTTCATACACACTCAGACGGATTCGGAGTACATGTCACAATGAGCCCGGGCGCATATGAATGTCCAATCGAGGTGTTGCACTCTGTTTCATTTCGTGACTCGATTTCATGCGCATGGAGTTTACGATGCCGTCGGAACCCGTTGCGGAGGAATGTTTCACACCGACTCGGGGAGATCCGAAATCTACGCTGAAATGAGCTATGGTGCATGTGTAGTCCATCCGAGGTGTTTGGCACTCAGTTTAATTTTCTATCTCGATTTCGTGCTCCTAGATGTTACGGTTCCGTAGGAACACGCTGTGGATGAAATTCTCACGTTGACTCAGACGGATTCGAAATCCGTGCTGAACTCAGCGAGGGTGCATATGATGTCCACTCGGTGTGTTGGGCACAAAGTTTTATTTCGTGCCTTGATTTTGTACGAATCGAGCCTATCGTACCTGTTGGAACAGCTGTGGCGGAAAGTTTCGCGCCGACTCAGATGGATCTGAAAATCGTGCCGATGTGAGCAAGGGTGAACGTGACGTCGATTCAGAGCGTTTGGCACCCACATTCATTTCGAGCCGTGATTTTGTATGCATGGAATTTATTGTACCTGTTGGAACCCGTTGCGCAGGAAATTTTCACACCAACTCGAATGGATTCTAAATCGGTGCCGAAATGAGCTAGGGTGCATATGTAGTCCATTCGAGGTGTTCGCACTTAGCTTCGTTTTGTGCCTTGATTTCATCATTACGAAGGTTATGACGTTGTCGGAACCCACGGATGAGGAAAGTCTCACACCGACTTGGACGGATTTGCAAATGTGTACCAAAAAGAGCTACGCCGTATATGAAGTCCATTTGAGTTGTTTTGCTCCCATTGTCATTTGGTGACTCAATTTTGTCCGCGTGGTGTTTGTAATATCGTCGGCACCTGACGTCGAGGAAATTTTCATACGGACTCGAACGGATTCGGAATACATGTCGTAATGTGCCAGAGGATGCATACGAAGTGCAATCGGGGTGTTGTACTCAGTTTCATTTCGTGACTTGATTTCATTTGCGTGGAGTTTACGATGTCGTCGGAACCTGTTGTGGAGGAAAGTTTCGCACCGACTCAGACCGATCCGAAAACCATGTTGATGTGAGCAAGGGCATGGCAGATGTCCATTCGGTCTATTTTGGATCCAGTTTCATTTTGAGCCTTGATTTTGCGCGCGTGCAGCTTATAGTATCGGTTGGAACCCGATGTGGTGCAAAGTTTCACACTGACTCCTATCGAATCCAAATCCTTGCCACAATGAGCTAGGGTGCAGATGTTGTCCACTCGAGGTGTTTTGCACTTAGTTGCATTTAGTGCCACGATTTCATTCTCACGGAGGCTATGGTGCCGTCGAAACCTGTAGAAGGGGAAAGTCCCACACCGGCTCGGATAGATTCGAAACGTGTACCAAAATGAGCTAAGCCGCATACGAAGTACATTTGGGTTGTTTAGCTCCCAAGTTTCAATTGGTGACTCGCTTTTGTCTACATGGTGTTTGTAATGTCGTCGATACCTGATGTTAACGAAAGTTTCATACACACTCAGACGGATTCGGAGTACATGTCACAATGAGCCCGGGCGCATATGAATGTCCAATCGAGGTGTTGCACTCTGTTTCATTTCGTGACTCGATTTCATGCGCATGGAGTTTACGATGCCGTCGGAACCCGTTGCGGAGGAATGTTTCACACCGACTCGGGGAGATCCGAAATCTACGCTGAAATGAGCTATGGTGCATGTGTAGTCCATCCGAGGTGTTTGGCACTCAGTTTAATTTTCTATCTCGATTTCGTGCTCCTAGATGTTACGGTTCCGTAGGAACACGCTGTGGATGAAATTCTCACGTTGACTCAGACGGATTCGAAATCCGTGCTGAACTCAGCGAGGGTGCATATGATGTCCACTCGGTGTGTTGGGCACAAAGTTTTATTTCGTGCCTTGATTTTGTACGAATCGAGCCTATCGTACCTGTTGGAACAGCTGTGGCGGAAAGTTTCGCGCCGACTCAGATGGATCTGAAAATCGTGCCGATGTGAGCAAGGGTGAACGTGACGTCGATTCAGAGCGTTTGGCACCCACATTCATTTCGAGCCGTGATTTTGTATGCATGGAATTTATTGTACCTGTTGGAACCCGTTGCGCAGGAAATTTTCACACCAACTCGAAATGGATTCTAAATCGGTGCCGAAATGAGCTAGGGTGCATATGTAGTCCATTCGAGGTGTTCGCACTTAGCTTCGTTTTGTGCCTTGATTTCATCATTACGAAGGTTATGACGTTGTCGGAACCCACGGATGAGGAAAGTCTCAGCACCGACTTGGACGGATTTCAAATGTGTACCAAAAAGAGCTACGCCGTATATGAAGTCCATTTGAGTTGTTTTGCTCCCATTGTCATTTGGTGACTCAATTTTGTCCGCGTGGTGTTTGTAATATCGTCGGCACCTGACGTCGAGGAAATTTTCATACGGACTCGAACGGATTCGGAATACATGTCGTAATGTGCCAGAGGATGCATACGAAGTGCAATCGGGGTGTTGTACTCAGTTTCATTTCGTGACTTGATTTCATTTGCGTGGAGTTTACGATGTCGTCGGAACCTGTTGTGGAGGAAAGTTTCGCACCGACTCAGACCGATCCGAAAACCATGTTGATGTGAGCAAGGGCATGGCAGATGTCCATTCGGTCTATTTTGGATCCAGTTTCATTTTGAGCCTTGATTTTGCGCGCGTGCAGCTTATAGTATCGGTTGGAACCCGATGTGGTGCAAAGTTTCACACTGACTCCTATCGAATCCAAATCCTTGCCACAATGAGCTAGGGTGCAGATGTTGTCCACTCGAGGTGTTTTGCACTTAGTTGCATTTAGTGCCACGATTTCATTCTCACGGAGGCTATGGTGCCGTCGAAACCTGTAGAAGGGGAAAGTCCCACACCGGCTCGGATAGATTCGAAACGTGTACCAAAATGAGCTAAGCCGCATACGAAGTACATTTGGGTTGTTTAGCTCCCAAGTTTCAGTTGGTGACTCGCTTTTGTCTACATGGTGTTTGTAATGTCGTCGATACCTGATGTTAACGAAAGTTTCATACACACTCAGAAGGATTCGGAGTACATGTCACAATGAGCCCGGGCGCATATGAATGTCCAATCGAGGTGTTGCACTCTGTTTCATTTCGTGACTCGATTTCATGCGCATGGAGTTTACGATGCCGTCGGAACCCGTTGCGGAGGAATGTTTCACACCGACTCGGGGAGATCCGAAATCTACGCTGAAATGAGCTATGGTGCATGTGTAGTCCATCCGAGGTGTTTGGCACTCAGTTTAATTTTCTATCTCGATTTCGTGCTCCTAGATGTTACGGTTCCGTAGGAACACGCTGTGGATGAAATTCTCACGTTGACTCAGACGGATTCGAAATCCGTGCTGAACTCAGCGAGGGTGCATATGATGTCCACTCGGTGTGTTGGGCACAAAGTTTTATTTCGTGCCTTGATTTTGTACGAATCGAGCCTATCGTACCTGTTGGAACAGCTGTGGCGGAAAGTTTCGCGCCGACTCAGATGGATCTGAAAATCGTGCCGATGTGAGCAAGGGTGAACGTGACGTCGATTCAGAGCGTTTGGCACCCACATTCATTTCGAGCCGTGATTTTGTATGCATGGAATTTATTGTACCTGTTGGAACCCGTTGCGCAGGAAATTTTCACACCAACTCGAAATGGATTCTAAATCGGTGCCGAAATGAGCTAGGGTGCATATGTAGTCCATTCGAGGTGTTCGCACTTAGCTTCGTTTTGTGCCTTGATTTCATCATTACGAAGGTTATGACGTTGTCGGAACCCACGGATGAGGAAAGTCTCAGCACCGACTTGGACGGATTTGCAAATGTGTACCAAAAAGAGCTACGCCGTATATGAAGTCCATTTGAGTTGTTTTGCTCCCATTGTCATTTGGTGACTCAATTTTGTCCGCGTGGTGTTTGTAATATCGTCGGCACCTGACGTCGAGGAAATTTTCATACGGACTCGAACGGATTCGGAATACATGTCGTAATGTGCCAGAGGATGCATACGAAGTGCAATCGGGGTGTTGTACTCAGTTTCATTTCGTGACTTGATTTCATTTGCGTGGAGTTTACGATGTCGTCGGAACCTGTTGTGGAGGAAAGTTTCGCACCGACTCAGACCGATCCGAAAACCATGTTGATGTGAGCAAGGGCATGGCAGATGTCCATTCGGTCTATTTTGGATCCAGTTTCATTTTGAGCCTTGATTTTGCGCGCGTGCAGCTTATAGTATCGGTTGGAACCCGATGTGGTGCAAAGTTTCACACTGACTCCTATCGAATCCAAATCCTTGCCACAATGAGCTAGGGTGCAGATGTTGTCCACTCGAGGTGTTTTGCACTTAGTTGCATTTAGTGCCACGATTTCATTCTCACGGAGGCTATGGTGCCGTCGAAACCTGTAGAAGGGGAAAGTCCCACACCGGCTCGGATAGATTCGAAACGTGTACCAAAATGAGCTAAGCCGCATACGAAGTACATTTGGGTTGTTTAGCTCCCAGTTTCAGTTGGTGACTCGCTTTTGTCTACATGGTGTTTGTAATGTCGTCGATACCTGATGTTAACGAAAGTTTCATACACACTCAGAAGGATTCGGAGTACATGTCACAATGAGCCCGGGCGCATATGAATGTCCAATCGAGGTGTTGCACTCTGTTTCATTTCGTGACTCGATTTCATGCGCATGGAGTTTACGATGCCGTCGGAACCCGTTGCGGAGGAATGTTTCACACCGACTCGGGGAGATCCGAAATCTACGCTGAAATGAGCTATGGTGCATGTGTAGTCCATCCGAGGTGTTTGGCACTCAGTTTAATTTTCTATCTCGATTTCGTGCTCCTAGATGTTACGGTTCCGTAGGAACACGCTGTGGATGAAATTCTCACGTTGACTCAGACGGATTCGAAATCCGTGCTGAACTCAGCGAGGGTGCATATGATGTCCACTCGGTGTGTTGGGCACAAAGTTTTATTTCGTGCCTTGATTTTGTACGAATCGAGCCTATCGTACCTGTTGGAACAGCTGTGGCGGAAAGTTTCGCGCCGACTCAGATGGATCTGAAAATCGTGCCGATGTGAGCAAGGGTGAACGTGACGTCGATTCAGAGCGTTTGGCACCCACATTCATTTCGAGCCGTGATTTTGTATGCATGGAATTTATTGTACCTGTTGGAACCCGTTGTGGCAGGAAATTTTCACACCAACTCGAATGGATTCTAAATCGGTGCCGAAATGAGCTAGGGTGCATATGTAGTCCATTCGAGGTGTTCGCACTTAGCTTCGTTTTGTGCCTTGATTTCATCATTACGAAGGTTATGACGTTGTCGGAACCCACGGATGAGGAAAGTCTCACACCGACTTGGACGGATTTGAAATGTGTACCAAAAAGAGCTACGCCGTATATGAAGTCCATTTGAGTTGTTTTGCTCCCATTGTCATTTGGTGACTCAATTTTGTCCGCGTGGTGTTTGTAATATCGTCGGCACCTGACGTCGAGGAAATTTTCATACGGACTCGAACGGATTCGGAATACATGTCGTAATGTGCCAGAGGATGCATACGAAGTGCAATCAGGGTGTTGTACTCAGTTTCATTTCGTGACTTGATTTCATTTGCGTGGAGTTCACGATGTCGTCGGAACCTGTTGTGGAGGAAAGTTTCGCACCGACTCAGACCGATCCGAAAACCATGTTGATGTGAGCAAGGGCATGGCAGATGTCCATTCGGTCTATTTTGGATCCAGTTTTATTTTGAGCCTTTATTTTGCAGGCGTGCAGCTTATAGTATCGGTTGGAACCCGATGTGGTGCAAAGTTTCACACTAACTCCAATCGAACCCAAATCCTTGCCAAAATGAGCTAGGGTGCAGATGTTGCCCATTCGAGGTGTTTTGCACTTAGTTGCATTTAGTGCCACGATTTCATTCTCACGGAGGCTATTGTGCCGCCGAAACCTGTAGAAGGGGAAAGTCCCACACCGCCTCGGATAGATTCGAAACGTGTACCAAAATGAGCTAAGCCGCATACGAAGTACATTTGGGTTTGTCGTAGGGGTGGCCCCCACCTAAGCCCGGCAGGCCTGTTAGGAGGTTATAAGAACCAGTGTAACATGTGTAATGACATAAGTGCCCCTAATGGGGATGTACGGATGTCAGGGCATAACTGTAAAAGTATACCCCATGTGAATATATATATCAAGATGAGGGGGAGGGTGAGACAGAACACACCCACCTCTCCACTACCATCTCTCTCTCTGTTTGGTCTGTAACCACAACAGTTGGCGCCGTCCGTGGGGAGGACGAGGACAAGCCTGAAGACCGAAGAAAAAGGATGGCACCGAAAAAAGCTTCACCAGCGGCGGCGAAGGGAAAGAAGACGGCTGGGTCGGAGCGGCGCGTGAATACCAGGGCCTCGGCATCGGCCGCCGAAGGAGTTGGCGGCGGCGTAGGCGCCAGCGCCGCTACAACGGCATCCAACCCCGTCGCCGGCGCTGCAACGACAGCCCCCGCCACCCTCACCGGCAGCGCGAATCAGGCGGCCGGGGGTAGCCGCAACGAACCATCCGGCGGATCCGGAGATCTTGAGGCGATGGTCCCTGCACCGACCCGTCTGCTAGGCGTTCCGGCGGCCCCGACAGCGCCCTGCTAGCAGCTCTCAACGCGTTCCAGCGGGAACTAGGGGACCTTCACGGAGCCGTCCGAGATATACAAGAGGCTCGGAGCCAACAGGTCGCGCCAGTAATCGCGCCTGAGCCCACGCCAGAGAGGGCAGACAGCCGCGAAGCCCCCACGTCTAGCCGCGTCTCGCTGAGGCGCGTAGATCCGGAGTCCCCGCTTTCGGCGGGGCTGCAGCAGGCGGCGTGGCCCGAAGACTTCAAGTTCCCTAGCGTCACCGACCCGTACAAAGGCGACACGGACCCTCGCGAGTTCGTGCGCGTGTACGAAACCGCGATCGAGGCTGCGGGCGGAGACGACACCACGAAGGCGAAGGGACTCCCCCTCGCGCTGCACGGAGTGGCGCTCTCTTGTTTTTTTACCATAGAGCCGAGCTCCATCTACGCGTGGGAGCAGCTTCGCGACCGCCTTCACAGCAACTTCCAAGGAAACTATGTTGAGTGAGTCGATGCGGACCAACTCTTCGCTGTGAAGCAAAGACCCTCGGAGAAGCTCCGGGACTACTTCAAGCGCTTCGGCAAGATTCGATGCCAGGTGAAAGACATTAATGAAACCACCATCGTTAATGCAGCCATACAGGCCCTTCGTCCGGGCCCGATGGCCGAGTACAACGCGCGGAGGCCAATCAAGACAGTCGCCAAGCTCTTCGACAAAATGGACGAGTATGCGCGGGCGGAGGAGGATGCGCGAAGACGCAGCATTACCGCCCTCGGCCTCGCCCATGAGGAGCGCCCCCCGCGCGAAGTGGGGGCGGGTGGTCCCTCCTCGAAGCAGGGCCGCAGCCGAGAGCCCCGAGGAGGCCCTCCCCGAGGCAGCGATACCGGGGTACAGGAAGGCTCTTCAAGGAGCAGGCATAAACCTCGGCGCCGCCAGCGCAGGTCGCAGGCGGCCCATCATGTCCTCGACACCGAGAGCGCTCGCCAAGGACCCGACCCCGCCTCATGGAGGGGAGACCGGGGATCGGAAGGCGGACTTGATTGCGGCGGCCAACCCCACGCAGAACAAGAGCTCCTACACTATGGCAAGTGGTGTGAGGTACACGGCTACGGTGATCATTACACAAGGGCATGCACCACGGTTATGGAGCTGCGGAGGGTGACGGCCGGGTCTCGGGCTCTGCCTCCTCGGCCCCCCGCCGGAGCCCACGTGGGGCACCCAAGGGGTAGCCCCATACGAGCCACCGCAGCGAAGGGCGCGCAGCATCGCACCGTCAGCATCATCACCGGAGGCTCCTCCTCAAGGGTCCCCGGGGAACAGCCGCAGTTATGGATGCCGCCCCGCAACATCACCTTCGACTTGAACGACGCCAGGGGTGTGGAGTACCCTCACCAAGACCCTCTAGTCATCCAGGCCTACATAGCACGCTGTGACGTCAGGCGCGTCCTTGTCGACGGGGGAAGCTCCGCGAATATCTTGTTCGCAGAGCAACCAGGAGCTCCACTTCAGGGCTACGGGGGTCAGCCGCTGCAGGCCTTGGGGCACGTGTCCCTTCCGGTCACTTTCTGTCAGGAGGGCAACAAAGGGTAACATCCGGACCGAGCATGTCATCTTCGACGTCGTAGATATCCCACATCCCTACAACGCCATACTGGGTCGACCCGCCATCAACTCTTTTGAGGCGATCCCACACTACGCGTTTTTGTGTGTGAAGCTCCCGGGCCCAGAGGGTGTTATCACCGTCTTCGGCGATCAGGACCTGGCCAGATGTGCCGAGGTCGGCAGCTGCGTTCCGCATCGCCCGGTGCATGCCCTCTCTGGCACGCTCGGTGATGGGCCCTCCGTCCCCGGGTGGACGCCCAAGCCTCGGCCCGAGGGCGGAGTCAAGAAGGTGCCGCTCCAGGCGGAGGGGCAGTTTGTGTCCATCGGCGAGGGGCTCCCACCGGGGGTCGAACGGGATCTGCTCCGAGTGCTTCAGAACAACATTGACATTTTTGCATGGTCCCCGGAGGACATCAAGGGCGTAGACCGAGCAGTAATCGAGCATCGCTTGGCGGTCCGCCCCGACGCCAAGCCGGTCAAGCAAAGGCTTCGGCGTATGTCGATGGATCGGCAATAGGCGGCCAAAACAGAGGTGGCGAAGCTCCTCCGCGCCGGGGTCATCTGCGAGGTCCACCATCCAGAGTGGCTCGCTAACCCGGTGCTAGTCAAAAAGGCCAGCGGGGCCTGGCGTATGTGTATCGACTTCACGGCACTCAACAAGGCATGCCCGAAGGACAATTACCCTTTGCCGCGCATCGATCAGCTGGTCGACGCCACTGCGGGGTGCGAACTCATGAGTTTCCTGGACGCCTATTCCGGCTACCACCAAGTATACATGGCCGAAGACGACGAGGAGAAGACCAGCTTCATCACACCACTTGGGACGTTCTGCTTCGTCAGAACGCCCTTTGGCTTGAAGAACGCAGGCGCTACCTTCACCCGCCTCATCGCTATTGCCCTGGCCGCCCAGCTCGGGAGGAACGTCGAAGCTTATGTCGATGACGTGGTGGTCAAAACTCGGCAGCTTGCCCTGCATGGCCGGGATCTCCAGGAGACCTTCGACAACCTCCGGAAGGCGGGCATCAAGCTCAATCCCGACAAATGTGTCTTCGGGGTGCAGGCAGGCAAACTCCTAGGTTTCCTCGTGTCCGGACGGGGCATCCAGGCGAACCCCGACAAAGTAGACGCCATCCTGGGTATGGAGCCACCCAAGACAACGAGGGAGGTCCAGAGGCTGGCGGGCCGCATGGCAGCACTAAGCCGCTTCCTATCCAGGGCGGCGGAGCCGGGCTTGCCATTTTTCAAGACGCTCCGCGGGTGCGATGGATTTCGTTGGGACGGAGATTGCGCGAAGGCCTTCAACGAGCTCAAGGAGCACCTGGCCAGCCTCCCCACGCTGGTCGCCCCAGCACCAGAGGCTCCCCTCCTGCTCTATCTGGCCGCGTCAGCCACCGCGGTCAGCGCCGTCCTCGTTTTAGAGGAAGGCGCCATGCAGCGGCCCATCTACTTTGTCTCCGAAGCTCTCCAAGGCGCCAAGACAAGATACACGGAGCTTGAGAAGCTCGCCTACGCGCTGGTCATGGCCTCCAGGAAGCTTCGACATTATTTTCTGGCCCACCCGATCACAGTGCCTTCCTCATTCCCCCTGGCAGAGATGCTACACAACAAGGATTCCACAGGGCGCATCGGCAAATGGGCTGCCGAGCTCGCTCCCTTCTCCTTGACGTATGCTTCGCGAACGGCAATCAAATCCCAAGTCCTTGCGGATTTTCTCGCCGAATGGACCCCGCCGGCCCAACCCGTCCAGACGCACGATGACCCCATCTGGACGCTCACAATCGACGAAGCTTACAGCGTCGCCGGCGCGGGCGTAGGTGCGGTGATCGTCACGCCCGAAGGACAGCGTTTGCTATACTCGGCGCGCCTTGCCTTCCCCGCCACCAACAACACGGCTGAATACGAGGCACTGCTCTTTGCCCTGGCGAAGCTCAAGGCAGTCGGCGCGAGGCGAGTGCTAGTCCGCACTGACTCGCGCTTGGTGGCTGGTCATGTGGACAAGTCATATCAAGCCAAGGACCCTGAGTTGGCCAAGTACCTCGCGGCGGTAAGGGCGAGGGAAAGGCACTTTTTGGGCGTCACCGTCAAGGCCATCCCCCGCGCAAAGAACGAGCAGGCCGACGCCCTCGCTAAGGCAGCCAGCCAGCAACTGCCCCCCCTGAGGGGGCATTTTACGAGATATTAGTGCAGGCGGCCATCGCGCAGGACAACCGGGACGCGGCGCTCGTCCACCACGTTGACCGGCCAGGTGATTGGCGAGAGCCCATCTTCAATTTCTTGCAAGGCATCGCCGAGCCGGAGGACCCCGCCGAGCTTCGGCGCTTGTAGCACCGCGCAAGGTCCTTCCAGGTGTTCGAAGGGATACTCTACAAGAGAGGGGTTTGCGCACCGCTCCTGCGTTGCCTCTCGATGGAGGGGGGAAAGGAGCTCCTTGCGGAGATCCACGCGGGCGTATGCGGATCCCACCTGGCACCGAGGTCATTAGTCGGCAAGGCGTTCAGGCAAGGCTTCTACTGGCCAACCGCCATCACCGACGCCCAGGACCTCGTCCGTCGGTGCCAAGGGTGCCAGTGGATGGCGCGCATCATCCGCAGGCCCCCGACAAGCCTCAACCCCATTCCCCCAGTGTGGCCACTGGCACGCTGGGGCCTCGACATAGTAGGACCACTTGCCCGAGCTCCAGGGGACCTCCGGTCCGTGGTAGTCGCGCTGGAGTATTTCTCCCGATGGCCGGAAGCGGTCGCCCTGGCCAAAGTAACTTCGGCGGCCATACAGCGCTTCCTCTGGCAAAACATCATATGTCGCTTCGGCGTGCCCAGGGAGCTCACGGTTGACAATGGCCTGCAGTTCGACGCCACCCTCTTCAAAGACTATTGTGACAGCATGGGCATCACCCTCCGATTCGCCTCGGTAGGGCATCCCCAGTCCAACGGGGCGGTCGAACGGGCGAATGGCGCCATCTCCGCTGCCATCAAAAAGCGCCTGCTCGGATTGCCGAAGGGCAAGTGGCCAAGCGCGCTTGCCAGCGTCCTTTGGTCGCTTCGCACAACAGTAATGCGCCCGACGGGATTCACGCCGTTCAAGCTCCTTTTCGGTGACAAAGCGGTGACGCCCGAGGAAATCAAGGCCGGCTCGCGGAGGGTCCTCGTCCAAGCGCCCGAAGAGGAGCGCCGTGTGTCCTTGGACCTCCTCGACGGGGTACGGGCAGATGCAGCCCACCATGTCGAGAAGTACGCGCGGCAGACAATGCGTACTCGGGACCGCTCTATATGCCCGCGGGGGTTCAAGCCTGGGAATCTCGTTCTCAGAGTAGCGCTCCAGGCGGAGACCGTTGGCAAGCTGGAGTCCAAGTGGGAAGGCCCGTACATCGTGATGGAGGCATTGCCAAAGGGGGCGTATCGCCTCGCCACGCTCGAAGGACAAGCCCTCCGGCACACATGGAATGCGGACAGGTTGCGGCGATACTACGCCTAGAAGCAGGACAGCAAGCGTAGAGCCACCAGCCCTTTGTTATGCGATGCTCGCCCGCGCAAACGGGAGCTCAATAAAGGTTGTTGTTCCCAGAGCATCCCCTGTCCGCGCTGAGCAGAACAAAGTCTACGAACTTTAAATAAGACGTAGCGTCGAGATCCGCCTCCGCATGCGCGAGTCTATGAACTATAAATAAGACGTAGCGTCGAGGTCCGCCTCCGCACGCGCGAGTCTACGGACTATAAATTAAGACGTAGCGTCGAGGTACGCCTCCGCACGCACCAGTCTACGGACTTTAAATAAGACGTAGCGTCGAGGTCCGCCTCCGCACGCGCGAGTCTACGGACTATAAATTAAGACGTAGCGTCGAGGTACGCCTCCGCACACACCAGTCTACGGACTTTAAATAATTCGTAGCGTCGAGGTCCGCCTCCGCACGCGCTAGTCTACGGACTTTAAATAAGACGTAGCGTTGAGGTCCGCCTCCGCACGCGCGAGTCTACGGACTATAAAGGAAGTCGTAGCGTCGAGGTCCGCCTCCGCACGCGCTAGTCTATGGACTTTAAATAAGACATAGTGTTGAGGTCCGCCTCCGCACGCGCGAGTCTCCGGACTATAAAGGAAGTCGTAGCGTCGAGGTCTGCCTCTGCACGCGCTAGTCCACGGACTCTAAATAAGACGTAGCGTCGAGGTCCGCCTCCGCACGCGCGAGTCTCCGGACTATAAAAGAAAGCGTAGCGTCGAGGTTTGCCTCCGCACGCGCCGCTCCACGGAGCACAAACCAGATGCGTACACCTGTCCTCCGCGTCCGGCGGCAGGTAACACCAAGCATAAAGTACTACTTGGTTCCATTGTAAAAGCAAAGGGGTTACATGGTCGCATGCGTAAGAACCAGTACATCATCCCCCTGCACCACCCGACCAACCGCTCAGCCTTGGCGCGGTGCGGACGAGCCCGCGCCGTCGTCGCCGCGGCGCTGAAGGACCCCTTCAAGCCACTGGAGGAGGTCCCCCTCCCCATGCAACGTCTGCTGCACGGCGACTCTCGCTGCACCTTCCCCGAAGCGACCCCAGATCCGTTGGTGGAAGTTCTGCAGGCTAGCCCCAATGGAGCGGATGGCGTCCGACATAACCTCTGGTCGGTCGGGAAGATCCAGTTGAGGATTCGCCAGCTCATGGGTATGTCTACACCCACGAGTGTGAAGCAAGGCGAGGGCGAAGCACGCACCAACATAGCCGCAGTGCTCGCCAAACTTTCTGGCACCACGAAGAGCAACGCCTGCCCCCTCCTCGATCAACCCGAGCGTCTCCGACAGGGCCTCCGGCCCGTGCGTAGTGTCCGGCACTCTGACGCACAGGTCTCGGAGGGCCTGGTTCAGAGACTCCATGGCCCGCCATGCCGACGTAGACGCATTTTCCAAGACAAGGCTATTCCCTGCAGCAGACTCCGCCAGCTGGGCGTTCTCCCCTTCTAGGACGGCGATCTGCTGCAGGAAGGCGGTACGCTCCTCAGCCGCGGCACACTTGGCTCCCGTGGCCTCGAGTTGTGCGGCTGCCATGGCACCCTCCAGCGCGCGAAGTTCTTCATCCTTCGCTGCGAGAGCATTGTTTGCTTCACGAAGGCTGGCTTCTAGAGCCCTCCGCTCCCGAACACGGGCCTCGTCAAAGGACCGGCTAAGGGCAAGCATCTGGCAAAAACAACAAGTCAGCAGGCGCCCAGCAGTACCTTGCAAGCTGAAGCGCACATATTTACCCTCATCTCGGAGGCCTGCAGCGCGAGTGCTAGGAGATCCCCCTCGCATGACGACAACATCTCTCGGTCAAGGCCGTTGTCGGCACGCTCTGTGGCTGCGGTGAGGACGCCAAGTATCTCCAGGCGAGGGAGGAAGTCCGCGCAGGCGAGCCCCGGCCCCAACGCACTAGGATTTACCGAGGCCGCGGCCACGTCAACAGCAACGGACACCTGCGGGGCACCCTGAACAAGGCTTTCGACTTCGCGCATACCTCCGCTGCTCGATCCTTCGCCATGTCCGGGAGACCTCATCTCGCCTGATGTTGGCAGAATAAGCGAGCAGATCGGAGACAGTCTCGCGAAGTCGCGAGAAGAAAGGGACTCACGCCTACCTCCTGCGCCTCTCGTCGCGGTAGGAAGTGGCGTCGTTTCGGCGGCCAAGTCGGAGGCGGGCGCCTCGGTGGTCGGCGCGGAGGTTTTCTCGGCCGCGCCAGATGCCGTAATCCCGCGACAAGGCCCCGCAACGGCGTATCGCCCCCTCGCTGGCGGCGGGGACTGCGTCCGAGGGCGTTTCATCTTTGCGGTGGCACAAGCGATTCTTCCGGGGCAACACCAGTTACGGTTCCCGTCGCCTCCATGGTTTTCTCTGCAGGGGGCGCGTCCTCCCCGGCCGCGGCGGTTGATAGCGCACCATCAACCATGGTTTTCTCGCCGGGAACGGTGCTCCCCCCCCCCCCCCGGGGTTGGCGAGTTCCAGCTAAGCGATGGCTGCGAGCACGGGTTCGTTGGCGTCGGCAGAGGGTGCCGGGGGATCCGAGGTGGCGCGCTCCTCCGAAGCAGGGTGGCCGGGCCCACCGTCGGTCGCACACACCGTCTCAGCTGTGATAGTCACCGAGGGGCCTGCGCGGTCGCATACGGCCGACGGGGAACGGGCCCGGCGTCGCGAAGATAACACCCCCGCAGGGCTATCACCATCCTGAGCGCTCGGAGTCCCGGCGGCAAGCTCCCCCGACACCGCGCGCTCGGGTACAGCAATGCCCAGAGCCTCGCAGGTGCGGTTTACCCGCCCCTGCTTAGCCGCCTTGACTGCGGCCTCGCGAGCCTGGTGCTCCTTAAGCGTGTACGGGCCGAGGAGCGCCGCAACCGCGCGCTCCGCATCTTCTAGCCGAGCCACTGCGCAGGAGATCACGTCAGTCAGGCGTGCTGGGCGACTTACAAGGAGCGGAGGGCGGAAGCAGGTGAGATACGAATGGATTGAACCCGTCCTCGCGGGGGCCGTTCTGTCCAACATACTTCCCCCGGGAGGAGAGTGGCGCCGCCCCATACATTGTGAACTCCTCGGCTAGGTCGCGCACGCTCATTCGACGGGCGACACCGACAAGACTCTGTAGCTTTTGCGTGTCGTCAATCTCCGCCTTCAGACTCGGCGTACTGTTAAACGAGATCGGCCCACCTCGGCATTGCATTCCGCTCTTGTCGGTCACGGTGTAATAGAACCACCGCCGAGTCCAGCCGGACGCCCATTGCCCGACGTGGCTGGCACGGGGAACAACGTCGCGCATGACGCCCGGAGCACGAAGTCCACACCGCCGAAGTTGGACACCGCCCCGTCAACCTTTCTGGGTCGACAGTGTGCGTCGTGCAGTGTGGCGAATAAGCTCACGCTGGGACGCCACCCCTCTGTCCGCATCGCCCACGTGAAGACAGCTAGGCGGAGTATCGCGTGGGGTGTCAATTGGGCTAGCTCCAACTTGTAGGCCCACAGGACTTCACCCACGAACAACGTGGAGGGCATTCGAAGGCCGGCGTCGAAGAACGCGACAAAAACAATCGCCTCCATTGCCCCGGGCTTCGGCTCCGTCTCGTCTCGACGGGGTAGGCGAGCCCCATTGCGATCCACGATCTTCCCCTCATCCACGAGTCGCTGCAGCGTCCCTTCAGTCATGCGGCTCTTCCCCAGCACACGGGAACAGCAGCCTCCCGAGTGCTCCATGGCGTTCCACCACTTGTTGGCGCGCGAGCTCCCCCGCGGCACCAGTTTGTACTCCTTGGAAGGATGGGACACCTCGCCCTGGCTAGGCAAGGAACCACTGCGGGGATGGTAGGTGGCGTCATCATGGCTAGCCATCGCTCTTCGCGACAAGGGAAGAAGAAGCAGGGAAAGGAGCAACTGGCGTGACAATTAGCACGTGCGGAAGCAAAGCGGCAGATCAAAAAGCCAAGCAAGAAAGGGTGCCTCCACCTCAACACTAGCACCTTATAAAGGCCGCTCGCCTATCATATGGCTCAAAGCACAGACAGATCAAATTCGCAGCGATTCAGCTGCCCAAGATTTGGAAAGAAGAACCGCCGGGGCCTAGAGGGCCGTGCCGGGTAGGTGGCCAAGCAGCGCACAATGCCTCCACGCCTTCAACACGCGTCCAACTTCCCGGGGGACGAGGCGAACGGCCGCGGTCACGCAACCGCTCACATCCCACGACGCACCAGTCGTGAGTTGCCACGTGTCCCACCTGCAGAATGGCAGACTGCACGACGCGACAGCCTGACTTCTGCCAGGCCAGGCATCGGCGTGATTCCAGCCACCATTAAAAGCGCACTACCAGACTGCAAGGTCACAACAGCCCCAAACCGCAACCATACCGGCGCCAAGCTCCAATCTCAGCGCGGGGACGGAGCGCGCGCGTCTACTTCGAGCTAGGCGCCAGCCTCCGCTGCCACCCGTTCGAAGGGTCGGGGACGGAGCGCGCGCGCCTCGGCTTCGACTTAGGCGCCAGCCTCCGCTGCCACCCGTTCGAAGGGTAGGGGACGGAGCGCGCGCGTCTACTTCGAGCTAGGCGCCAGCCTCCGCTGCCACCCGTTCGAAGGGTAGGGGACGGAGCGCACGCGCGTCTACTTCGAGCTAGGCGCCAGCTTCCGCTGCCACCCGTTCGAAGGGTCGGGGACGGAGCGCGCGCGCCTCGGCTTCGACTTAGGCGCCAGCCTCCGCTGCCACCCGTTCGAAGGGTAGGGGACGGAGCGCGCGCGTCTACTTCGAGCTAGGCGCCAGCTTCCGCTGCCACCCGTTCGAAGGGTCGGGGACAGAGCGCGCGCGCCTCGGCTTCGACTTAGGCGCCAGCCTCCGCTGCCACCCGTTCGAAGGGTAGGGGACGGAGCGCGCGCGTCTACTTCGAGCTAGGCGCCAGCCTCCGCTGCCACCCGTTCGAAGGGTAGGGGACGGAGCGCGCGCGCGTCTACTTCGAGCTAGGCGCCAGCCTCCGCTGCCACCCGTTCGAAGGGTAGGGGACGGAGCGCGCGCGCCTCGGCTTCGACTTAGGCGCCAGCCTCCGCTGCCACCCGTTCGAAGGGTAGGGGACGGAGCGCGTGCGCCTCGGCTTCGACTTAGGCGCCAGCCTCCGCTGCCACCCGTTCGAAGGGTAGGGGACGGAGCGCGCACGTCTACATCGAGCTAGGCGCCAGCCTCCGCTGCCACCCGTTCGAAGGGTAGGGGACGGAGCGCGCGCGCGTCTACTTCGAGCTAGGCGCCAGCCTCCGCTGCCACCCATTCGAAGGGTAGGGGACGGAGCGCGTGCGCCTCGGCTTCGACTTAGGCGCCAGCCTCCGCTGCCACCCGTTCGAAGGGTATGGGACGGAGCGCGGGCGCGTCTACTTCGAGCTAGGTGCCAACCTTCGCTGCCACCCGTTCGAAGGGTAGGGGACGGAGCGCGCACGCGTCTACTTCGAGCTAGGCGCCAGCCTCCGCCGCCACCCGTTCGAAGGGTAGGGGACAGAGCGCGCGCGCATCTACGTCGAGCTAGGCGCCAGCCTCCGCTGCCACCCGTTCGAAGGGTAGGGGACGGAGCGCGTGCGCCTCGGCTTCGACTTAGGCGCCAGCCTCCGCTGCCACCCGTTCGAAGGGTAGGGGACGGAGCGTGCACGTCTACATCGAGCTAGGCGCCAGCCTCCGCTGCCAGCCGTTCGAAGGGTAGGGGGCGGAGCGCGCGCGCGTCTACTTCGAGCTAGGCGCCAGCCTCCGCTGCCACCCATTCGAAGGGTAGGGGACGGAGCGCGTGCGCCTCGGCTTCGACTTAGGCGCCAGCCTCCGCTGCCACCCGTTCGAAGGGTAGGGGACGGAGCGCGGGCGCGTCTACTTCGAGCTAGGTGCCAACCTTCGCTGCCACCCGTTCGAAGGGTAGGGGACGGAGCGCGCACGCGTCTACTTCGAGCTAGGCGCCAGCCTCTGCCGCCACCCGTTCGAAGGGTAGGGGACAGAGCGCGCGCGCGTCTACGTCGAGCTAGGCGCCAGCCTCCGCTGCCACCCGTTCGAAGGGTAGGGGACGGAGCGCGCGCGTCTACTTTGAGCTAGGCGCCAGCCTCCGCTACCACCTGTTCGAAGGATAGCGGACGGAGCGCGTGCGTCTGCTGCAACAAGGCACCTTCCATCCCAGACCTCATTCTCCCCAGCCACAAGCTTGGAGAAATTCACAGGCCGCAGGGGACGGAGGGGGCCAAAGGACTCGGCGACATGGCTTCGGCCCTGTGAAGCCCTTCACCATGAGAGGCTCCTGTCGTAGGGGTGGCTCCCACCTAAGCCTAGCAGGCCTGTTAGGAGGTTATAAGAACAAGAGTAACATGTGTAATGTCATAAGTGCCCCTAATGGGGATGTACGGATGTAAGGGCATAACAGTAAAAGTATACCCCATGTGAATATATATATCAAGATGAGGGGGAGGGTGAGACAGAACACTCCCACCTCTCCACCACCATCTCTCTCTCTCTGTTTGGTCTGTAACCACAACAAGGTTGTTTAGCTCCCAACTTCAATTGGTGACTCGCTTTTGTCTACATGTTGTTTCTAATGCCGTCGATACATGATGTTAACGAAAGTTTCATACAGACTCAGACGGATTCAGAGTACATGTCACAATGAGCCAGGGCGCATATGAAGTCCAATCAAGGTGTTGCACTATGTTTCATTTCGTGACTCGATTTCATGCGCATGGAGTTTACGATGCCGTCGGAACCCGTTGCGGAGGAATGTTTCACACCGGCTCGGGGAGATCCGAAATCTACGTTGAAGTGAGCTATGGTGCATGTGTAATCCATCCGAGGTGTTTGGCACTCAGTTTAATTTTCTAGCTCGATTTCGTGCTCCTAGATGTTTCGGTTCCGTAGGAACACGCTGTGGATGAAAGTCTCACGTTGACTCAGATGGATTCGAAATCCGTGCTGAACTCAGCGAGGGTGATATGATGTCCACTCGGTGTGTTGGGCACAAAGTTTTATTTCGTGCCTTGATTTTGTACGAATCGAGCTTATCGTACCTGTTGGAACAGCTGTGGGCAAAGTTTTGCGCCGACTCAGATGGATCTGAAAATCGTGCCGATCTGAGCAAGGCTGAACGTGACGTCGATTCAGTGCGTTTGGCACCCACATTCATTTCGAGCCTTGATTTTGTATGCACGGAATTTATTGTACTTGTTTGCAACCCGTTGTGGTGGAAATTTTCACACCAACTCGAATGGATTCTAAATTGGTGTCGAAATGAGCTAGGGTGCATATGTAGTCCATTCGAGGTGTTCGCACTTAGTTTCGTTTTGTGCCTTGATTTCATCACTACGAAGGTTATGACGTTGTCGGAACCCAGGGATGAGGAAAGTCTCACACCGACTTGGACGGATTTGAAATGTGTAATAAATGAGCTACGCCGTATATGCAGTCCATTTGAGTTGTTTTGCTCCCAGTGTAATTTGGTGACTCAATTTTGTCCGCGTGGTGTTTGTAACATCGTCGGCACCTGACGTCGAGGAAATTTTCATACGGACTCGAATGGATTCGCAATACACGTCGTAATGTGCCATAGGATGCATACGAAGTCCAATCGGGGTGTTGTGCTCAGTTTCATTTCGTGGCTTGATTTCATATGCATGGAGTTTACGATGCCGTCGGAACCTGTTGTGGAGGAAAGTTTTGCACCGACTCAGACCGATCCAAAAACCATGTTGATGTGAGCAAGGGCATGGCAGATGTCCATTCGGTCTATTTTGGATCCAGTTTCATTTTGAGCCTTTATTTTCCTCGCGTGCAGCTTATAGTATCGGTTGGAACCCGATGTGGTGCAAAGTTTCACACTGACTCCAATCGAAGTCAAATCCTTGCCAAAATGGGCTAGGGTGAAGATGTTGCCCATTCGACGTGTTTTGCACTTAGTTGTATTTAGAGTCATAATTTCATTCTCACGGAGGCTATGGTGCCGTCGAAACCTGTAGAAGGGGAAAGTCCCACACCGGCTCGGATAGATTCGAAACGTGTACCAAAATGAGCTAAGTCGCGTACGAATTACATTTGGGTTGTTTAGCTCCCAACTTCAATTGGTGACTCGCTTTTGTCTACATGTTGTTTGTAATGCTGTCGATACCTGATGTTAACGAAAGTTTCATACAGACTCAGACGGATTCGGAGTACATGTCACAATGAGTCAGGGCGCATATGAAGTCCAGTCAAGGTGTTGCACTCAGTTTCATTTCGTGACTCGATTTCATGCGCATGGAGTTTACGATGCCGTCGGAACCCGTTGCGGAGGAATGTTTCACACCGACTCGGGCAGATCCGAAATCTACGCTGAAATGAGCTATGGTGCACGTGTAGTCCATCCGAGGTGTTTGGCACTCAGTTTAATTTTCTACCTCGATTTTGTGCTCCTAGATGTTACGGTTCCGTAGGAACACGCCGTGGATGAAACTCTCTCGTTGACTCAGACGGATTCGAAATCCGTGCTGAACTCAGCGAGGGTGCATATGATGTCCACTCGGTGTGTTGGGCAGTAAGTTTTATTTCCTGCCTTGATTTCGTACGAATCGAGCTGATCGTACCTGTTGGAACAGCTGTGGGGGAAAGTTTCGCGCCGACTCGGATGGATCTGAAAATCGTGCCGATTTAAGCAAGGGTGAACGTGACGTCGATTCAGTGCGTTTGGCACCCACATTCATTTCGAGCCTTGATTTTGTATGCATGGAATTTATTGTACCTGTTGCAACCCGTTGTGGTGGAAATTTTCACACCAACTCGAATGGATTCTAAATCGGTGCCGAAATCAGCTAGGGTGCAAATGTAGTCCATGCGAGGTGTTCGCACTTAGTTTCGTTTTGTGCCTTGATTTCATCACTACGAAGGTTATGATGTTGTCGGAACCCATGGATGAGGAAAGTCTCACACCGACTGATGTGACCACGCCACAAACACACACGATAATAGCGCCCAATATCAAGATTGAACTAAAGGTGAATTCGTTTCTTCAGCTTAAACATATTTTAAATGAGAATATGATGCTACCTAATGATGAAAATATACATTTTGACAGCACCACGTTATTTTTACATCAATTCAAGCAAGAGTTCAAGTTGGACACGTTTTGGAATCCAATTCGGCCTCCAGATCAATTCGACAAGCCAAACTTCAAATGTGCATAACTTTCACATACGAAGTCTGTTTGAGGTCCATGAGTACTTGTTGGAAAGCTTTGCTTATCCTCTTTCCAATGGATCTGGTATCACCTCTAAATTATTTCTATGCGCACTGCAATCATCAAAAGAGTTCGTGTTGGACACGTACTGGAATCGGATTCGGACAGCTGCAATGGTGCAAGTTTAAATGGGCATAACTTCTTCATACGGACTCCGTGTGGGATGTTCTTGTACTTCATGGAAAGCTTATGAAGTCTACTTTCCAATGGATCCAACCTCATCTTCAAATTCCATCCGAGCCAGCCGAAATCATCAAAACAATCCACGTAGGTTTCTGAGTCCGAGTCAAAAGGGTGCTGCGCCACCTCCACTTGGGCCCATGGGCCTTGTAACCCTAGGGTGTACCCTTTGGGATGCCTCCCCTGGTTGTTTTCACTATATAGGAGCCGCCGCCTCCCTTTCTAGGACTTAAGTTTTGTTTAGATCAGTTTAGCCCCATGTGCAAACTCCACGTTGTCTCTTGTGTCGGCTAGACCAACAGATTCGTGTTACAGAACCTCAACTATCCTTGTGCGACTTTTATATCTAGCAAGTTTTAGGTTGCTCACTATCCTTGTTCTTGCGTGTTCTTCGGTTGCATGCAGGAATAGACCTTCGTGGTCAGGTCAACCACGTTCTTGGCACGGTTGATAACGACATGGAGTGTGGTTCAGCGATTGCTAAGGCGCAAGCGACGTCGTACGGTTGTTGTCGGGTCGCAAGAGTCAACTCCGCCAAAATTGATAGTTATCAATCCTATCGGAAGATCGGGACCACATCGCCTCATCAGTTGGTATCAGAGCTTCAGTTGACCGGTAGGAATTCTTTGTATCCCTAGTTAGTAGATTGATTTTTATTTCCCATAGTCCAGAAAAATTGCCCCACAAAAAGAGTTAATTTCCGCTGTCCAAACCCCGTTGTGCCTTTCAATCTGTTAGTTTTGATTTGCTAAATTGAATTTGTGTCCGTTTTAACTTTGTCTAGTTGCTGGTCATATCCTTGATTCCATAAAAAAATCCAAACAAAAAAAATCCCCACCCAAACCCTAATTCCATTTCGGCTGATTTTTCCTTCCTCTGCAGCCGCCACCAAAAACGCAATAACTTTTGATTCCGAGATTATGTTTGAGTGAGACCACAGCCATTAGACTCATAACTTCATGATACATCTATCTGTAAAGTTTCACATCATTCCAGAAAGGCAGTTAAGAGATATCTGCGGTGAAAGTTGACCTAAAATTCCAGATTGAATCTGCAACAGCCGGCAGTTGTGAATTTTGTGCGAATTGTTCGGTCGGTTTCCAGAACTTGGCCCCAAAACAAAAGTCGTAGAAAAAGCCGTCAGAAAACGGATAAAAAACGAATCATTGAAAAAAAAGCAACTGACAAAAAGTTATGGCTGAAATACCGACGTGCTGTCCAGTGGGCAGAAATCTTCAGTTTTCAAGTTTTGGATCAATCTTTGTGTTCTTCAATTGCAGATTGCATTCGATTGAATTATCTTGTATTTACCAGTCTCATACATTGCCATACATATATTTTAGCCTTCTTCCATCCCTGATTGATCAGCAACATAGGCTAAGTGCTAGATACGAACTATAATTCAATTCTGTGCAATTTCTGAAATTAATTGATTGTTTTCCTTTGCTACAAAATACATAGCCTATCCAAGCTCCACTTTTCTACTAACCGAACAGGTCTCGCTGTACCTTGCAATCGCTTTACTCATCACTTGAGTTAGATTTATCACGAACCAGCCACCGGTTGCACCACCTGTTTGCTTTGGTAAGAACTCGTAAGAATTTGGTAAGAGCTTGAGAGATGTGTGACTTGATATGAGCCTCCATATCCTAGTAGTTGATAGGAACATTTACTTGTGATTTGTTTCCTTGTTTTCTACTAACAATGACAGGCTTGAGAAAATTGGTAGATTATGATGTCATCGCGGGCAGATTTGAACTCGAAGGGAAACAATTACCGGTATATATCTTGTCACTCACCGCTGAGAGTACGTCGTCGGACTACTTCTTGTGGGTTACTATGATGGATAGCTACTTTGAAAGACAAGATCTTGATCCTTATGAGAAGATGAGCATGGCAAGGACGGCGCTGATTGGTGATGTTCAACATTGGTGGTCGAATCTCGAGTTCCACTATATATACACATGGGAGGAGATGAAAAAAAATTGCGACATCGTTTTGTACCTCCAGCACCCACGATCACAAGCGAGGTGGAACCTGAGGTAATTGAAAATGTTGATATTGTTTTGGTTCCTACTCCATCTACAGATACCACCGAGATACTTGAGGAGGTGAAGGATGATCTGGTGCATCTTATGCAAGAGGAGAAGTTTGAGGTACCTACAGTATCTGATGAGGACGATAATGACAAAGGTACTGATTTGGTGCTACAACAAGACATAGTCAACCTGTAAGTATATACCTGCTGTAGTGCAATCTTTTGATATTCCTTGTGTTGACTTGAACGAACCATGTGCTGATCTAAATTCTCATAATTTTGCATATGTCGAATTAATTACACATAAGGAAGTATTTGATAGAATATCCCCTGCTGATGCATTGTGCTATATTAAGCTTAATGAGGCCCGTTAGTTTGGATTGTGCTATGGAGAAAGTTTCTGAACTTGCATGTTCGAAATTCTTGTTTAGTGCCTACATCCTTGGGTATAAGTTTAATTTGATTGGAGATTATGGTGTAGGAAATCAATTTCTTGTATATCGAATATGCATAACTTGTGATCACATGGATGAATTGAAGCTTTTGTTTTGAACAACAACTCTTGTATGCTCAATCTTGTTCATTATGAAAGAAAAATAAAATTTAGTGATCATTCAATGCCTATGTGTTCTTCTCTTGTTGAACCATCTAACATTGACAATCTGAATAATGAAATTGATGTATGGAAGAACTTGCAAATCTTTTCACCCATAATAGATGAATTTGCTATTGCTCAATTGAAATATGATTATATGAAAGACTTTGTTTGATTCCAAAAGTTGTAGCTTTACCCATATGTGCCACCACTACAAGTATACAACTTCAAAGATTTGAATTTCATAGATGCTTCACTTACATTTGCAAAACAAGTTGCAATAATTGCTGTGTGAGAAATTTTGATTTGCTCATTAACATATATGATTACTTTTGGGTTAATAATATAATGAGCTTTTATGATCACTGTTGTTTTATAACATTAATTGTGCAACAACGAAGAACTGTTAAAACGGATGACATATACATATACCATGCATACACCTTGGCTTCTTTGTTACCATACTTTCAGCTTATCAAAAGCCGAGGACGGCTTAATTTTCAAGAAGGGGAGAATGATAAGAACATGTACCCTATGGATATAATCATATTTTCTATACTTGTTGTTCGAATTACAAGAGCTCCTACGCACTACTTAAATTATCAGGTGAGTTCGTTTCAAACAGGTTTCACTTTGTTTGACAAAGAACTTATGATATTACATAATGAGAGTTTGTTGTGTTTGTTATCATGTACCGAGATTTATGATCAAGATCATACAATACGTGAGGCTACACAAATGTTAAAACCGAGGACGGTTTTCTGTCAAGAAGGGGAGGATGATGTGACCACGCCGCAAACACACACGACAATAGCGTCCAATATCAAGATTGAACTAAAGGTGAATTCGTTTCTTCAGCTTAAACATATTTTAAATGAGAATATGATGCTACGTAATGATGAAAATATATATTTTGACAGAACCACATTATTTTTACATCAATTCAAGCAAGAGTTCAAGTTGGACACGTTTTGGAATCCAATTCGGCCTCCAGATCAATTCGACAAGCCCAACTTCAAATGTGCATAACTTTCACATACGAAGTTCGTTTGAGGTTCATGAGTACTTGTTGGAAAGCTTTGCTTATCCTCTTTCCAATGGATCTGGTATCACCTCTAAATTCCTTCTGTGCGCACCGCAATCATCAAAAGAGTTCGTGTTAGACACGTACTGGAATCGGATTCGGACTGCTGTAATGGTGCAAGTTTAAACGGGCATAACTTCTTCATACGGACTCCGTTTGGTACGTTATTGTACTTCATGGAAAGCTTATCAAGTCTACTTTCCAATGGATCTAACCTCATCTTCAAATTCCATCCGAGCCGGCCGTAATCATCAAACCAATTCACGTAGGTTTCTGAGTCTGAGTCAAAAGGGTGCTGCGCCACCTCCACTTGGGCCCATGGGCCTTGTAACCCTAGGGTGTACCCTTTGGGATGCCTCCCCTGGTTGTTTTCACTATATAGGAGCCGCCGCCTCCCTTTCTAGGACTTAGGTTTTGTTTAGATCAGTTTAGCCCCATGTGCAAACTCCACGTTGTCTCTTGTGTCGGCTAGACCAACAGATTCGTGTTACAGAACCTCAACTATCCTTGTGCAACTTTTATATCTAGCAAGTTTCAGGTTGCTCACTATCCTTGTTCTTGCGTGTTCTTCGGTTGCATGCAGGAATAGACCTTCGTGGTCAGGTCAACCGCGTTCTTGGCACGGTTGATAACGACTTGGAGTGTGGTTCAGCGATTGCTAAGGCGCAAGCGAGGTCGTACGGTTGTAGTCGGGTCGCAAGAGTCACCTCCGCCAAAATCGATAGTTATCAATCCTATCGAAAGATCGGACCTCCGCCAAAATCGATAGTTATCAATCCTATCAGAAGATCGGGACCCTATCGCCTCATCACCGACTTGGACGGATTTCAAATATGTACCAAAATGAGCTACGCCGTATATGCAATCCATTTGAGTTGATTTGCTCCCATTGTCATTTGGTGACTCGATTTTGTCTGCGTGGTGTTTGTAACATCGTCGACACCTGACGTCGAGGAAATTTTCATACGGACTCGAACGGATTCGGAATACACGTCGTAATGTACCAGAGGATGCATACGAAGTCCAATCGGGGTGTTGTGCTCAGTTTCATGTCGTGACTTGATTTCATATGCATGGAGTTTACGATGCCGTCGGAACCTGTAGTGGAGGAAAGTTTCGCACCGACTCAGACTGATCCAAAAACCATGTTGATGTGAGCAAGGGCATGGCAGATGTCCATTCGGTCTATTTTGGATCCAGTTTCATTTTGAGCCTTTATTTTGCGGGCGTGCAGCTTATAGTATCGGTTGGAACCCGATGTGGTGCAAAGTTTCACACTGACTCCAATCGAACCTAAATCCTTGCCAAAATGAGCTAGGGTGCAGATGTTGCCCATTCGAGGTGTTTTGCACTTAGTTGCATTTAGTGCCACGATTTCATTCTCACGGAGGCTATGGTGCCGTCGAAACCTGTAGAAGGGGAAAGTCCCATACCGGCTCGGATAGATTCGAAACGTGTACCAAAATGAGCTAAGCCGCATACGAATTACATTTGGGTTGTTTAGCTCCTAACTTCAATTGGTGACTCGCTTTTATCTACACGGTGTTTGTAATGCCGTCGATACCTGATGTTAACGAAAGTTTCAATCAAGGTGTTGCACATGTCACAATGAGCCAGGGCGCATATGAGCCAGGGCGCATATGAAGTCCAATCAAGGTGTTGCACTCTGTTTCATTTCGTGACTCGATTTCATGCGCATGGAGTTTACGATGCCGTCAGAACCCGTTGCGGAGGAATGTTTCACACCGACTCGGGCAGATCCCAAATCTACGCTGAAATGAGCTATGGTGCACGTGTAGTCCATCCGAGGTGTTTAGCACTCAGTTTAATTTTCTACCTCGATTCGTGCTCCTAGATGTTACGGTTCCATAGGAACACGCTGTGGATGAAAGTCTCATGTTGACTCAGACGGATTTGAAATCCATGCTGAACTCAGCGAGGGTGCGTATGATGTCCACTCGGTGTGTTGGGCAGTAAGTTTTATTTCGTGCCTTGATTTCGTACGAATCGAGCTGATCGTACCTGTTGGAACAGCTGTGGGGGAAAGTTTCGCGCCGACTCAGATGGATCTGAAAATCGTGCCGATGTGAGCAAGGGTGAACGTGACGTCGATTCAGTGCGTTTGGCACCCACATTTATTTCGAGCCTTGATTTTGTATGGACGGAATTTATTGTACCTGTTGCAACCCGTTGTGGTGGAAATTTTTACACCAACTCGAATGGATTCTAAATCGGTGCCGAAATCAGCTAGGGTGCATATGTAGTCCGTTCGAGGTGTTCGCACTTAGTTTCGTTTTGTGCCTTGATTTCATCACTACGAAGGTTATGACGTTGTCGGAACCCATGGATGGGGAAGTCTCACACCGACTTGGACGGATTTGAAATGTGTACCAAAATGAGCAACGCCGTATATGAAGTCCATTTGAGTTGTTTTGCACCCATTGTCATTTGGTGACTCGATTTTGTCCGTGCGGTGTTTGTAATATCGTAGGCACCTGACGTCGAGGTCATTTTCATGCGGACTCCAACGGATTCGGAATACGCGTCGTAATGTGCCAGAGGAAGCACACCAAATCCATCGGGGTGTTGTGCTCAGTTTCATTTCGTGACTTGATTTCATATGCATGGAGTTTACGATGCCGTCGGAACCTGTTGTGGAGGAAAGTTTCGCACCGACTCAGACCGATCCGAAAACCATGTTGATGTGAGCAAGGGCATGGCAGATGTCCATTCGGTCTATTTTGGATCCAGTTTCATTTTGAGCCTTTATTTTGCGCGCGTGCAGCTTATAGTATCGGTTGGAACCCGATGTGGTGCAAAGTTTCACGCTGACTCCAATCGAATCCAAATCCTTGCCAAAATGAGCTAGGGTGCAGATGTTGCCCATTCGAGGTGTTTTGCACTTAGTTGCATTAAGTGCCACGATTTCATTCTCACGGAGGCTGTGGTGCCGTCGAAACCTGTAGAAGGGGAAAGTCCCACACCGGCTCGGATAGATTCGAAACGTGTACCAAAATGAGCTAAGCCGCATACGAAGTACATTTGGGTTGTTTAGCTCCCAACTTCAATTGGTGACTCGCTTTTGTCTACATGTTGTTTGTAATGCCGTCGATACCTGATGTTAACGAAAGTTTCATACAGACTCAGACGGATTCGGAGTACATGCCACAATGAGCCAGGGCGCATATGAAGTCCAATCAAGGTGTTGCACTCAGTTCCATTTCGTGACTCGATTTCATGCGCATGGAGTTTACGATGCCGTTGAAACCCGTTGCGGAGGAATGTTTCACACCGACTCTGGCAGATCCCAAATCTACGCTGAAATGAGCTATGGTGCACGTGTAGTCCATCCGAGGTGTTTGGCACTCAGTTTACTTTTCTACCTCGATTTTGTGCTCCTAGATGTTACGATTCCGTAGGAACACGCTGTGGATGAAAGTCTCACGTTGACTTAGACGGATTTGAAATCTGTGCTGAACTCAGCGAGGGTGCGTATGATGTCCACTCGGTGTGTTGGGCAGTAAGTTTTATTTCGTGCCTTGATTTCGTACGAATCGAGCTGATCGTACCTGTTGGAACAGCTGTGGGGGAAAGTTTCGCGCCGACTCAGATGGATCTGAAAATCGTGCCGATGTGAGCAAGGGTGAACGTGACGTCGATTCTGTGCGTTTGGCACCCACATTCATTTCGAGCCTTGAGTTTGTATGGACGGAATTTATTGTACCTGTTGCAACCCGTTGTGGTGGAAATTTTCACACCAACTCGAATGGATTCTAAATCGGTGCCGAAATCAGCTAGGGTGCATATGTAGTCCGTTCGAGGTGTTCGCACTTAGTTTCGTTTTGTGCCTTGATTTCATCACTACGAAGGTTATGACGTTGTCGGAACCCACGGATGGGGAAAGTCTCACACCGACTTGGACGGATTTGAAATGTGTACCAAAATGAGCTACGCCGTATATGAAGTCCATTTGAGTTGTTTTGCTCCCATTGTCATTTGGTGACTCGATTTTGTCCGTGCGGTGTTTGTAATATCGTCGGCACCTGACGTCGAGGTCATTTTCATGCGGACTCCAACGGATTCGGAATACGCGTCGTAGTGTGCCAGAGGATGCACACCAAATCCATCGGGGTGTTGTGCTCAGTTTCATTTCGTGACTTGATTTCATATGCATGGAGTTTACGATGCCGTCGGAACCTGTTGTGGAGGAAAGTTTCGCACCGAGTCAGACCGATCCGAAAACCATGTTGATGTGAGCAAGGGCATGGCAGATGTCCATTCGGTCTATTTTGGATCCAGTTTCATTTTGAGTCTTTATTTTGCGTGCGTGCAGCTTATAGTATCGGTTGGAACCCGATGTGGTGCAAAGTTTCACGCTGACTCCAATCGAATCCAAATCCTTGCCAAAATGAGCTAGGGTGCAGATGTTGCCCATTCGAGGTGTTTTGCACTTAGTTGCATTTAGTGCCACGATTTCATTCTCACGGAGGCTATGGTGCC
This sequence comes from Dendrocalamus latiflorus, assembly GCA_017311315.1. Lineage (NCBI taxonomy): Eukaryota > Viridiplantae > Streptophyta > Magnoliopsida > Poales > Poaceae > Dendrocalamus > Dendrocalamus latiflorus. The sequence continues at coordinate 11,200,023 of CM029667.1, forward strand.
GTCGAAACCTGTAGAAGGGGAAAGTCCCACACCGGCTCGGATAGATTCGAAACGTGTACCAAAATGAGCTAAGCCGCATACGAAGTACATTTGGGTTGTTTAGCTCCCAACTTCAATTGGTGACTCGCTTTTGTCTACATGTTGTTTGTAATGCCGTCGATACCTGATGTTAACGAAAGTTTCATACAGACTCAGACGGATTCGGAGTACATGTCACAATGAGGCAGGGCCCATATGAAGTCCAATCAAGGTGTTGCACTCAGTTTCATTTCGTGACTCGATTTCATGCGCATGGAGTTTACGATGCCGTCGGAACCCGTTGCGGAGGAATGTTTCACACCGACTCGGGCAGATCCCAAATCTACGCTGAAATGAGCTATGGTGCACGTGTAGTCCATCCGAGGTGTTTGGCACTCAGTTTAATTTTTTACCTCGATTTTGTGCTCCTAGATGTTACGGTTCCGTAGGAACACGCTGTGGATGAAAGTCTCACGTTGACTTAGACGGATTTGAAATCCGTGCTGAACTCAGCGAGGGTGCGTATGATGTCCACTCGGTGTGTTGGGCAGTAAGTTTTATTTCGTGCCTTGATTTCGTACGAATCGAGCTGATCGTACCTGTTGGAACAACTGTGGGGGAAAGTTTCGCGCCGACTCAGATGGATCTGAAAATCGTGCCGATGTGAGCAAGGGTGAACGTGACGTCGATTCAGTGCGTTTGGCACCCACATTCATTTCGAGCCTTGATTTTGTATGGACGGAATTTATTGTACCTGTTGCAACCCGTTGTGGTGGAAATTTTCACACCAACTCGAATGGATTCTAAATCGGTGCCGAAATCAGCTAGGGTGCATATGTAGTCCGTTCGAGGTGTTCGCACTTAGTTTCGTTTTGTGCCTTGATTTCATCACTACGAAGGTTATGACGTTGTCGGAACCCACGGATGGGGAAAGTCTCACACCGACTTGGACGGATTTGAAATGTGTACCAAAATGAGCTACGCCGTATATGAAGTCCATTTGAGTTGTTTTGCTCCCATTGTCATTTGGTGACTCGATTTTGTCCGTGCGGTGTTTGTAATATCGTCGGCACCTGACGTCGAGGTCATTTTCATGCGGACTCCAACGGATTCGGAATACGCGTCGTAGTGTGCCAGAGGATGCACACCAAATCCATCGGGGTGTTGTGCTCAGTTTCATTTCGTGACTTGATTTCATATGCATGGAGTTTACGATGCCGTCGGAACCTGTTGTGGAGGAAAGTTTCGCACCGAGTCAGACCGATCCGAAAACCATGTTGATGTGAGCAAGGGCATGGCAGATGTCCATTCGGTCTATTTTGGATCCAGTTTCATTTTGAGTCTTTATTTTGCGTGCGTGCAGCTTATAGTATCGGTTGGAACCCGATGTAGTGCAAAGTTTCACGCTGACTCCAATCGAATCCAAATCCTTGCCAAAATGAGCTAGGGTGCAGATGTTGCCCATTCGAGGTGTTTTGCACTTAGTTGCATTTAGTGCCACGATTTCATTCTCACGGAGGCTATGGTGCCGTCGAAACCTGTAGAAGGGGAAAGTCCCACACCGGCTCGGATAGATTCGAAACGTGTACCAAAATGAGCTAAGCCGCATACGAAGTACATTTGGGTTGTTTAGCTCCCAACTTCAATTGGTGACTCGCTTTTGTCTACATGTTGTTTGTAATGCCGTCGATACCTGATGTTAACGAAAGTTTCATACAGACTCAGACGGATTCGGAGTACATGTCACAATGAGGCAGGGCCCATATGAAGTCCAATCAAGGTGTTGCACTCAGTTTCATTTCGTGACTCGATTTCATGCGCATGGAGTTTACGATGCCGTCGGAACCCGTTGCGGAGGAATGTTTCACACCGACTCGGGCAGATCCCAAATCTACGCTGAAATGAGCTATGGTGCACGTGTAGTCCATCCGAGGTGTTTGGCACTCAGTTTAATTTTTTACCTCGATTTTGTGCTCCTAGATGTTACGGTTCCGTAGGAACACGCTGTGGATGAAAGTCTCACGTTGACTTAGACGGATTTGAAATCCGTGCTGAACTCAGCGAGGGTGCGTATGATGTCCACTCGGTGTGTTGGGCAGTAAGTTTTATTTCGTGCCTTGATTTCGTACGAATCGAGCTGATCGTACCTGTTGGAACAACTGTGGGGGAAAGTTTCGCGCCGACTCAGATGGATCTGAAAATCGTGCCGATGTGAGCAAGGGTGAACGTGACGTCGATTCAGTGCGTTTGGCACCCACATTCATTTCGAGCCTTGATTTTGTATGGACGGAATTTATTGTACCTGTTGCAACCCGTTGTGGTGGAAATTTTCACACCAACTCGAATGGATTCTAAATCGGTGCCGAAATCAGCTAGGGTGCATATGTAGTCCGTTCGAGGTGTTCGCACTTAGTTTCGTTTTGTGCCTTGATTTCATCACTACGAAGGTTATGACGTTGTCGGAACCCACGGATGGGGAAAGTCTCACACCGACTTGGACGGATTTGAAATGTGTACCAAAATGAGCTACGCCGTATATGAAGTCCATTTGAGTTGTTTTGCTCCCATTGTCATTTGGTGACTCGATTTTGTCCGTGCGGTGTTTGTAATATCGTCGGCACCTGACGTCGAGGTCATTTTCATGCGGACTCCAACGGATTCGGAATACGCGTCGTAGTGTGCCAGAGGATGCACACCAAATCCATCGGGGTGTTGTGCTCAGTTTCATTTCGTGACTTGATTTCATATGCATGGAGTTTACGATGCCGTCGGAACCTGTTGTGGAGGAAAGTTTCGCACCGAGTCAGACCGATCCGAAAACCATGTTGATGTGAGCAAGGGCATGGCAGATGTCCATTCGGTCTATTTTGGATCCAGTTTCATTTTGAGTCTTTATTTTGCGTGCGTGCAGCTTATAGTATCGGTTGGAACCCGATGTGGTGCAAAGTTTCACGCTGACTCCAATCGAATCCAAATCCTTGCCAAAATGAGCTAGGGTGCAGATGTTGCCCATTCGAGGTGTTTTGCACTTAGTTGCATTTAGTGCCACGATTTCATTCTCACGGAGGCTATGGTGCCGTCGAAACCTGTAGAAGGGGAAAGTCCCACACCGGCTCGGATAGATTCGAAACGTGTACCAAAATGAGCTAAGCCGCATACGAAGTACATTTGGGTTGTTTAGCTCCCAACTTCAATTGGTGACTCGCTTTTGTCTACATGTTGTTTGTAATGCCGTCGATACCTGATGTTAACGAAAGTTTCATACAGACTCAGACGGATTCGGAGTACATGTCACAATGAGGCAGGGCCCATATGAAGTCCAATCAAGGTGTTGCACTCAGTTTCATTTCGTGACTCGATTTCATGCGCATGGAGTTTACGATGCCGTCGGAACCCGTTGCGGAGGAATGTTTCACACCGACTCGGGCAGATCCCAAATCTACGCTGAAATGAGCTATGGTGCACGTGTAGTCCATCCGAGGTGTTTGGCACTCAGTTTAATTTTTTACCTCGATTTTGTGCTCCTAGATGTTACGGTTCCGTAGGAACACGCTGTGGATGAAAGTCTCACGTTGACTTAGACGGATTTGAAATCCGTGCTGAACTCAGCGAGGGTGCGTATGATGTCCACTCGGTGTGTTGGGCAGTAAGTTTTATTTCGTGCCTTGATTTCGTACAAATCGAGCTGATCGTACCTGTTGGAACAACTGTGGGGGAAAGTTTCGCGCCGACTCAGATGGATCTGAAAATCGTGCCGATGTGAGCAAGGGTGAACGTGACGTCGATTCAGTGCGTTTGGCACCCACATTCATTTCGAGCCTTGATTTTGTATGGACGGAATTTATTGTACCTGTTGCAACCCGTTGTGGTGGAAATTTTCACACCAACTCGAATGGATTCTAAATCGGTGCCGAAATCAGCTAGGGTGCATATGTAGTCCGTTCGAGGTGTTCGCACTTAGTTTCGTTTTGTGCCTTGATTTCATCACTACGAAGGTTATGACGTTGTCGGAACCCACGGATGGGGAAAGTCTCACACCGACTTGGACGGATTTGAAATGTGTACCAAAATGAGCTACGCCGTATATGAAGTCCATTTGAGTTGTTTTGCTCCCATTGTCATTTGGTGACTCGATTTTGTCCGTGCGGTGTTTGTAATATCGTAGGCACCTGACGTCGAGGTCATTTTCATGTGGACTCCAACGGATTCGGAATACGCGTCGTAGTGTGTGTCGGGACCCGGAGCAACAACTCCAGAACCCACTGTGTATTCGCACTATCCCAGGAAAAGCTAGTGCACACAGGTTGAACAGTGATACATATCATGCATGATAACCAAACTTTATTATAAAGCAAGAGTACGGGCCTTATGGCCAGGTTTACAATAGGGTGGCTTCATGGCCAAACATAAAAGTAAACAGCGGAAGATAATTAAAAGGAGCAGCCCATCCTGCCTTCCCACAAGGCGAATTGACTGTAAGACGTGGCCTATTCGTCGCAATCCTCAACGTAGTTGACGTCGTCGTCCTCTGGCAACATTGTTTATAGCAAGGTGAGCACATAAAGTACTCCACAAGTTACACCAGGAGATATAACAGATTTGATGCATGCATAAGGGGTTACAAAGGAAGGCATATTATGGTTTATTTGCATAAACAGTATCATTGAATTAAATACAGTAAAGTAAGTGCAAAGGCTGAATTTGATACAATAGATAGAAACAAGAATTTAACAAAATAATATCGTTAGTGCAGGCTCCGACCAAACACTAACCTAACCACGGGCATCCCACCCGGACCATCTTCCCAAAAGATTTCACAAGTTTCCACAAACCAGATTTTAATAAAACCAAAGTCTAATCCGTGAAAAACCATACTAAGCATGTCCTTGACCGTGGACACGGCTATCCAGGATAGTTTAATACTCTGCAGAGGTGTACAACTTTACCCACAAGACATGTTCTCTCGTTTTGCCACGCGATTTACACACTGCCTTAGGTGTGCAGCTGAGAGTTCATGACAAGGCTGTTCCAATGTTCCATTGCCAAATTAGTTACGCCGCCACTAAGGTTTCACCACAACATGAATCCACATGTTGGAGCCCCCTCTTGTGCCATGTGAGACTTCCCATGGCCTACGCCACGCTCACATTCAGCCTATAGCGAAAACTAAAATGGAACTTCACAAATTACTTGGCCAGGTCTGTCCCATACCAGACTTGTGGTAGTACGGTGTGACTTTGTAGTAGTAGTTCACAGACCGGTCCTTAATTTGACTTAGGCCTACCTGCATACCCCTTGTGCCTGGCAGTCAACAACGAGTCAACAAACTACGATGCATGCCAGCAAGCACCCACCACCATACCAATGCCCAAGTCTAAGAACAGGTTTTATAATTTATTTGAAAACATCTCATGATCATTCTTGACTCACCGAAGTCAAGAATACAGTTGAAAACTTTATCATTTTATGTGAAACAAAACTTCCCACCCGAATTATTCTAAGCATGGCTAAGCACTTCCATAAAGTGTTCTAGTTAATACTAATGTACCAACTAGGTTTTCATCTATGGTGACAAGGTATGTTCGTTCAATATCGAAATTGGCCATACAAAGGAAATTGGGTGTAACTAAAGTTTTAAGCACATTTGAACTAATTTGAATAAAAATACGCATGCATATAATTTAAAAACAACATAAATAATTTAAATTACTGGGACCAACATGGTCAAAGGTGTAACTTGCCTTGCTCGAAGTCTTGCTGCGATTCGTCGAAGAAATATTCTCCGGATTCGTCGTAATCTACACGCGAAGAACCAAAAGAAAATTCAAACAAAATTCAAATAAAATTCAAAAATTCAAAAAGAGTCTAGATTTGGGTAGTTTATGATTTTATAATAATTTAGAAATTTGAACGGATTAAATCGGAGTTAAAATGAAGAAGTTATGGCTTTCGGAAGATTAACAGGAGGGAAAAAGGAAAAGGCTGGTTTCGGGAATTATTTGTATACTGAAAAATGCTATTTATGACGTCAGCTATTTCGAATTTTCTGAGCGGGAAAATGATGTGAATGACCGGTGGGCCCGGTCTACCGTGGACCAAGTCCACGGACCACGGGGTTTGCCGACGTGGCACACCGGCCACATGGCGCCATGCGGGCGCGAGGTGGAGGCCACGCGGGCGGGACCGGCCGACGTGGAGGCCACGCGGGCGCTCGCACGGGCAGCACGGGGAGGCGCACGGCCGGCGGCCTCGCCGGCGGCCGGTGGCCGGAGTCGGGGCGGCGAGCGGCGGCGGGGAGAGGTGAGGCGGCGGTGCACTCACCGGCGGCGGCGCAAGGAGGTGGCGGCGGTGGTGAAGCGTGGGGCGGCGGCGGGAGGCGGCCAGGACGGCGGGGAAACGGCGGCGGGGTGGCGGCTGAATGGGAGGGGAAGGGCGGCGGGGTGGGAGAGCCGAATGGGAGATGGAGCCGGGCATGGGGAGGGATTTTATAGATGGTGAGAGAAGAAACGGCCGCGGATTTAGAGGGGGATTAAAGGGAGGAGGTGGCCGGGCGTGAGTGGGGAGTGATGAGGGCTTCCGTTTCCACCCTTAAACGACGATTAAAGTGGTAGTAACGGCCGGGAATTGAAGTTTTTATTCGGCATCAATGGTGGAAGAGAGAGAAGACTAGAGGAGGAAGAAGGTGAGGTTGAAGAAGGATATGACATATGGGTCCCATGTGTCATAGAGAGAGAGGAGAATGAAGGGGTACGGGCCGTCGGATTGTTGACACGTGGCAAGTGGATGGCTCATGTCCTTTGGATTTTATGAAGTGGTAAGTTGCAATGCATGGCTAGGATTAAAACGCGGAGAGAGGTTGATTTAATCTGAGAGCGACACGTGGCGGGCTTGGAATAAATTGATTTTTATTTTCGGAATAAAATTTCAGAAAATACTAGAAGCTTCAAAAACAATTATAAAAATAATATTTAATGTCTAAAAATTCCAGAAAAATTATAGAATATTCCTGGAAGCATTTTAGACTTAGGAAAAATATTTTTAATTTCAGATTTTCATTTAATAATTTTATAAAATACTTTTTAACCTTTAAAATTGATTTTTAACTCCAGAAAAACACAGAAAATCCAAATAAAAGCCAAATGCTTATAAATACTTAATTTTAAATGATATTTTTCAATAAACTCAAAATATCTTTTTATTTAATCGTAATTTTATGTTTTTAGTTAAATTACTTTTTATAAAAGCCTTTTTAAAAGCTAAAAACAGACAAATAAAATTTCCAAAATTTAGGCAACCAAACAACACTTATTTTTATTCTAAATTAAATTATTTTTTTTTACTAAAATTTTTGAAATAAACAGCTGGGCTGTTACAGTGTGCCAGAGGATGCACACCAAATCCATCGGGGTGTTGTGCTCAGTTTCATTTCGTGACTTGATTTCATATGCATGGAGTTTACGATGCCGTCGGAACCTGTTGTGGAGGAAAGTTTCGCACCGACTCAGACCGATCCGAAAACCATGTTGATGTGAGCAAGGGCATGGCAGATGTCCATTCGGTCTATTTTGGATCCAGTTTCATTTTGAGCCTTTATTTTGCGCGCGTGCAGCTTATAGTATCGGTTCGAACCCGATGTGGTGCAATGTTTCACGCTGACTCCAATCGAATCCAAATCCTTGCAAAAATGAGCTAGGGTGCAGATGTTGCCCATTCGAGGTGTTTTGCACTTAGTTGCATTTAGTGCCACGATTTCATTCTCACGGAGGCTGTGGTGCCGTCGAAACCTGTAGAAGGGGAAAGTCCCACACCGGCTCGGATAGATTCGAAACGTGTACCAAAATGAGCTAAGTCGTATACGAAGTACATTTGAGTTGTTTAGCTCCCAACTTCAATTGGTGACTCGCTTTTGTCTACATGTTGTTTGTAATGCCGTCGATACCTGATGTTAACGAAAGTTTCATACATACTCAGACGGATTCGGAGTACATGTCACAATGAGGCAGGGCGCATATGAAGTCCAATCAAGGTTTTGCACTCAGTTTCATTTCGTGACTCGATTTCGTGCGCATGGAGTTTACGATGCCGTCGGAACCCGTTGCGGAGGAATGTTTCACACCGACTCGGGCAGATCCCAAATCTACGCTGAAATGAGCTATGGTGCACGTGTAGTCCATCCGAGGTGTTTGGCACTCAGTTTAATTTTCTACCTCGATTTCGTGCTCCTAGACGTTACGGTTCCGTAGGAACACGCTGTGGATAAAAGTCTCACGTTGACTCAGACGGATTTGAAATCCGTGCTGAACTCAGCGAGGGTGCGTATGATGTCCACTCGGTGTGTTGGGCAGTAAGTTTTATTTCGTGCCTTGATTTCGTACGAATCGAGCCGATCGTACCTGTTGGAACAGCTGTGGGGGAAAGTTTTGCGCCGACTCAGATGGATCTGAAAATTATGCCGATTTGAGCAAGGTTGAACGTGACGTCGATTCAGTGCGTTTGGCACCCACATTCATTTCGAGCCTTGATTTTGTATGCACGGAATATATTGTACCTGTTGCAACCCGTTGTGGTGAAAATTTTCACACCAACTCGAATGGATTCTAAATGGGTGCCGAAATCAGCTAGGGTGCATATGTGGCTCCATTCGAGGTGTTCGCACTTAGTTTCGTTTTGTGCCTTGATTTCATCACTACGAAGGTTATGACGTTGTCGGAACCCATGGATGGGGAAACTCTCACACCGACTTGGACGGATTTGAAATGTGTACCAAAATGAGCTACGCCGTATATGAAGTCCATTTGAGTTGTTTTGCTCCCATTGTCATTTGGTGACTCGATTTTGTCCGTGCGGTGTTTGTAATATCGTAGGCACCTGACGTCTAGGTCATTTTCATGCGGACTCCAACGGATTCGGAATACGCGTCGTAATGTGCCAGAGGATACACACCAAATCCATCGGGGTGTTGTGCTCAGTTTCATTTCGTGACTTGATTTCATATGCATGGAGTTTACGATGCCGTCGGAACCTGTTGTGGAGGAAAGTTTCGCACCGACTCAGACCGATCCGAAAACCATGTTGATGTGAGCAAGGGCATGGCAGATGTCCATTCGGTCTATTTTGGATCCAGTTTCATTTTGAGCCTTTATTTTGCGCGCGTGCAGCTTATAGTATCGGTTCGAACCCGATGTGGTGCAATGTTTCACGCTGACTCCAATCGAATCCAAATCCTTGCAAAAATGAGCTAGGGTGCAGATGTTGCCCATTCGAGGTGTTTTGCACTTAGTTGCATTTAGTGCCACGATTTCATTCTCACGGAGGCTGTGGTGCCGTCGAAACCTGTAGAAGGGGAAAGTCCCACACCGGCTCGGATAGATTCGAAACGTGTACCAAAATGAGCTATGTCGTATACGAAGTACATTTGAGTTGTTTAGCTCCCAACTTCAATTGGTGACTCGCTTTTGTCTACATGTTGTTTGTAATGCCGTCGATACCTGATGTTAACGAAAGTTTCATACATACTCAGACGGATTCGGAGTACATGTCACAATGAGGCAGGGCGCATATGAAGTCCAATCAAGGTTTTGCACTCAGTTTCATTTCGTGACTCGATTTCGTGCGCATGGAGTTTACGATGCCGTCGGAACCCGTTGCGGAGGAATGTTTCACACCGACTCGGGCAGATCCCAAATCTACGCTGAAATGAGCTATGGTGCACGTGTAGTCCATCCGAGGTGTTTGGCACTCAGTTTAATTTTCTACCTCGATTTCGTGCTCCTAGACGTTACGGTTCCGTAGGAACACGCTGTGGATAAAAGTCTCACGTTGACTCAGACGGATTTGAAATCCGTGCTGAACTCAGCGAGGGTGCGTATGATGTCCACTCGGTGTGTTGGGCAGTAAGTTTTATTTCGTGCCTTGATTTCGTACGAATCGAGCCGATCGTACCTGTTGGAACAGCTGTGGGGGAAAGTTTTGCGCCGACTCAGATGGATCTGAAAATTATGCCGATTTGAGCAATGTTGAACGTGACGTCGATTCAGTGCGTTTGGCACCCACATTCATTTCGAGCCTTGATTTTGTATGCACGGAATATATTGTACCTGTTGCAACCCGTTGTGGTGAAAATTTTCACACCAACTCGAATGGATTCTAAATGGGTGCCGAAATCAGCTAGGGTGCATATGTGGCTCCATTCGAGGTGTTCGCACTTAGTTTCGTTTTGTGCCTTGATTTCATCACTACGAAGGTTATGACGTTGTCGGAACCCATGGATGGGGAAACTCTCACACCGACTTGGACGGATTTGAAATGTGTACCAAAATGAGCTACGCCGTATATGAAGTCCATTTGAGTTGTTTTGCTCCCATTGTCATTTGGTGACTCGATTTTGTCCGTGCGGTGTTTGTAATATCGTAGGCACCTGACGTCTAGGTCATTTTCATGCGGACTCCAACGGATTCGGAATACGCGTCGTAATGTGCCAGAGGATACACACCAAATCCATCGGGGTGTTGTGCTCAGTTTCATTTCGTGACTTGATTTCATATGCATGGAGTTTACGATGCCGTCGGAACCTGTTGTGGAGGAAAGTTTCGCACCGACTCAGACCGATCCGAAAACCATGTTGATGTGAGCAAGGGCATGGCAGATGTCCATTCGGTCTATTTTGGATCCAGTTTCATTTTGAGCCTTTATTTTGCGCGCGTGCAGCTTATAGTATCGGTTGGAACCCGATGTGGTGCAAAGTTTCACGCTGACTCCAATCGAATCCAAATCCTTGCCAAAATGAGCTAGGGTGCAGATGTTGCCCATTCGAGGTGTTTTGCACTTAGTTGCATTTAGTGCCACGATTTCATTCTCATGGAGGCTGTGGTGCCGTCGAAACCTGTAGAAGGGGAAAGTCCCACACCGGCTCGGATAGATTCGAAACGTGTACCAAAATGAGCTAAGCCGCATACGAAGTACATTTGAGTTGTTTAGCTCCCAACTTCAATTGGTGACTCGCTTTTGTCTACATGTTGTTTGTAATGCCGTCGATACCTGATGTTAACGAAAGTTTCATACAGACTCAGACGGATTCGGAGTACATGTCACAATGAGCCAGGGCACATATGAAGTCCAATCAAGGTGTTGCACTCAGTTTCATTTCGTGACTCGATTTCATGCGCATGGAGTTTACGATGCCGTCGGAACCCGTTGCGGAGGACTGTTTCACACCGACTCGGGTAGATCCCAAATCTACGCTGAAATGAGCTATGGTGCACGTGTAGTCCATCCGAGGTGTTTGGCACTCAGTTTAATTTTCTACCTCGATTTTGTGCTCCTAGATGTTACGGTTCCGTAGGAACACGCTGTGGATGAAGTCTCACGTTGACTTAGACGGATTTGAAATCCGTGCTGAACTCTGCGAGGGTGCGTATGATGTCCACTCGGTGTGTTGGGCAGTAAGTTGTATTTCGTGCCTTGATTTCGTACGAATCGAGCTGATAATACCTGTTGGAACAGCTGTGGGGGAAAGTTTTGCGCCGACTCAGATGGATCTGAAAATCGTGCCGATTTGAGCAAGGGTGAACGTGACGTCGATTCAGTGCGTTTGGCACCCACATTCCTTTCGAGCCATGATTTTGTATGCACGGAATTTATTGTACCTGTTGCAACCCGTTGTGGTGGAAATTTTCACACCAACTCAAATGGATTCTAAATCGGTGCCGAAATCAGCTAGGGTGCATATGTAGTCCGTTCGAGGTGTTCGCACTTAGTTTCGTTTTGTGCCTTGATTTCATCACTACGAAGGTTATGACGTTGTCGGAACCCATGGATGGGGAAACTCTCACACCGAGTTGGACGGATTTGAAATGTGTACCAAAATGAGCTACACCGTATATGAAGTCTATTTGAGTTGTTTTCCTCCCATTGTCATTTGGTGACTCGATTTTGTCCGTGCGGTGTTTGTAATATCGTAGGCACCTGATGTCGAGGACATTTTCATGCGGACTCCAACGGATTCGGAATACGCGTCGTAATGTGCTAGAGGATGCACGCCAAATCCAATCGGGGTGTTGTGCTCAGTTTCATTTCGTGACTTGATTTCATATGCATGGAGTTTACGATGCCGTCGGAACCTGTTGTGGAGAAAAGTTTCTCACCGACTCAGACCGATCTGAAAACCATGTTGATGTGAGCAAGGGCATGGCAGATGTCCATTCGGTCTATTTTGGATCCAGTTTCATTTTGAGCCTTTATTTTGCGCGCGTGCAGCTCATAGTATCGTTTGGAACCCGATGTGGTGCAAAGTTTCACGCTGACTCCAATCGAATCCAAATCCTTGCCAAAATGAGCTAGGGTGCAGATGTTGCCCATTCGAGGTGTTTTGCACTTAGTTGCATTTAGTGCCACGATTTCATTCTCATGGAGGCTATGGTGCCGTCGAAACCTGTAGAAGGGGAAAGTCCCACACCGGCTCGGATAGATTCGAAACGTGTACCAAAATAAGCTAAGCCGCATACGAAGTACATTTGGGTTGTTTAGCTCCCAACTTCAATTGGTGACTCGCTTTTGTCTACATGTTGTTTGTAATGCCGTCGATACATGATGTTAAGAAAGTTTCATACAGACTCAGACGGATTCGGAGTACATGTCACAATGAGCCCGGGCGCATATGAAGTCCAATCAAGGTGTTGCACTCTGTTTCATTTCGTGACTCGATTTCATACGCATGGAGTTTACGATGCCGTCGGAACCCGTTGCGGAGGAATGTTTCACACCGACTCGGGCAGATCCGAAATCTACGCTGAAATGAGCTATGGTGCATTTGTAGTCCATCCGAGGTGTTTGGCACTCAGTTTAATTTTCTACGTCGATTTCGTGCTCCTAGATGTTACGGTTCCGTAGGAACACGCTGTGGATGAAAGTCTCACGTTGACTCAGACGGATTTGAAATCCGTGCTGAACTCAGCGAGGGTGCGTATGATGTCCACTCGGTGTGTTGGGCAGAAAGTTTTATTTCGTGCCTTGATTTCGTACGAATCGAGCTGATCGTACATGTTGGAACAGCTGTGGGGGAAAGTTTCGCGCCGACTCAGATGGATCTGAAAATCGTGTCGATTTGAGAAAGGGTGAACGTGACGTCGATTCAGTGCGTTTGGCACCCACATTCATTTCGAGCCTTGATTTTGTATGCACGGAATTTATTGTACCTGTTGCAACCCGTTGTGGTGGAAATTTTCACACCAACTCGAGTGTATTCTAAATTGGTGCCGAAATCAGCTAGGGTGCATATGTAGTTCATTCGAGGTGTTAGCACTTAGTTTCATTTTGTGCCTTGATTTCATCACTACGAAGGTTATGACGTTGTCGGAACCCATGGATAAGGAAAGTCTCTGATGCGGATATGCACATGCTTAGCACTTTTCAGTCAAATACATTATTTCACAAGAAAGATGTATTGAGCCGCATTAAATATTGTCAGGTGATGAGGACATCCTTTCCATGCATCCAACCATGCTGACTCCACATCAAACTGAAACTATGATACAAGGACCAATGACTAGAGCGCGAGCACGTCAACTTAACCATCAGGTGATTGCGTTCCTAAGTTTGCATACAAATGTTTCAAAGAATGGAATACTACTTAATTCTTATGATGATTCAATTGTCCTTAGGAACCATGGGGAAGAACCACGTGAGCTCAAGTATAGAAGTGGAACCCTCAAGCGCAAACCAAGTCATGTTCGCGAGTTCGACTCGGATTCGGCCTTCCCAACAGCGTCTACTTCAAATAGCCGTAACTTTTGATCCAGAAGGTTCCTTGGGGCCCGTGAGTAATCGTTGGAAAGCTCTTGAAGTCTACTTTTAGATGGATCTAGTCTCACCTCCAAATTCCATCCGAGCTGTCAGAAACTACAAAACAAGTTATGTCACTTTTCTAGTCCGAGTCAAAGTGGGCCTTAGGCCTTGTAATCGAGTCCTGTTCAGCTTCCATGTGTTTTGGCCGACCCTCCACCTTCCGTGTCCCTTAAATAGGCAGTTGCACCCTCTTCTAGGGTTTGGGTTTTGATAGACTAAGTTAGCTTTTGCTACTTCGCCTTGTACTCGCGCGTGCCGGCTAGACCGCCCAAATACTTGTCTTCGGAACCCCACCGTCTTTCTGTTTCAAATTGAATCCTACATCGTTTATTTGCAATTGAGTTGTTGTTCATCTTGTTCTTGCCTGTTCTTCGATTGCTTGCAGGAACAATTACCCTCGTGGTTTGGTTGATTGTGCGCCGACAAGGTCACGAACAACCTCTGGAGTTGGTGTATTGATCGCTAAGGTGCAACGTCCTTGGATGGTTGTAGTCGGGTCGTCAACGTCATCCCCTTCCCCAATCGAATCTACCACTCTCATCAAAAGATCGGGACCGCTAGTGCTATCAGTTGGTATCAGAGCTCAAGGTTAATCGGTGAGAGATTGTTTTTTATTTAGTCTTTGCATTTTTTTCTACCTACAGTCCAGAAAATCAAAAAAAATAGTAGATTAGATCCGAAAATCCGAAACAATTTGAGCCTTACTCTATTGCTGCATAGTTTCATTTGTTGAGTTTTCGGTTGCATCGTCGTGTCCTTTGCTGGTCTTAGTGTCTAGTTCCTCTAGAGTTTCGAGTTCTGTTCACGTTTTGGTCTCACCGCTACAGTTAGATCTGAACTGCCACGGTGAGGGAAGGAAAGGAGGAGGACTCGGTTTCTAGGGAGGCTTTGCCTTAGTTGGTTTCGGAGTAGGACACGATCTCAGAGTAGGTTTTAACCGCGTCGTGTGTGAAAAAAAAGAAAAAAAGGAAAAAAAGAGAGAAAAAAGAAGGAACAAGCAGTCGCAGCTAAAAAAAAGAGGAGAAAGAAACACCTAACTTTTGCATACGACCTCCGATTGAGGCGTTTCTTGATCCGTTGGAAAGGAAACGAGAAGTCCAGGAAATCTGGAGATTTTAGATCCGCGTAAGCCTCCAGGCACACACGCGGCAACTTCGACCCCCAAAAAACGTCATTTAGGCCCTCAAAACGGGCTCGCAAACCGAGGAAAATCAAGTTTCTCAGAATTTGCTAAAAATTGACAGGAGCCTTTTACAAGTGATTCTAAGGTTCCCCGTGCAGACAGCATCCTTGTTTGAGCTCCTGAACTCCGTGTGCAACGTCATCTAGTTTTCTTCTGCGCGGTGTACTCGTTTGTGTTCTAGGCTCGTGTCTCTAGTACGGTCTAGCCTAGGACCAGCACCAATCCTGAGAGCTAAAGGGTCTGTTCTTTTTAATTGAGGTTTATGATTTTTGGCTGTGACTTGTAACTTTTGGGCTGTTTGTGCGAGGGATTATAGAGTAACATAAACTCAAGTGTTATTTTTGTCGATATAAATAAAGTCGGTATAGTATATAATATAATATAATTAACTAGTAAACTTTATTTTAAAAAGATATTTTGTTTAAAAACTAGTTATTGTAAAAATCAAAAGCACAAGTTGTAAGTTGAAAAAGAATAGGGCTAAAGCCTAGACCACCACCATCTGCCAGTTCGTGGACGGCTCGCCGTCCTCTGCCACCAATCGATGCCCCCAGCGTTTGGTTTCTCGCGGTTTCTCAACCCGCGTGTGAACTCTTCGACGAATCCCATCCTCCGCCTCCGGCTCGCCTCCTGCTTCTCCTCCGCCGCCACCTCGTCCTGGCCGGAGCCGCCGGAGCAATCCGGGGGCGGCGGGTGCCCTGCCACCATCATGGAAGGGCGGGCGGAGATCTTCGCGGACGAGTCCAACTCGGTCTTCTACAACAAGGCCCAGGTTCCGCCTCCTTGCTTCTCGTTTCTGTGTGCTGTAGATCTGATGTTATGGCGGGCTGATGGAATTGCAGTTTCACCTGATGGGGGCATGAAAAGTCGTCCTATTCTGGTTCCATTCCTGGAGTAAACCGGAAGGTCTATTTGACGATTTAGGTTGGTTAGAACATCCCATTTCGTTAGGATTGCAGGAATCGCAGACCAATGTCATTATCTTTGAAGCAGTAAGCATTTCATGATATATTCAAGATGGTACTGTTATATGTAATGTGACCCGACATTCGTCTTTGGTGTAGGCACCAGTTGTGAAAAAAATAGAGACATTTCATTTTCGTAGTCCCAGCCCCCCCCCCCCCCCCCCAACAATACGATTTTCTTGATCTATCACCTACACTATTAGACGCCCGAGTGCTGTAACTGTCTTAGTTCGAAGATGGCTTTCAACAAAAGTGTTGGTTGTTAAGCTGTTATTTTTGCCAGGTTAACAACAGAGATATTTCTATTGCTGTTTTGAGATCATTTATTTCAAAAAGATGTGAAGAGCATGATATCCGATTAAGAAAAGGTATTTACTTTCAACAAAACATGCACTCTACTAGCATACAAACACATCTTTTTTTAATTGCTATTCCAGTATGGTTGAGCGGTTTCTACGATGAACCAGGCAGACATACTGAAATAGCGGCAGAACAGCTTGCCAATGAATCAGACCCTGTGATAGGAGGATCTGAAGGCACATTATTGAAAAAAGAAACGAGGTCTAAAGCACCAAAAGTTCTTGAGGTGCATCTCTGAATTCTTTTGCTGATATAAACCCCCATACCACTTTCCTGTAGTTAATGTGATTCTGTATATTTGTCAAACTGAGATATAATGATGGTAAGGCAACAAAGTTGTGATATGTTATGATACATAGAGGGCACCATATTTGGTCCGAAGTTCTTTTATTTTTACATTTTGTATGGAGATTAGTTCCTTGCGGAGATTTTACTACTAACCATCTTAGAACTTTGAGTAAATAGCGTAATAGACTAAGTAGTGCTTTTATATACAATCCTGATCGTTTCATTTCATATTCTTCTTGTCATGATTTTGTAGGCTTTGGCTGCATCAGGATTAAGAGCCATTCGGTATGCTCTTGAGGTAGATGGAATTGGGGAAGTCATAGCTGTTGACAATAATGAAGGTATGTTACTATATTTCTGTGTCAATGTTGCAGATGGGTTTTCATAATATTATCCGCTCCTAAAATAACCTATGTTTTGTTTGGTGACTCTTAAACATTTTTTTGTTAACTGCAGTAGCTATAGAAGCCTGTAAGAAAAATATCCACCGCAATGGCAGTCTTGCATCTTCGAAGGTGGTACCACATCTTGCTGATGCTCGTGTTTACATGCTCACCCATCCAAAAGAATTTGATGTGGTATGGCTTTATTACTTTCACATGTACTTACTTTCTCTAATTGTTGGTTATGTATCTGTTTTATTGCCTAGGAAAATTGAGTGGCAGTTAGGCATGGTGTTGTTGATAGTTATGGAGAAATCGCTATGTTATTTACCGTGTTTGTTAATATTTTGTTTCCATATCTGATAATTAGGAAGAACAGTACTAAAACTTCTACTGATAGAGAAAAATCTGCTTGCAACTATGCTTTTCCGCAGACTAGAAAATCAAATAAAGCAGACGGAAAATTGTTTTCTACAGAAAATCAGGGAAAATTCAGAATTCAATGTCTCCACAATGTTGCTCAAGATTTTGATATATAAACATGATGCCACATTGCTAAGGTCCTACAAAATTAAGAACCCGGAAAAACATAGATCCATATGATTACTTGTATGATTTTTTTTTGACACTTGCAGTCTGCATCTATGGATACTGGCAGTGCTATGTGTCTTGCTTAGAAATCAAACTTTGGGGCAACCATCCTAAGAATTTTTAATTTACCTTGCTTATATATAGGAAAGAGTGGCATAGTGCACTTACATTGTCATTGTAATATGGCTACTCCCTCTGTTTGTAAATATAAAATATGTTATTTTGGATATTGTGCGGTCTCCAATATATTACTTTGACCATTTTGTTTTGCAGTAAGTTAGTAACATATTAGCAAAGAATTATGAAAGCACAACATTATGAAAGTAATTTTGATGGTAAATCTACTAATATCATTTTCAGGTGACTAATCTAGATATTTCTGTATATATCAATGGTTAAAGTTAGGGAATTTGATTGCACAGATGCCAGGGTGATATATTTATTAACCAAGGGACTTGATTATAGTAAATTATTAAAATCATGTAATATCCTCTTCAATATTGTCATCTGCACATGGCCCAATTTTCCTGAAGTTAAAGAAAAGATGCATCCATTTCATTCCATATTAATGTCCTATGTACTTGTTGAATCAGGTTGACCTTGATCCTTATGGATCACCAGCTGCATTCCTTGATTCAGCAGTTCAATGTGTTGCAGATGGTGGTATCTTGATGTGCTCAGCTACAGATATGGCAGTGCTTGCTGGGGGCAATGCAGAAGTTTGTTTTTCCAAGTCAGTTTTATGCTTTAATATCAATTACCAGCTGCATGACTACATCATTTAGTTCTTACTATGCCAGTAGTCTGTACCTGCAGATATGGTTCTTATCCAGTAAGAGGTAAACACTGCCATGAGATGGCCCTGAGGATTCTTCTTGCCTGCATTGAGGTAAGACTTGAGTTAGTCTCTTGTTTTCTCTTATTGTCATTATAATGATCCATCCTTTTACTTTCCTTGTTTGTCTTGCAGTCACATGCGATCCGCCACAAGCGCTATATAGTTCCTATAATATCAGTGCACATGGATTTCTACATTAGGGTTTTTGTGCAAATTTTCACGTTGTCCCCTACCTCTACCTTTCCTTGACTCATTATTGTCTGTAGGGTGAATATGATATTTGTGATATGATGATCATTTGATGTTCCACAATATATCTTACCGATATGCCTCTTTCGAATGCAGCTCGGCTAGCACAGTGAAAAGGTCACCTCTCAAATTGGCACATGTCTACCAATGTGTTGGATGCAATTCATTTCACCTACAGAATGTTGGAAGAATTAACTCAAAGGTAGTCTTACTTGTACTGTTTTGTTGTCTTACATGGTGTGCTTATGGATATGATCCTCTGATCCAGGATGAGAGGAATATTGCTCTACCAAATTTTTGCCCTACTGTGCCTCAAGAGTGTTCTGAATGTGGCCATAAATTTGCTATGGGAGGACCTATATGGAGTGATCCAATACATGACAAGGAATGGGCTACTTCTATCTTGTCAAATATCCGAGCTATGAGTGGTGCATATCCAGCTTATGCAAAAATTTCAGCTATACTAACGTCAGTATCAGAGGTAATACCATATTTTTTACTTCTCTTTTGGTCATGCTTATCTTGACTCTTGATTATATGCTAGAGAGAGTGTATTTTATATAAGCTGGATGGCAAGGGTACTATTTAGTATGTATCAGTCTAGTACATGTCTTATTGATGGAGAATATATCTCTGTGTCTGCAAGTACTTTGGTTGTACACAATGCAATGATGAAAGGAATGAGAAAATTGCTAGGTGTGGTTAAGCCAGACTCAAGTTTTTTTTTCAAGTACCTCATATCTATCTAAGAGAAAGTCATCAGGAGTTAGTGGCTTAGTGCCATTGTTTGGCTGATCAAAGTTTGCAATTGTTAGTTAGTTTTCACATTACTCTTTTAGAGAAACACATTGTTTCATAATATTGTAGGTAAACAGAAAAAAACTCATAGTTTACCTTCTTGATGGCTGGTTTAACAAAAAATTCTCTTGTTTTTGGATGAGTTGGACTTCGGTGTTGGGAGGAAAAATCCTACCAAGTTCGGAAGCACAAGGAGCTGGTTGGAAACTGATACTGGTGCCAATTCAAGGGTTGGTTCTGGAATAGTTTCTCTAACAATAATCTAACATACTGGTTTCGTGGTCCTTAATTTGGGGTCTTTTAGGTCTAGGCCTACACTTCGTTTTCTCTTCTTTGTTGATGTGTAGTTGCAATATTTCGTGCTTTTGTTGATACTGCTTATGTGCTTGGGAGAGTTAACAATCAACTAGTGTATATTTGCAACATTTCCTGCTTTTGTTGATTCTGCTTAAACCAAATTAAACTGAAACTACCAACATGCAAAGTACACACTTTTCTTTTCAATTTTTTTGGCTATCCTAATTTAATTAATACTAATTAAATATTTATGGATTACATTTAATGATATTTTTCCTTAATCTTTAAAAGACCTTGTTCTAATCTTGTATTGAAAATGTAGTCTGCAACGGTCAGCTATAATTTCATAATTCAACTCAAATAAACTAGATGGGTGTGCATTCTGATGAAAGTTATATGCAGTCCTATGCAAATTATGAGAATAAAAGAACTCAAAAAGAATACAACTAACAAATGCCTGATTTTTTGGACGGTAAATGAATTTTCCATTAAATTGAAAGGCCAATAGAATCGCTGGTTACTAGTTCAGTATCAGGAGGCATTCCAGTCTACCGACATGGTGACTGGAGGAGATACACACCTACCCAAACTTTGCAAGTGCATGCGCTACATTGTTACAAACTTTAAAGCAGAAACCTGCATGAAAAAGAGTTGAAACTGCTGACAAGCATTATCCTTGCTTCTTTGAACATTATTGAAGCCTTGCTTTATCATACTCCAATCGCAATGCTGCTACCAGATTGCTTGCATCTGATTCGAGGAAGATGTTACCCATTCCCAGGTCAAAAGCCAGCGACAAAGCCTGCAAAAGGCCATCGCTTCTGCCTGCAATGCATTCTGAATATCCATTAGGCGCCGCACACTCAGCACCTGCAGCTTGCACGACACCACTGCCATGCCTGATAATGACCCATTAGTTCTGATGTGTATCCGGAAGGAAAGATGCGTCAATCTTTACTCTCAGCAGCTGGTCTCCCATCTTGGTATACTACCTTGCTTTCTTTTCTTTCTCAACGTGGAATGCTTCATTGTACTCTGCCAAGTATTGCCTGACCATGTAGGTGAGCTCTTCTTGGGAGGCCGTACTCCATAGTCCATAGTTTGTAGACCACATGTTTTGCCAAAACAAAAGGCTTGATGTTTAATTGCAGGCATTAAAACAAAGAATCTTTAAACTGAGTACAGAATCAGATGTACTTGTTACCATTTTGACATTTATATTGGATCCATAAATCACACATGGCATTTTCTTGTGCAGGAATTGGCCAATGCACCTTTATTCGTCAGCCTTCACAATTTATGTGCGACATTGAAGTGCACCAATCCAACCATGGTTATGTTTCATTCTGCTATCAGAAATGCTGGCTATCAAATATCCGGCAGCCATGTGGATCCACTAGCTCTTAAAACAGATGCCCCAATGTCTGTAATTTGGGACATTATGCGATGTTGGGTAGGATATGAATCTTTAATTTTCCTCGGTTAATCAGCCACAATTGACTGATCTATTGGTGGATTCATGTCTGCAGGTCAAGCTTCACCCTGTAAAAAATCGACCTGGAAATTATCCAGGTAACATGATACTTTCCCAAGAGCCTAAATTGCAGGTATAGTTTATAAATCACAGTTTTGTATCTTTTCTCTGAAAAATGTTTGTGTAGAAAAAGTTACTATGCAAAGCTGAAGATAGATATGCTTGCAAATCATTTATTTGAAGCTTGAGCTTTTAGTTTATATTGTTGCCTGCATAAGCTTGTGTGTATTTCTTCTTGTATATTAATCTGACAAAACTATGTGAAGCTTACCTTGAGTGACTTGGTAAAATACCCTGAAAGAGCTTTTCTTCTCCTCACAGTGCTTTCCCCGTTTCCTGCCCATTTAATATATTGTCTGAAAGACAGTGTTCAAAGCAAAACAAACCATTTCTTGTACTATTGATGTTTGGTTTCATGCATCTTTTTCTTGTTCTTGGCGAGTTCCCACCAGGTAGCCTGATGATGTTTTAAGCCAGTAACAGAGGTGAGCCAGACTAGCACTAGTCAAACACAGCTGCAGGAATTTAAACTGAGAAAAGGAGCTAAAACTGTTCAATTTTTACTAATGCTAGCTCTCTCCTGGTAGAAACTGTTCAATTTTGCTGGTTTTTCCTGTTTGTTGGATGCGAAGTAAATGTCACTGTATAATTAGATCAACCCCTAGAAAATCATCTGAAGTCCTCCAAACCTGCTGCCAACACCTCAAATTGTTGTAAAAAGTACACCTAACATTGGCCTGGTGTGCGTTGAAATGCAAGCGTACCAACTGTTGCATTTATCTTGCCTTGACTCTAGGTAGATATATTTGTGCACATGTTACTGAACTATGTATTCTCTGTTTGCCAAGAATGTATTTTTAATTTAAATAATTATTCAGAGCATATTCTTAGAGAGGAATATAACTTATATCAAACGAAGAATTATATTTTTTTAATTCTCATACTTCAAAAGTCTGTTATTCCGTTTAGTTTTATACTTTCATTGCTTAATTCATTGAATATTTCTTCCATATCTAACTTTTGTCCTTTTTTCTCATTGAACAACTGCCAGGCAAAATTTTCCCAAGTACCTGGGGTTTTAGTAGCACGGAAGAGCCCAAGATTTGTACCTAATCCTGAGAAATATTGGGGTCCTAAGAAAAAGGCTGGTAGACCACCAAAGATACTGGTGACACAGACTAGAAGCTAGAGATCGGAGGCGTTCTTTTTATTAGGAATCGAGCATATACAAAGTAACAAAGTTTCTGCTGGCAAAACTACATGTTCAACTTTTGGTGGTCTAAGTAGAGGTCCTTGTTCGGTTGCTTGGAATGCATTATTAAAGAAAAAAGAGAACAACTTTTTTGAACCTAGGTGCAGCTGCACTGTATTGCTCTGTCGTCGGATTGACATAGGTGGATTCTTTTGAGTTTATAACTTAGTCAGAAACTTGCTTTTAAATGATGTCTTTTTAAGTTAGGGTTTATAAGTCAATTTATAGTAAATACTGTTTTGATTTCACCTATATCCGTCAAAATCGCACGCGAGTAACTTTCTTCGTCCTTTCTTGCGAACAGTTAGAATTCAAAATTTTAAGTTAAAAGGTATAAGCTATAGGGTTTATGGTTTTTTTCATTATAGCTAACTTATTTTTTACTGTAACTGATAGTGGTTTATTTTGTATAATTAAATTTAAAAAAATTAAAATGGAGAAAACATGTTAGCCCAATGTAGACAATGCTAAGCGATACGGGAAAAAAGGAAAGACAAAAAAGCTTAAAAAACCAAAAGTTAGAAAATGACTTTTAATTCACTATTTCTTAAATTCATCTTATTTTGACATTTTGGCTATTTTTTTTGCCTTTTTTCTGTTTTCTTTCGCATATTCATTGATGGGCTAACATATTTTCTATTTTTAATTTTTTAAAATTTAATTATACTAAATAAGCTACCATCAGCTATAGCAAAAAATAAATTAGCTATAGTAAAAAAAATATAAGCTATCGTCAAATTGAGCACCACATAGACTAATGGCGCGTTTGGTTGCCTGCTCAAGATTGCCATCCATGCCCACGCGAGCCTGGCCGATGAGAAACGATTTTCATTTTCGTTTCTGTAGAGCCTGGCTCAACACCTCCCACTGCACCATACAAGCGGGGCCCACACACGAATGCAGGCAACCAAACGCCCTCCCGCCGTATCCCATGGGCCATGCTGGGTCATATGCAGGCAACCAAACGCGCTATAAAAGACTCCACCAATAATGTTCTTGAGATCTGTGCAGTGTCATGGAAGCCCATGAGATCATTAGGGTTACTCTTCGAACAGTAATCAGGTCTATTGGCCTTGGGCGGGAGGAAGTTTTGTTTGAAAACCTGGGCCTTGCACGCGACCCGATATCTGCATGTTCACTGTAGCATTGATTTTGAAATCCATTCCATTGATTGGCTTGCCGGTAACACAGAAAAATCATATGATTAGTATAATAAAGTAAAGAATCTCCATTCACGTAGAAGCAGATCCTTTGTCAAGACCTATGAGGGCACTACCAATGCTTCTAGCCAGCGGATTCTATAGCGTGCCACATAGGACCGGAGATGACTTTAGGGGGAATTCGGATGTGTTTGGTTGGTTGGAGGGATGGGGTGGGATGGGATGGGATGGGGATGTGATGAGATAGTTTCACAAAAAAAGTGGAACCACATGGTCCAGCATTTAAGAAGAATATTCTCTAAATTTGCACAGGCTCATCCCACTTTGGACCATTCCATCCCACCCCATCCCTCGAACCAAACACACAGATAGGCTTGGTCAAAGGAACCATCCTATCCCATCCCTCCAACCAAACACATCCTTAAAGAAGAGCGCGGAAGAAGATTGCCGTGCTGTTTCAAGTAGCTTCGGCTTCTAAAGCACTTAAAACATGGTGGGTTTTTTATTTTGGTTTTTTCAGCCATTTTTACTTTTTTTCTAATTCTTTTGCATTGTCCATAGATATTGTGTTTTTTATTTTTCTTTAATTGAATGACTCAGCTAAATCTAACAGTTGTTACAATGCAATTTTAGTCAAAAGCCAATAACTATTACAGTGCAATTTTAGCTAAAAGCCAACAACTGTAACCGGAAGCCGCAGCCTTAAGCCACAGCTTCTTCATGCAGACCATAGCATAAGAAATGACAAAAAAAATGCATTGGAGAGTAGACCGTTTCTCTACCACGCGTTTTGGTTTTCTCCATCCTCTCTAGTGCGTACTTGTAAGGTCGAGAAGACAGACTAGAGAGGGATAACTAGGCGTTTTTAAAATTATCTGTGGCTAAAATCAAGTTGGTTTTACTCAATTAAGGCCTAAATCATCTAGTTTCACTAAGTGCACCAACAAGCTATACCTAGGTCAAGATTTGTACTTCTACGATGATAAACAATCAATTTAATTTAGAAATGTAAATGACTACAAGGAACCAAACCACAATTAACGTATGATGTTCTACTATGGTGTTCAAAAACTTATGGATTTTCCCTAATCCACATTGAGATGAGCTTAAATGAATTAGACCGGTTCTACGAATTAAACCAATTATCTTAATCTACTAGTGGTAGTGTTGTGGCTACAGACCAAACAGAGAGAGAGATGGTAGTGGAGAGTGATGAAGATAAGTGTAATGGCCTGGGTCCTCCCCATGGCTTACTCACATATATATATACACATGAGGAGTGCTTTTACAGTTATACCCTTACATCCGGTCATCCCCTCTGGGGGCAGTTATGTCATTACACAAGGCCTATTCTGGGCCTTATAATCTTCTACCAGGCCTGCTGGGTTTAGGTGGGGGCCACCCCTACGACAGGAGCCTCTCATGGTGAAGGGCTTCACAGGGCCGAAGCCATGTCGTCGAGTCCTTTGGCCCCCTCCGTCCCCTGCGGCCTGTGAATTGCTCCAAGCTTGTGGTTGAGGAGCCTGAAGCTTGCGGCCTGAAGTAGACACGCGCGCTCCGTCCCCTACCCTTCGAACGGGTGGCAGCGAAGCTGGCGCCTAGTCGAAGTAGACGCGCGCGCTCCGTCCCCTACCCTCCGAACGGGTGGCAGCGAAGCTGGCGCCTAGTCGAAGTAGACGCGCGCGCTCCGTCCCCTACCCTCCGAGCGGGTGGCAGCGAAGCTGGCGCCTAATCGAAGTAGACGCGCGCGCTCCGTCCCCTACCCTCCGAACGGGTGGCAGCGAAGCTGGCGCCTAGTCGAAGTAGACGCGCGCGCTCCGTCCCCTACCCTTCGAACGGGTGGCAGCGAAGCTGGCGCTCCGTCCCCTACCCTTCGAACGGGTGGCAGCGAAGCTGGCGCTCCGTCCCCTATCCTTCGAACGGGTGGCAGCGAAGCTGGCGCCTAGTCGAAGTAGACGCGCGCGCTCCGTCCCCTACCCTCCGAACGGGTGGCAGCGAAGCTGGCGCCTAGTCGAAGTAGACGCGCGCGCTCCGTTTCCTACCCTTCGAACGGGTGGCAGCGAAGCTGGCGCCTAGTCGAAGTAGACGCGCGCGCTCCGTCCCCTACCCTCCGAACGGGTGGCAGCGAAGCTGGCGCCTAGTCGAAGTAGACGCGCGCGCTCCGTCCCCTACCCTTCGAACGGGTGGCAGCGGAGCTGGCGCCTAGTCGAAGTAGACGCGCGCGCTCCGTCCCCTACCCTTCGAACGGGTGGCAGCGGAGCTGGCGCCTAGTCGAAGTAGACGCGCGCGCTCCGTCCCCTACCCTTCGAACGGGTGGCAGCGAAGCTGGCGCCTAGTCGAAGTAGACGCGCGCTCCGTCCCCTACCCTTCGAACGGGTGGCAGCGAAGCTGGCGCCTAGTCGAAGTAGACGCGCGCGCTCCGGGGCTGTTGTGGCCTTGCAGACTCGTAGTGCGCTTTTAATGGCGGCTGGAATTACGCCGGCGCCTGGCCTGGCAGAAGTCAGGCTGTCGCGTCGTGCTGCCTGCCATGCTGCAGGTGGGGCACGTGGCGACTTACGACTGGTGCGTCGTGGGGTGTGAGCGGTTGCGTGACCGCGGCCGTTCGCCTCGTCCCCCGAGATTTTGGACGCGTGTTGAAGAAGTAGAGGCGCTGTGCGCTGCTTGGCCACCTACCAGGCGCGGCCTTCTAGGTCCCGGCGGTTCTTCTTTCCAAATCTTGGACAGCCGAATCGCTGGGAATTTGATCCATCTGTGCGTTGAGCCCCAGGGCAGGCGAGCGGCCTTTATAAGGTGCTAGTGTTGGGGTGGAGGCACCCTCCTCGTTTTGCTTTTTGATCTGCCGCTTCGCTTGCGCCCGCGCTAATTGTTACGCCCATTGCTCCTTTGCCTTCTTCTTCTCCTTCCCTTGTCGTGAAGAGCAATGGCTAGCCACGACGATGCCAGCTACCACCCCCGCAGCGGTTCCTTGCCTAGCCAGGGCGAGGGGACCCATCCTTCCCCAGGGTACAAACTGGTGCCGCGGGGGACCCATCCTTCCCCAGCGTTCCCCGGCTGCCGTCTGCAACCCGGCAGCCCCCCCGGTGGCTAGCCCAGCTGAGACGGGGCGTGTGACCGGCGGTGGGCCTGGTCATACTGCTTCGGGGGGGCGCACCGCCGCGGATCCCCCGGCGCCTTCTGCCGACGCCCACGAGCCCGTGCTCGGGCCCGTGGCCATCGTTGAGTTGGAACCCGTCCACCCTGGGAGTGGCGTCGTTCCTGGCGAGCAGGCCGCTGGGGACGGTGCGTTGTCAACCGCCGCGGCCGACGAGGGCGTGCCTCCTACCGAGGAAACCGTGGGGGCGACTGTGGCCGGAGCTGGTTCTGCCGCGGAAGAATCGCCTGTGCCACCGCAGGCGAAACGCCCTCGGACGCAGTCCCCGCCGCCCACGAGGGGTCGATATGTGTTGCGGGGCCTTGCTGCGGGATTACGGCGGCTGGCGCGGCCGAGAAGACCCTCTCCCCGACCGCCGAAGCGCCTGCCTCCCCCTAGGCGGCCGACCCGGCGCCACCTCCTACCGTGACAAGGGGCGCAGGAGGTAGGTGTGAGTCCCTCTCTTCTCCTGACTTCGCGAGACTCTCTCCGATCTGCTCGCTCATTCTGCCGACATCAGGCGAGACAACGTCTCCCGTACGCGGCGAAGGATCGAGCAGCGGAGGTGTGGGCGAGGTCGGAAGCCTCATGCAGGATGCTCCGCAGGTGCCCACTGCTGCTGACGTGGCTGTGGCCGCGATGAATCCTGACGTGTTGGGGGCCGGGGCTCGCTCGCTCGGACTTCCTCCCTCGCCCGGAGATATTTTGCGACCTCACCGCCGCCGCCGAGCGTGCCGACAACGGCCTCAATCGAGAGGTGCTGTCGTCATGCGCGGGGGACCTCCTGGCGCTCGCGTTGCAGGCCTCCGAGATGAGGGTAAGCACGTGCGCTTCAGCTTGTACGGCACTGCTAGACGCCTGCTGATTTGTTGTTCCTGTCAGACGCTTGCCCTTAGCCGGTCCTTTGACGAGGCCCGCGTTCGGGAGCGGAGGGCTCTGGAAGCCAACCTCCGCGAAGCAAACACTGCTATCGCCGCGAAGGATGGAGAACTTCGCGCGCTGGAGGACGCCCTGGTGGCCGCACAAGTTGCGGCCATGGAAGCGCGGGACGCCGCGGCTGGGGAACGCGCCGCCTTCGTGCAGCAGATCTCCGTCCTGGAAGGGGAGAACGCCCAGCTGGCGGAGGCTGCTGCGGAGAGCCGTATTGCCTTGGAAAATGCGTCTGTGTCGGCATGGCGGGCCATGGAGTCTCTGAACCAGGCCCTCCGAGATCTGTGCGTCCGAGTGCCGGATACTACGCACAGGCCGGAGGCCCTGTCGGAGACGCTCGGGCTGATCGAGGAGGGGGCCGGCGTTGCTCTTCGTGGCGCCAGGACCTTTGGCGAGCACTGCAGCTATGTTGGTGCGTGCTTCGCCCTCGCTCTGCTTCATACTCGTGGGTGTAGGCATACCCATGAGCTAGCGAATCCTCAACTGGATCTTCCCGACCGACCAGAGGTTATGTCGGACGCCATCCGCTCCATTGGGGCTAGCCTGCAGAACTTCCACCAACGGATCTGGGGCCGCTTCGGGGAAGGTGCAGCGAGAGTCGCCGTGCAGCAGACGTTGCATGGGGAGGGGGACCTCCTCCAGTGGCTTGAAGGGGTCCTTCAGCGCCGCGGCGACGACGGCGCGGGCTCGTCCGCACCGCGCCAAGGCTGAGCGGTTGGTCGGGTGGTGCAGGGGGATGATGTACTGGTTCTTACGCATGCGACCATGTAACCCCTTTGCTTTTACAATGGAACCAAGTAGTACTTTATGCTTGGTGTTACCTGCCGCCGGACGCGGAGGACAGGTGTACGCATCTGGTTTGTGCTCCGTGGAGCGGCGCGTGCGGAGGCAAACCTCGACGCTACGCTTTCTTTTATAGTCCAGAGACTCGCGCGTGCGGAGGCGGACCTCGACGCTACGTCTTATTTAGAGTCCGTGGACTATTGCGTGCGGAGCTAGGCTCGACGCTACGTTTTCTTTATAGTCCGGAGACTCGCGCGTGCGGAGCTAGTCTCGACGCTACGTCTTATTTAGAGTCCGTGGACTATTGCGTGCGGAGCTAGGCTCGACGCTACGTCTTCTTTATAGTCCGGAGACTCGCGCGTGCGGAGCTAGGCTCGACGCTACGTCTTATTTAGAGTCCGTGGACTATTGCGTGCAGAGCTAGGCTCGACGCTACGTCTTCTTTATAGTCCGGAGACTCGCGCGTGCGGAGCTAGGCTCGACGCTACGTCTTATTTAGAGTCCGTGGACTATTGCGTGCGGAGCTAGGCTCGACGCTACGTCTTCTTTATAGTCCGCAGACTCGCGCGTGCGGAGCTAGGCTCGACGCTACGTCTTATTTAGAGTCCGTGGACTATTGCGTGCAGAGCTAGGCTCGACGCTACGTCTTCTTTATACTCCGTAGAGTGCGCGCGAAGGCGTCCCCCCGCTGCGTCTTGTTTATACTCCGTAGAATCTTTGTTCTGCTTAGCGCAGACAGGGGATGCTCTTGGAACAGCAACCTTTATTGAACTCCCGTTTGCGCGGGCGAGCATCGCCTAACAACGGGCCGGTGGCTCTACGCCTACTGTGCTGCTTCTAGGCGTAGTACCGCCGCAACCTGTCCGCGTTCCATGTGTGCCGGAAGGCTTGTCCTTCAAGCGTGGCGAGGCGGTACACCCCCTTTGGCAATGCCTCCGTTACAATGTACGGGCCTTCCCACTTGGATTCCAGCTTGCCAACGGTTTCCGCCTGAAGCGCCACTCTGAGGACGAGATCCCCAGGCTTGAACCCCCGCGGGCATATAGAGCGGTCCCGAGTACGCATTGTCTGCCGCGCGTACTTCTCGACGTGGTGGGCTGCGTCTGCCCGTATCCCGTCGAGGAGGTCCAAGGACACACGGCGCTCTTCTTCGGGTGCTTGGACGAGGATCCTTCGCGAGCCGGCCTTAATTTCTTCAGGCGTCACTGCTTCCTCGCCGAAGAGGAGCTTGAACGGCGTGAATCCCGTTGGGCGCGTTACCGTTGTGCGAAGCGACCATAAAACGCTGTGAAGCTCGTCTGGCCACTTGCCCTTCGGCAATCCAACCAGGCGCTTTTTGATGGCGGCAGAGATGGCGCCATTCGCCCGTTCGACCGCCCCGTTGGACTGGGGATGCCCTGCCGAGGCGAATCGGAGGGTGATGCCCATGCTGTCACAATAATCTTTGAAGAGGGCGGCGTCGAACTGCAGGCCATTGTCGACCGTGAGCTCCCGAGGTACCCCGAAGCGACATATGATGTTTTGCCATAGGAAGCGCTGTATGGCCGCAGAAGTTACTTTGGCCAGAGCGATCGCTTCCGGCCACCTGGAGAAATACTCCAGCGCGACCACCACGAACCGGAGGTCCCCTGGAGCTCGGGCAAGTGGTCCTACTATGTCGAGACCCCAGCGCGCCAGTGGCCACACCGGGGGGATTGGGTTGAGGCTTGTCGGGGGCCTGCGGATGATGCGCGCCATCCATTGGCACCCTTGGCACCGACGGACGAGGTCCTGGGCGTCGGTGACGGCAGTCGGCCAGTAGAAGCCTTGTCTGAACGCCTTGCCGACTAATGACCTCGGCGCCAGGTGGGATCCGCATACGCCCGCGTGGATTTCCGCCAAGAGTTCCTTTCCTTCCTCAGTCGAGAGGCAGCGCAGGAGCGGCGCGCAAACCCCCTTCTTGTAGAGCGTCCCTTCAAACACCTGGAAGGACCGTGCGCGGTGCTGCAATCGTCGCAGCTCGGCAGGATCCTCCGGCTCGGCGAGGCCTTGTAAGAATTTGAAAATGGGCTCCCGCCAATCTCCTGGCCGATCAATGCGGTGGACAAGTGCCGCGTCCCGGTTTTCCTGCGCGATGGCCGCTTTTGCTAACACTTCGTAGAATGCCCCCTCCGGGGGGGGGGCAGTTGCTGGCTGGCCGCCTTGGCGAGGGCGTCTGCTTGCTCATTCTCCGCCCGGGGGATGGCCTTGACGGTGACACCCAAAAAGTGCCTTTCCCTCGCCCGTACCGCCGCGAGGTACTTGGCCAACTCAGGGTCCTTGGCTTGATATGACTTGTCCACATGGCCGGCCACCAAGCGCGAGTCGGTGCGGACCAACACCCGTCTCGCGCCGGCTACCTTGAGCTTCGCCAGGCCAAAGAGCAGCGCCTCGTATTCGGCCGTGTTGTTGGTGGCGGGGAAGGCAAGGCGCGCCGAGTACAGCAAACGTTGTCCCTCGGGCGTGACGACCACCGCCCCTACGCCCGCACCGGCGACGCTGTAAGCTCCGTCGATTGTAAGCGTCCAGACGGGGTCATCGTGCGTCTGGCCGGGTTGGGCCGGCGGGGTCCATTCGGCGAGGAAATCCGCCAGGACTTGGGATTTAATTGCCGTTCGCGAGGCATACGTCAAGGAGAAGGGAGCGAGCTCGGCGGCCCATTTACCGATATGCCCTGTGGACTCCTTGTTGTGTAGCATCTCTGCCAGGGGGAATGAGGAAGGCACTGTGATCGGGTGAGCCAGAAAATAATGCCGAAGCTTCCGGGAGGCCATGACCAGCGCGTAGGCGAGCTTCTCAAGCTCCGTGTATCTTGTCTTGGCGCCTTGAAGTGCTTCGGAGACAAAGTAGATAGGCCGCTGCATGGCGCCTTCCTCTAAGACGAGGACGGCACTGACCGCGGTAGCTGACGCGGCCAGATAGAGCAGGAGGGGAGCCTCTGGTGCTGGGGCGACCAGGGTGGGGAGGCTTGCCAGGTGCTGCTTGAGCTCGTTGAAGGCCTTCGCGCAGTCCCCGTCCCAACGAAACCCATCGCACCCGCGGAGTGTCTTGAAAAACGGCAGGCCCCGCTCCGCCGCCCTGGATAGGAAGCGGCTTAATGCTGCCATGCGGCCCGCCAGCCTCTGGACCTCCCTCGTTGTCTTGGGCGGCTCCATACCCAGTATAGCGTCTACTTTGTCGGGGTTCGCCTGGATGCCTCGCCCGGACACGAGGAAACCGAGGAGTTTGCCCGCCTGTACCCCGAAGACACATTTGTCAGGGTTGAGCTTGATGCCTGCCTTCCGGAGGTTGTCGAAGGTCTCCTGGAGGTCCCGGCCGTGTAGAGCAAGTTGCCGAGTTTTGACCACCACGTCATCGACATAGGCTTCGACGTTCCTCCCGAGCTGGGCGGCCAGGGCAATGGCGACGAGGCGGGTGAAGGTAGCGCCTGCGTTCTTCAAGCCAAAGGGCATTCTGACGAAGCAGAACGTCCCAAGTGGTGTGATAAAACTGGTCTTCTCCTCGTCGTCTTCGGCCATGTATACCTGGTGGTAGCCGGAATAGGCGTTCAGGAAACTCATGAGTTCGCACCCAGCAGTGGCGTCAACCAGCTGATCGATGCGCGGCAAGGGGTAGTTGTCCTTCGGGCACGCCTTGTTGAGTGCCGTGAAGTCGATGCACATGCGCCAGGCCCCGCTGGCCTTTTTGACTAGCACCGGGTTAGCGAGCCATTCTGGATGGTGGACCTCGCGGATGACCCCGGCGCGAAGAAGCTTCGCCAGCTCCGCTTTGGCCGTCTGCTGCCGATCCATCGACATGCGCCGGAGCCTTTGCTTGACCGGTTTGGCGTCGGGGCGGACCGCCAAACGATGCTGGATTACCGCGCGATCCACGCCCTTGATGTCCTCCGGGGACCATGCGAAGATGTCCACGTTGTTCTGAAGCACTCGGAGCAGCTCCCGTTCGACCCCCGGTGGGAGCCCCTCGCCGATGGAGACAAACTGCCCCTCCGCCTGGAGCGGCACCTTCTTGACGCCGCCTTCGGGCCGAGGCTTGGGCGTCCACCCAGGGGCGGAGGGCCCAGCACCGGGCGCGCCGGAGAGGGCATGCACCGGGCGATGCGAGACGCGGCTGCCGCCTTCAGCACGTCTTGCTAGGTCCTGGTCGCCGAAGATGGTGATGACACCCTCCGGGCCCGGGAGCTTTACACACAAGAAGGCGTGGTGCGGGATTGCCTCGAAAGAGTTGATGGCGGGTCGCCCTAGTATGGCGTTGTAGGGGTGCGGGATACCTACGACATCAAAGGTGACATGCTCGGTCCGGATGTTACCTTTGTTGCCCTCCTGACGGAAGGTGACAGGAAGGGAAACGTGCCCCAGGGCCTGCAGCGGTTGACCCCCGAAGCCTTGAAGTGGAGCTCCCGGCTGCTCCAGCCGGCTTCGGGGGATTGCCATGCGGTCGAGGGCGTCTGCGAATAAGATGTTCGCGGAGCTTCCCCCGTCGACAAGGACGCGCTTGACTTCGCAGCATGCTATGTGGGCCTGGATGACTAGAGGGTCTTGGTGAGGGTATTCCACGCCCCTAGCGTCGTTCAAGTCGAAGGTGATGTTGCGGGGCGGCATCCACAGCTGCGGCTGCTCCCCGGGGGCTTTTGAGGAAGAGCCTCCGGTGATGACGTTGATGGTGTGATGCTGCGCGCCCTCCGTTGCGGTGGCCCGTATGGGGCTATCCCTTGGGTGCCCCACATGGGCTTCGGCGGGGGGCCGAGGAGGCGGAGACCGAGATCCGGCCGTCACCCTCCGCAGCTCCATCACCGCGATGCATGCCCTTGTGTAATGATCGCCGTAGCCGTGTACCTCGCACCACTTACCATAGCGCAGAAGCTCCTGCTCTGCGCGGGGTTGGCTGCCGTAGTCAAATCCACCCTCCGATCCCCGGACTCCCCTCCGTGAGGCGGGGTCGGGTCCTTGGCGGGTGCTCTCGGTGGCGAGGACGTGATGGGCCGCCTGCGACCAGCGCTGGCGGCGCCGAGGTTTGGGCCTACACCGTGGCCAGCCTTCCTGTACTTCGTCCTCACCGCCTCGGGGAGGGCCTCCTCGGGGCTTTCGGCTACGGCCCGGCTTCGAGGAGAGGCCACCCGCCCCGACCTCGCGCGGGGGCCGCTCCTCATGGGCGAGGCCGAGGGCGGTGATGTTGCGTCTTCGCGCATCCTCCTCCGCCCGCGCATACTCGTCCATTTTGTCGAAGAGCTTGGCCACTGTCGTAATTGGCCTCCGCGCGTTGTATTCGGCCATCAGGCCCGGGCGAAGGCCCTGTATGGCTGCATTAACGACTGTGATTTCATTAACATCGTGTACCTGGCCTCGGATTTCGGCGAAGCGCTTGAAGTAGTCCCGGAGCGTCTCCGAGGGTCCTTGCTTCACAGCGAAGAGTTGGTCCGCATGAATTCGCTCGAGATGATATCCTTGAAAGTTGGTACGAAGCCGGTCGCGAAGCTGCTCCCACGCATAGATGGAGCCCGGCTCTATGGTAAAAAACCAAGAGAGCGCCACTCCGTGCAGTGCGAGGGGGAGTCCCTTCGCCTTCGTGGTGTCGTCTCCGCCCGCGGCCTCGATCGCGGTTTCGTACACGCGCACGAACTCGCGAGGATCGTGTCGCCTTCGTACGGGTCGGTGATGCGAGGGAACTTGAAGTCTTCGGGCCACGCGGCCTGCTGCAGCCCCGCCGAAAGCGGGGATTCCAGATCTACGCATCTCAGCGGGACACGGCTAGCCGTGGGGGCTTCGCGGCTGTCCACCTTCTCTGGTGTGGGCTCGGGCGCGACTACTGGCGCGACCTGCTGGCTCCGAGCCTCTTGTATATCTCGGACGGCTCCGCGAAGGTCCCCTAGTTCTCGCTGGAACGCATTGAGAGCCGCCAGCAGGGCGCTTTCCATCACCGGTGCGGGCGGAGTCGCCGGTGCCTCCGACGGGCGGATCGGCGCGGGGACGACCGCGTCGCGGGGTCCCGAACTGCCGGTCGCTCCGTCGTGGCTACCTCGGACCGCCCGGTCCGCACCGCCGGCGAGGGTTGCAGTGGGGGCGGCGAGGTCGGCTGTCGTCCCACCCGTGTCGACATCTTCGACCGCTGGGTCCGTCCTCGCAACGCCGGTGGCGGGATTGGTCGTCGCCGCGTGAACGTCGACGGCTTCGGCCACCGCGCCTGCCTCGCCACCCGCGTCCGCCGCTGCCGATGCCGAGGCTCTGGTACTCATACGACGCTCCGGCCCGGCCGCCTTCTTTCCCTTCGCCGCCGCTGAGGAAGCTTTTTTCGGTGCCATCTTTTTTCTTCGGTCTTCAGGCTTGTCTTCGTCCTCCCCACGGACGGCGCCAACTGTTGTGGCTACAGACCAAACAGAGAGAGAGATGGTAGTGGAGAGTGATGAAGATAAGTGTAATGGCCTGGGTCCTCCCCATGGCTTACTCACATATATATATACACATGAGGAGTGCTTTTACAGTTATACCCTTACATCCGGTCATCCCCTCTGGGGGCAGTTATGTCATTACACAAGGCCTATTCTGGGCCTTATAATCTTCTACCAGGCCTGCTGGGTTTAGGTGGGGGCCACCCCTACGACAGGTAGCTCTTCTCCAGTCTGGGTAGGTGAGTTTCATCCTTTATAACACATCGGATCTTCTCACAATCTTCTTAAGAAGATCACCGGACCATGACACCTTAACGTCGTTTAGGAGTCACGTCGTTTAGTAGTCAGTAACCTCTAGGAGTAATAAGTCAAACACCTTGCTTGACTCTCACCAAGTACAGCGCATGCATAAGCCTACTTGAAGGAATGCGCGTAGGCTACGATAGCAGAAAACAAAACTTTTCTACCGTGCACACCAGGACATCATGCTAAGGAGGGATCATGGATCGTTACCACTAGACGCGCAGCGCAGCGGAAGAAGAGTTGGAGAAGCCGATCCAACCATGCGCGTCGAGGTAGTAGTGGAATTAGTCGATCGTCCCGAACAGATCATCTCCTCCATGAGATCAACCACACCACGTGCAAGATCCAATCTGTAGATTGTTGATGCCGATCAACGCTGCAACGAGCAGCGCCTCCACCGGTATCCACACGTCTGGGGCTGGAACGCTGATCGCGAGTGTACCATCACTCGCGAGCGGCTAGGGTTTGGCTCGGGAGGTGGCGGCTAGGGTTTGGCTCGGGATTAACAGAAGCATGCACCCCTCAGCCCCTCGCCTCCATATATATAGACCTTCTCACTTGGGCCTCGTGGACCGAGGCCCAATAGGAGTCTATCCGGATCTCTATCCGAATTGAGCCCACATCCGAATCACATTCGAATTAGTGTTCCAACCCGTTAAGTGTGCGACCCTGTAGGTTCACGTATACTTGGTCGCGACCCAGAAAAGTCTTTTCGGTCACCCTGTTAATAGCGGCCTCTAGTAAGACATATTAACCCCAAAGTATACGTAAAGATCATATCGGCTGAACCTGTAATGTTTTCATGTACGAATCCCTTTGCCTCACGATATAGATTGAGCTCAAGGCAAGACCTGTGTCATCCTCTTAATAGCTCAATCACTCTCTCGATTCCGTGATGGATTATAAACTTGTGATTGACTCCTCAATCACCTTGGCATGGCCATGCACTTTCATAATTCATTACATCGAGGGGCCCAGAGATATCTCTCCCATAAGGAGGGGCAAATTCTATCTTGATCATTCACATCCCACTACATGTTTCATGGCAAACCCGAAGACTACTTTTATGACTACCCAGTTACGGAGTAGTGTTTAGTAGTCCCAAAATAAGCTACTATGCATGTTGGGAACCATGATAATCTCAAGTCTAAGGATTCTACATAAACACTACTTGAGACCAACTGATGACACATGGAATCTCTGCAGTGTCTCATGGCGGGTCTATCCAACATATGTTCACTAACACATGTTCATATTATTGATTTGGTATCACCATACCATGATCCATGAGACATGATCATCAATCAATACATATGCTGATCTTTGAATCATATTTGTTCCTCATATGATATATGATCAGGGATCATTTAGAAATAGCAATATTTTAGCATTAAGAGTCTCATGAATAAGTCACATACTCATTGATCAATAATGATAATGTCTATTTCAAGGAACAAAGTAATGCATCATAAACATAGTATGTGATATATATAACATCTCCATGTTGCCTCTAGGGCATATCACTAACAGACCTCTCAATGTAAAATAGTACAACCACAAGTCTATAATGGGTATGACCTGGGTAAATAATTTGTATCCAACAATGTGGGTTGCACTATTGGAGTGATCCACATGTCATATCACTGGTTTTAAGTCATCATGGACATGGGCATGTCAGTGGTGTAAGCCACCATGTGATGCAAGAGGGGGTCTTGGTGTGGTGGATATAACCACCAAAACCATAGCGGGTGTAATTTACACTGGGTGATGCACTGTAAGGTCATTGTGGTGATCTTTTTTATTCACATATCTAAGGAAATGTGTGAAACTTAACAAGTTGATTACCTCTTATGGGTAAAGTGTACAGTCTTTGCAGAGTATAAATTGTTCGAAAGTTGTTCCCACAGTCAAAGGTGGATATGGGAACTTACTCGAGTTAAATTATATTTCAAAAACCTTTGTGGATGGAATAAAAACTTGTCAGGTGGATGTAACCCTGAATTTAGTTTCCCTTGGGTGGATGTAACCCAGTGCTGATAGTTGGGTGGATGTAACCCAAGTAATAAAAAACTAGCATATGGTGGATGGAACCTGCACTATTATTAATATTGCACATTTTCACTCTCTTCAGTAAACTATAGTTTGGTTAAAATGCCTTAACTTTATAATTATTAGTAATTTACAAATGTTACCTTTAGCAAATAAAAGAAACCCGAGCCATCCTTGTTAAGATTTGCATGTATGAATATTACCTTCTGTATGTTGACTCATGGAGCACTATTGCTTGTGCTCACCCTCACTCACAAAATTCCTTAGAGCTTGTGGACCAAGGGCACTACAGGTAGTACAATATTCCAGGAAATGATGGTGAAGAATAGGGAGAGGAGTAGATTAGTCCCTAATAGTCTTGGTCTCACCCTAGGCTGGCTAACAAAGTTAGTATTCATGTGCACCAATATTATCCAAGCTTCTGGTTAATATCAGATGCCAACAAACCTTCCCTAGTTGCTTGCTTATGGCGAGATGTGCCTTTCTCTTTTGCTTCCGCTATGCTTCCGTATTTTATATAATGTATCATTTGGCCTAGTCGGCTCTATTGTAAACTTGACGCGATGCAGTATATTTGAAATATGATATTTTAATATTATTGTATGGTACGGTTTACATTCTGAATGAAATAGTTCAGTGATGTATCTATGAGCTCTATCTACTGATGTAAGAAATAATACAGTGGTGTTTACAAAGGATTCTAGATTGGCTAAATCCGGATCTAATACTTAGCCTATGCTAGTT
Organism: Dendrocalamus latiflorus; assembly: GCA_017311315.1. Lineage (NCBI taxonomy): Eukaryota > Viridiplantae > Streptophyta > Magnoliopsida > Poales > Poaceae > Dendrocalamus > Dendrocalamus latiflorus. The sequence goes on from CM029667.1 coordinate 11,238,123, forward strand.
ATACCTTTGCCTTGCATATCTACTTGGAGCTTGATGACGAACTTCTCGTCTCCAAGTCCAAGTTCTTGCCTTGTTGTGCATCAACACATGATGCTATCCACCACCACATCGGGATCTTGACTTGATAACCATCAAAACATGATGCCATAATTCATCCTGACTTGATCATCAACACTTGATATTTGTTGCTTGGCTTGATGACGATCAACACATGATGCCTTCTCAAGTCATCCTCATCATTGTCATATCAACGCACTGGTGTGGAGTCGCCCCTACAGAGGTGACAAAGAGCAAGCTTTAGGGTGAAGTCCTTGTGCAACACATGGGTAATGACAATGATCACAACGAATGAAATGTTGTGCTATAAGGCTACTTGTTTTGCTAGGCCTGCTATCTTTTGCTTTCCTTTTCATTGTCAGACAATGTTTTTTGTTGGTCTTTGTAACCACTCCAACTTCATGTCTGTTAAGTTAGTAGCTTTTCGACTCATCTACTTTAATATGAGTCCTTTTGGGTTGGATTGTATGAACTAGACTGATCCTTTGGATCTAGTCTTTCTCTAGTTGGCTTTTTGTTCATTTATTAATGAATTCTCCTAGAAACTAGAATGTTTTGTGTTGGAATATTAGAGTGATGAACTCTAATGACAAGTGGCTTGCTCTTAGAGAAAAGATTGAAGAGGCTGTACATTTATCTGCATTCAAGAGACTTCGTAAGTTTGCCCCACGAAGATTCAACCGCTTTGCTTTCTCCCCGGCCCTTGGTGCTTCAGGAGGCTACTTGTGGTATGGAATAGTTCAGTTTTTACAAGCACTCTCCTTCACAACTTTTCATATGCTCTGTCACTTCAGTTCACCTCAATTCATTCTTCTGAGCAATGGTGCTTGACTTCTGTTTATGGACCTTGTCAAGGTCCTCTTCATGATGAGTTTATTAATTGGCTGCATGGCTTGCACATTCCAGATGGTACGCATTGGTTATTCCTAGGAGATTTTAATTTCTATAGGTTAGTAGAAAATCAAAATAGGCCAAGGGCAATTTCAATGACATTTTCATCTTCAATGAGGTTATCAGTTGCCTTGGACTTATGGAACTCCCAATTAAAGGATGAGCTTACACTTGGAGTAACAAGTAGATTAGCCTTCTCCTTGAGCAACTAGATTGGTTCTTCACCCCATCAAGTTGGATCTCAGCCTATCCTAATACTCTTGTTAAACCTCTAGTATGTTACATTTCAGATCATATTCCTTGCATGGTGACCATTCAAACTAGCATTCCAAAAGCTTAGATTTTCTGTTTTGAGAATTTCTGGATGGAGCTTCTAGGTTTCCAGGAGGTGGTTCAATTTGCTTGGAACCGCCCTTTTTCGTAGACTAATACTGCTTCTCGCCTATTGGCTAAATTCAAATTTCTTCACTGCTGTTTGAAGAATTGGAGTAATCACACTTCTCATCTCTCCATGTCCATTGCTCAATGTAATCAGGTTGTTGCATTCTTTGATGCTATTGAGGAATTCCGAAATCTATCCAGGCCTGAATGGAATTTTCGTGGGACAGTCAACAGACATGTTCTTCTTGTACTTCGGCTCAAGCAAACCTATTGGAGACAACACTATACTACTAGATGGGTGAAATTTAGGGATGAAAACACCAAGTTCTTTCATGCGGTGTAGTACATGGATGAAATTTAGGGATGAAAACACCAAGTTCTTTCATGCGGTGTAGTACATGGATGAAATTTAGGGATGAAAACACCAAGTTCTTTCATGCGGTGTAGTACATGGATGAAATTTAGGGATGAAAACACCAAGTTCTTTCATGCGGTCACATCTAACAGATTTCGGCATAATACAATCACCCAGCTAACTCTTTCAGATGGGCGTGTTTTCACAAACCATCATGCACCCTTATATGTATTCTAAGTTCCCCAATCTTCTTTCTCCAAATACTGACTTGCAGCATTTGTCCATTATATTCTCACATGAGGAGATTGACAAGGTGGTTTCTGCCATAATATGAGGGAACAAAATGATGGCGCACAAGCAATTTTAAAGCTTCCCAAATGTTAGGTATGTTATTGGGGTGTTGATGACAATGTTCTTTCCACCAAATAGAAGCAAAGTCGGTAAATTCATTAGTAGCAGCCCTAACTCGTCTATTCTCAGGAAAGTCATGGCAAACAAAATTTTGATCAACAGCTAGTTCCCAATTAAGATAATCATCAGGATCATATTTACCATTAAAAGAGGGCTTAGTGAATTTAACCTTAGCAAAAGAATCATCGTGGTCACATACCTCACGTCGTGGGGGTTCTCATCGCATACCTTGTTGGTTAACACACAATTGTTGATGAGCTCGTTCATTGTTGTGGTTACCCATGTCATCGGCCTCGGTATCGCCCACATAGTCAAATTCATCTTGTCCCTCTACCAGTGCAGCAGGGTGAACCGCAGAGGATGCTTGGGCAATCTCCTCAAGGCGCGCCATAATGCCTACAAGAGAAGCATTAGTGACGCTTTGAGCTCTTTCCATCGTGGCGAGCATGATGTTTGTCTCAATCTGGGCGCTCTCAAGTTGAGCAAGTCGCTCATTCGTGACCCTAACATCCTCCTCAAGGCCCTCCTACGAAGGTTCATGAGGCGCTGAAAATATTGTACGCTTAGCTTCATATGGGGAGTATGAGATGTATCCCCATCTGAAAGCTCTGCAGAACCTGCCATGGTTAGCAAAACACAAGAATATGCCCCTAACAAGTACTAGGAGATGGTGGTTCAAAAGTCTCTCGCACTCAAACCTTCTATCAAATTCTTACCAATTCTTACCAAGCACACAGGGGCGATTGGCAACCAGCAGTGCCAATTTATCTCTGAAGATTGGATGGAGTGATTGCCAGGTGAAGCTCAGCCTGTACGGTGTAGAAAAGGTGTAGCTGGAAAGGCTCAAGTGTGGTAGCAGGGAGTAGCAATTATCAATTGAGAAAATGCAAGCTGAAAAAGCATTCAACATCGGTTAGTGCTGGTCCTAGGCTAGACCATACTAGAGATGCGAGCCTAGAACACAAACGAATACACCGCGCGGAAAGAAAACTAGATGATGTTGCACACGGAGTTCGGAAACTCGAAAAAGGATGCCATCTTCACAGGGAAGAATCACGTGTAGAAAGGCTCAGTCAATTTTGAGTGAATTCTGAGAAATTTGAAATTTTCGGACTTGCGGGCCCGTTTTGTGGCCCTAAATGACATTTTTTAGTCGAAGTTTCCACGCGTGTGCCCGGGTGCGTACGTGTAGATAAAATCCCCGGATTCCCTGGCATGTGTGCAAATCTTTTTTTCATTGTATCTTCTCGTTTCCTTTCTGACGGATCAAGAAACGCCCCGATCGGAGGTCATATGCAAAAGTTATGTGTTTCTCTCTCTCCCTCTTTTTTTCTTTTCCTTTTCTCTTTTTTTTAAACCAGCTAGGGTTTCCTCTTTTCTTTCTTTTTGTTGGATCGAAATAGGCGACAGAGGGCGGGGGGGGGGGGTGAATGGAGCCTTTTAAAAAATGCCCCCGAGGTATCCGCAAAAGAAAGCCTCAAAGCTCTGATAGCTAAAAAGCTACAGAGAAGAAGATTCAAGCTTGCAATTAGACCAATAAAATAGTTGACTCGGGCTCGGCCAAAAAGAGAGGAAACTGCAATAAGACCAAAAGAAAAGAAGGCTTCATTGACAAGGCAAAGGACTGCAATAAGGAATTTGAGAAAATGAGCACAAAAGAGCTACCATGGCAGCTGAACAGCGCAAAAGAGCTACCATGGCAGACAAACAGCACAAGGAGTTACCACGGCAGAGGAGAGCTACCATGGCAGCCAAACAGCACAAGGAGTTACCACGGTAGAGGAATAGCACAAAGAGGTACCATGGCAGTCGAATCAGGACAAAGAAACTGCCATGGCAGCCGAGCACACTGAATCAGCACCAAAGAAGCAAAGAGCAGACCAGCCGATTAAACTTTTACATACTCCAAGGGACACAAGAAAACACACATGCTCTTGGGATGATCTGGTCAAAAGACCTTGAGGCAAGTTCCCATCATTGAGCAAATCTTGTGACTACTTAAACAAGAAATCAATCCAAAAGCTAAGGAAACAAAATGGAACAAACAACCAACATAACTAAAAAACAAGAACTCTCATAAGAGACGAAGAGAGATAAATGATTATAACAGATGAATGTTTACAAAGGATTAGTCATCTCATATCCTGGGCAACACAACACCCATATAGACAAACAACAACCAGATTTTCACATGGAAATGAAGCCCTAGAAGCACACACTCTCTCCTCTTCTCCACTAGAGAGCATCCTCTATTTATAGCCTCCACTAATGGGTTTACAAACCACTTTACCCATTAGCTCTCAACAACTCATGGCGCTTTATCCACAATCCACTTCCTTTAGTGCAGCTTTGCGTATTCACCAAAACGCCCCTCGCGCACCTTCCAGGAAGCTTCCTCATTCCTTGCCCTCCAAGCCACGCAGCCACCTCGAGTCCTCGCCGTCTTCGGCACATCTCGACCGTTTTGACCTCGGCACCGCTCGCGCCTAGTCCGGTCATCCCGTGCCTCGCCACGACTCCACCTCGACGTCCTGCAGCCATCACAGACAAGAAACAAATCACATAGCACCGCTTGAAATATTGTAACCATACAATAATATAAGAAGAAATACTCAAAGCCCAAACCGATCGAAACAAAAAATAAACGAATTAAGCACGTTCGACCTAGTTCGACAAGGTCCGACCGAAACCAACTGCACCACAAAACGACTTGGCTCGAACCACTCAAATCAAACTCAAACTTTCCCGAAACAGAAGTCAATTACTCATCACACACACGGGGCACCTCCACATGGTCTATCAATCTCCCCCTTGATGAGTATATTGACAAACCCAGAAAAAGCATAAAGTTGAGTTTGTAAAGAAAGAAAGTCATGCATAGTCTAAAGAAAACAAAGAAGCTCATGACCATGTCGACAATCAGAGTAACAACAGAAAGAGCAAGTTTTCCTCAAAGCTCCCAAAATGGCTTTTCTCCCACTATTCTCCCCCTTTTGGCAATAAACACATCGAGAATGCAAAAGAGAGAATAAGTCATGATGTTGGATGAAATGGCTGAAGTTTGTTTATTTTAAGCATTTAGAGCCATGAGAATTATCCAAAATGACCATATGAGAGTTACATCAAACCATAACACATAAGTATGCTATCAAGATCATGACAAGACATGTATAATCAAGCTAAGCCAAATAAGTAATAATCTGAAATTTAGTCGAATTTCGTAGCATGTCAAGTCAACAATGGTTATAGTTTAGCTAAAGGTATCCAAAGATGATGCAGGCCATGTCAATAATCTAAGTGGAACCATGAAGCTAGTATTGAGTCATTTTAGAGTGCTACAAGTTCAAGAATGAGACATTTGTTCATGTACTTGTAAGTCTTGTAATTTTTAGCAAATTGAGCACAATTGACATATGTTTCTTTAGAAATCTCATGATTGTTTCCAACCAGATTTTTGTTTAGTCATGTGCTAGACCTCAAGCCTTATGCGACCACTCCAGGCAAGAAACTTAAGAAGATGGTCTAGGTCATCCAAAACCCCCCCTGAGTTCATGCCTAGTGCAATGGCAAGCCATCTCATGAGAAAGAATTGGTGAGATCAGTTTTTTCGCACAAAAGAGATCTTTTTGCTTACTTAAAAATTGTACCAACTCATGCTTCATCAAGAAACTAGCATAGCTCAATCTAAAGCTCAACAAAGATTCAAGCCTCAACACAGCCTATTTGACATGGCATGAATCATAAAAGGATAACTAAAAAGAGAGACTAGTCTCAAAAGCTAACATGACATGATTTAATTCAAGTTGAGCATTTTAATCAACCTATCATGGCAAAGACTAGACTACACATATAAAGTCATGATCAATCTAGCAAGTAAGCACAAATCATGGCAAGATGTAATGCATTGTAAACATGTCATAACAGGATAATAATCAAGGTTACATGTAATTATATTACAATGCAAAATAAAATGCAAAAAATCCAGATCTCCCTCAACATGTGATGCAACTTTAGTTCAAGTTGAGTTATAGCAAAATTAAGATCTAGAAGCTCCCAAATGAACTCCCCCTGAACCAAAGCAATAAATCGAGAAGCTGGCAAAAAGATCAAAAAGGCAGTCCTTAAAGCATAGACAAGATGTAGAGGATACTATGGCTTAGACTGACTCTCATCTACCCCATATGACTCTCGGACTATCAGCTGATCATCTAATACACTAAGGAGCAAACACGTACCCTGTCTACTCAAGGGTGGTCCAACCCTTACTAGAACCTATAAGAAGTGAGTGAGCTCAACCTAGTGTGAAGAGAAACAACTAATAAGCAGCGTCCTGGAATCACAAGATGAGAGAAAGAAGTCTAAGCAACTCGGCGAGAGAACCACTCTAACCTATGCTAGAAGGACTAACCCCAATGCACCCATATGCAACGCAACAGAAAGGAGTAAGAGCATAATAAACATGATAAAGCATGAAGCACAAAACTCCCCCTCACAACAGTCCATAAGGACAGACCACCCCAAGCTCTCCCCGCAGAGCTGAAAACCTAGAGCTATCCAAAGGCTTGGTAAAGAAATCGGCTAACTGGTGGTCACTCCCCACAAACTGGAGCACTATGTCACCCTTCTCCACATGGTCTTGAAGGAAGTGATATCTGATATCAATATGCTTGGTCCGAGAATGTTGCACTGGGTTCTTAGCAATGTTAATCATAGAAGTGTTATCACAAAAGAGTGGAACACTGTCTATGGTTAACCCAAAGTCCCGCAGGGTCGAGACCATCAAAGTACCTGGCTGCAACAACTGGCAGCAGCAACGTACTCGGCCTTTGCGGTGGACTGTGCAACACCGGACTGTTTTCTCGAAGACTAGGAAACAAGAGAAGTGCCAATAAATTGGCAGGTGCCAGAAGTGCTCTTCCTATCTATCCTACAGCCAGCAAAGTCTGCATCCGAGTAGGCTCTAAGGGAAAGACAGATGAGGAAGAGTACCAGATACCATAGTCAATGGTAACTCGAAGGTACCGAAGGATGCGCTTCACCACCTGGCGGTGAGATACGCGAGGAGAAGCCTGAAAGCGAGCACACAGACACACGGAGAAGTGTATGCCCGGTCTCAAGGCAGTGAGGTATAAGAGGGAGCCAATCATACTGCGATACTCCTTTTGATCAGCTGGCTCACCGTCCTCATTTGGATCAAGAGAAGTTGTGGATGCCATGGGAGTTGACACGAGCTTACCATCACTCATGTCAAAGCGTCTCAGGAGGTCGCGAGTGTACTTGCCCTGATGCAAGAAAGTACCCTCTCGAGTCTGCTTGATCTGGAAGCCAAGAAAGAAGGTAAACTCTCCCATCATACTCATCTCAAACTCGGTGCTCATGACATCCGAGAACTGTGAAACAAGAGTATGAAAAGAGCCGCCAAAGATGATGTCGACCACATAAATCTGGACGAGTAGAAGGTCAGTGCCATGCCTACGAATGAACAAGGTCTTATCCGCCTTACCCATCTCAAAACCATGACTCAACAGATAGGACTTAAGCCTCTCATACCAAGCTCTAGGTGCCTGCTTAAGTCCATACAATGCTTTGGAAAGCTTGTAGACATGGTTTGGGTATTTGGGGTTCTCAAAACCGGGAGGCTGTCTCACATAGACCTCTTCCTCAATGAACCCATTGAGGAAGGCACTCTTGACATCCATCTGGTAAAGCTTGAAACCCTTAGAAGCTGCGAAAGCAAGCAGGATTCTAATGGCCTCAATCTAGCTACAGGGGCAATGGTCTCCTCAAAATCTAGACCCTCAACCTAGGAGAAGCCTTGAGCAACCAGTCTAGCCTTGTTCCGAATGACAACCCCATCCTCACTCTGCTTGTTTTTGAACACCCACTTAGTCCCAATGATATTGTGACCTCGAGGGGGCTCGACAAGCGACCAGACCTTGTTCCTCTCGAAATTCTTTAACTCCTCATGCATGGCATTGACCCAAGACTCATCAGAAAGTGCATGACACACATCCTTGGGCTCAAAGGTGCCAACAAAGGTAGAATGGAGACAGAAATATGACATGCCAGACTTTGAGCGTGTGACTCACTCAAAGAGGTCTCCAATCATCTGCTCGAAAGGATGGTGTTGTGGCTACAGACCAAACAAAGAGAGAGAGAGTATGGTAGTGGAGAGTTAGGTGAGTAATGGCTTAGGGTTTCTCCCCATGGCCTGCGTTGTATATATGTGTCCACATGGGGAGTGCTTTTACAATTATGCCCTTACATCCGGGGATTCCCCTCAAGGGTACTTTTGTCATTATACCTGTCGCATTTTGGGCCTTACATTCCCCTAACAGGCCTGCTGGCTTAGGTGGGGGCCACCCCTACAACAGGAGCCTCTCATGGTGAAGGGCTTCACGGGCCGAAGCCATGTTGCCGAGCCCTTTGGCCCCCTCCGTCCCTACGGCCTGTGAGCTTTTTCAACGTCCGTCGAAGCTTTGCTGCTTGGTCTAGTGTTTGCCCTGTTGCGAAGGTATGGCGCCGGGCGGCTTGGCGAAGTCTTCGTTGTCCACCCGGTCCTGCTGCAGTGGGGTCGAGGTCGACATCGGGACCAAGAGCGGACATCGACGTAGGGGTTGGAACCGAGGTCGAGGCCACCTCCGGTTCAGCGGGGTCGACGGTTGGCGGGGTCGGATGCCGAGCCACGCGTAGGCGGAGCAGGCCCTAAGTCGTCGCGCGAACGCTAAACGATGGCGGACTCCGGCGTCGAGTGCTCTTGACGGCAAGTGACTACTGGTCTGCCTGGCGAGGCCTGGTTGATGCGGCGCGAGACATGAGGCGTCGTGGTCGCATCGTGTTGTAACGTGCCTTCGTCTGGTCGACCCCATGGCGGGACGTGCTTGGCGCGGCACAGGTCTTGAAGTATCGTGGCCATACGATGCTGCGACGCTCCGTCGCCGTTTAGATTTTCCTTCCGCCGATTGGACTTCTGTTGCTTGGAGTTCCACTGGTTGGACTTCTGTCGGTTGGGCTCCGTTGCCGGTTGGATTTTCCTTCCGTCGATTGGACCCCTGTCTCTTGGACTTTCGCTAGTTGGACTTTGTCGCCGGTTGGATTTTCCTTCCGTCAATTGGACCCCTGTCGCTTGGACTTCCGCCGGTTGGACTTCCCCGCTGATGGGGTATATATATCGTGCTGGTGCGGCATTGTACCTGCATTGTGCGCTCGGATTGGTGCTGCTCCCCTAAAATGGGCCCCTTCAGTGCATCCACATTCCGTAGCAACGTTACGTGGGTTGGGGGATGTTGATGTACCGATGGAGGCCTATTTTTCTTGGGAGCTTGGTTAGCGTCTATTACAGGCAGCTGGTCGCACTTTCTACTTTCATGCTGCGTTTCTGCATATGGCGACAAGGTTTGCCCTGTTCTCGTAGATAGGCCCACCTTCAGTTGGGTTTTCTGACTGGGCCCCTCAACATTACTTTTCCAAGAATGTTTGTGCACCGAAGGTGGCCTGTTTATGAGAACAAGCCAAAACTTGGCGTGACATGGCCCCCGCCTTTACCATATACGGGTAATGCCGACGGGCGAGTTTGTGCGTACGAGTCCGCTCCTCGAAGTCGAAGTCGAAGTGTCTCCTTTGGAGCGGAGATCTTGATGTCGATGCTGCTGGGGTTGGTTGACTCGTGGAGCTGTCTCCGGGCGAAATTGGGTTAAGTGGCTGGAGTCTCCCCGCTGGAGCGGGGACCTGCCTACCCGGGGTTGCGCAGGCCGACGAGGCCTGCTGGTTGGTTGCCCGGATAGGTAAGGGTGTAGGCCGGGGTCTCTGTATGGCGCCATCCTATCGGGAAGCGCCATCCCCCCGGGAGGTGTGCCGCGCTCCGCTGTCTGCCCTTATTCTCGCGGGCGCGAGCATGCGGCGGGATGTCACTTCTCAGAGTCGGAGTGGCTTCCGGTACTTTCATAATGGTGTCCCTTCGTGTGGGCGCGGTTAGAGTTGGGGTCGGGGCCTCACTGCTAGGGCGGAGACCCTGTTTGGACTGTTGCAGTTGGTGGGACCCACGAACCACGCTGACACGCGCCAAAAGCTATGTCGGGTCGTGCGACCTGCATTTATTCCCTGCGTTGGCCGACACGCGGTGGGGCGCTACTGGCGCGTCGTGCGGTGACAGGCCCCTGTACGACCGCGATCGTATGTGGCATACGTGTGCCATCGTGACGCTTCGGCTTCGGCCCTGGCGAGGTGAGCGGTTGTCGTCTGCCGGTTGCAATTTCCGGTGGTGGGGGGCGAGGGGTCTTTAAATACACCCTGTGGTACCACGTCTGCGCCTCCTCCACACGCTTTCTGATCGTTCACGCCGCCTCCTTTTCATCGTCGAGTATCCCGTGGACGCCAATGGAAACTTGCAGCGAGCGTGCTCAGGTGGGCCGCAGCTACGTCATCCGCCAGCGGTCCTCGCCGCTTGAGGTGAAATACGCGCTCGAGGAACATGATCCGGCGGCGGCAGACAAGTGGTGGGCGGCGAAGAAGAAGGAGGGTCCGTACTCCGGCGACTTAGGCCGCACGCTCGTGACGGAGGACACGATCCGGTCACTGCTGAGTGAGGGGAGGCTATCGGGCCGCCAAGCCGTGCGGCTGCCCGCCGATGATGAGACGGAGCCGCGTCTTGAGAAGTCGGAGGCGATCGTCTTCGTCGCCTACTTCGAAGCCAGACTTCGCATCCCGTCCGCGGCGATTGTTGGGGACGTGCTGCGGACCTTTAAGCTGGAGTTGTCACAACTGACTCCGAACACAGTGGCTCGCCTTGCCGTATACAGCTGGGCCTTGCGCTCAGAAGCGTGTTGGCCCAGCGCCTCAATGTTAGCATATTTGCACGAAGCACGGTGCCAACCGAGGAGCAGAAGGACGGGACGCTGTCGAAGTTTGGCAGCGTCAACTTCGTTCTACGGGCATCATGCGGGAAGCTCTTCCCTATGAACTCGACACGAGGGAAATGTGAGTCCAACTGGACGAGACGGTGGTTCTACCACCGTGTGGCGAGTGGTAGCGGCCTTGAGTGCCCGAGCCGGCCGATTGCATTCAAGACCACGCCCGGCCTGACACTCGGCCACGAAGATAGGCGCAGGGCGCGAAGACTTGTGGGGGTCACCGCCCGCTTCAATATGCGTGACCTCGTCGAGGAGTACATAATGTACGGCGTGGCGCCACTTGCCTGTGACTGGCGCCTCATGGCCGGGAAACGTCGGGACGATAACGTTCAACCGTCCGTTTGCTCACTACCAGCACCAACTGGTCTTCGTAAGCCTCGACCTCGCGCTCCCCTCCGTTCGTATATACTGCGTCGTGTCTAATCGTGCTTTTTGCCCCGCATAGGAACTCGCCTGGAGGACGCGGAGCGCGCAGCGCGCGTGTTTCTTGGGCCATACACCACCAGGGAGCACGAGCAACGCACAACTGCGACTGCGGAGGCGGGATTGGGGCGGATAAACCGCGTGTGCGAGGCCTTAGGTCTTGCCGTGCCGGATCGCGCCCCTCCGGCCCCGCAACACCAAGATGATGGTGCCGCAGGGATGAAAGCGTCGTCCCGCAAGAGGACCTGGACTGCTGCGACCACGCCCTGTACAGCGGCTGCCGCTGCTCCTGTCGGTGCGGCAAGCGCGGAGTCGGACTCGGCGAAGTACGCCGACTCAGACTTGGAGGAGGGCGCGGGTACTGAGGGCGAAGGTGTCAGGGGCGGAGAGCGCGCCGTGGGTTACCAGGAGAGGGAAGTCTCGCCGCCCACGACGGTCGCCGAGGCGGAACTGGCGTTGACTGGCGGCATTGGGGCAAAGTCCTTGTCTGCGGCCACGACCGTGCCGGGGCTGCCCTCCGAGGGGCAGGTGGAGCGCGGTTTTCGCCAACAGTGGCGGCCGAGGCGGAGGTGCCCCCGCGGAAGTTACGAGGGCGGAATCCCCGCCTGCCAATGTTGTAGCTGCGGAGGCCCCTTCTGTGAGTGTTGTCGCCGCAGAGGCCCCTTTTGCAGCGGTTACCGAGGCGGGGCCCTCATCTCCCCAGGCGAAATGGCCACGTCTGCAAGCCCCTTTCACCGGACTTCGAGGGGGTTCGCCGTGGCAACCAGTGTCGGGAGTTTGTGGGACTCCGCCTCGTACACCGAAGTTCCCATGTCCCGCGCCCTCTCGGCTCCTCAGACCGCAGTGGCCGTGGTGCAGGAACGGTTGGCGTTGGGTCCCAACCCGGAGGTCCCTCAGCCCTGCGGGTCGGCACTGTTCGCAGGGGCGCCGTTCGTAGGGGCAAGCATCATTGCTACCCCGCCTGGAGTTAGGGAGATGTCCCAGTGAAGTCCCCCATCTGCCACCGAGGGTAGGCTGGGATGGCATACTTGTGGTGTAATTTTCCCGTGTGTGATAGAGCTCTGACCGGTACCTCCTCTTGCAGCGGCCCTTATCCCAGAGGAAGAGGTGTCCCTTGAACGTGGGGGTCCTGGTGCTGGCGACGCAGACGCCATGCACCTGAGCCCAGCAGACTTCGTCCCTCCATCGGATGCGTTGAGGGCATGGCGCGGGATTGCGGACGACGCGGCCGCCAGCATTGGCCAGCAGGCGTTTCAAACCTATGGGACAGGGCGCCTCGGAGGCGCATTGGGGGTGTCGGGAGTGAGGGTAAGCATCTGTCCTTAATACCACTCATAGCCGTTTAACGTTCGCTAACGCCTCCGCCGTGCAGACACTTGTGTTGGCCCAGGACCTGCAGGCGGCTTATGCTCGCGAGAAAGGAGGGCTACGGGGCAGGCTGCAGGCCGCCGAAGGGGAGCTGCGCGGAGCTACGGGGGCGCGCTCTGCCCAGGACGCTCGTGTACGTCGCTTGGAAGCGGAGTGCGTGGAGATGAAGGCACACACCAAGGAGCTGTCGCCGTAGCGCGGGAGTCGGCCGCAAAAGCAGCGCGGCAGGAAGCTGCGGCGGAGCGAGACGGCCTGCTGCAACAAATCGCTGCGCTAGAGAAGGAGAAAGGCGAGCTTGCCTTATCTCTAGCAGAGCGGGACCGGGCTCTGGGCGACGCTTCGGTGGCGGCGTGGGATGCCATGCTTTCCCTGGAGAACACTCTCCGAGGGCTCATCGCCGAAGTGCCAGACCACTCCTTCGGGCCGGAGGAGCTATCACGTACACTCCGATGGATCGGGGACGCAGCCGACATTGCGCGCGACGCCACGGCCACCTTCGACAACCATTGTTCGTACGTGACCTCGTGCCTGATCTGCGCGCTCCTGCGACACCGGGGCTGCCAGCACGTCAGCGAGCTGGCTGATCCGCAGTTGGAGATGCCGCCCGGGGCCGGAGTGATGTCTGGCGCCGTCCGCACCGTTCGCCGCCCTGTGCGATTTTTCCACGAAAGGATCTGGGAATACATCGGGGGGCTGCGGCGATGGTCGAGCTTCGGAACAACATGTATCACGAGGGTGACCTCGGCCAGTGGCTGGATGAGGTCTCGCGGCGCGAAGAGGGCGGCCCCGCAAGCTCGGGGGGCGACGCCCATCCACAGGTGTGACGGCGTGGCCTCCGCGCGTTGGTGTGCGTTGTAACATAAGACCTTTTGCCTTATTAATAAAGTACATGTTGCCTCGCTGATATTCTGACTTGCATGCCCTCGTGTCCCGAGCAGCTACCCACCCGGCTGTTAGTGTCCGACCTTGTGACCCGACGACGTCTGCGGCGCTGGCGAAGGGCTGAGGAATCGCTGGACTTCTGGGCAAACAAACTTCTTTGGGTGAAGCCGTGGCGCGGACGCGGGTTAAGGAGGAGCCTGCCGAATAGCGGCTTGAGGCACCCAAGAATACTTGTACACTTATTACGTTCCCTTGTAAACATCTTTTGATGAATATAAACAAAAGAAAGGGGTGTTGCACACGCTTCCATCCTCGTCTACTATTATGTGAACTCACGGTAGGTTAGCGAGGCTACAGTACGCCCATCGTAGCAGGCGCCTTACCCAAGGCAGGTATGCGGGTGCGAAGCTGGCGCCTGAGGCAAAGTAGGCGCGTGGGCACTCCATTCCCTTCATAGTGGTGGCAGCGGAGCTGGCACCTTAGTCGAGGTAGACGCACGAGCGCTCCGTCCCCTACCCTTCGAAGTGGTGGCAGCGGAGCTGGCGCCTTGGTCGAGGTAGACGCGCGAGCGCTCCGCCCCCCACCCTTCGAAGTGGTGGCAGCGGAGCTGGTGCCTTGGTCGAGGTAGACGCACGAGCGCTCCGTCCACTACCTTTCGAAGTGGTGGCAGCGGAGCTGGTGCCTTGGTCGAGGTAGACGCGCGAGCGCTCTGTCCCCTACCCTTCGAAGTGGTGGCAGCGGAGCTGGCGCCTTCATCGAGGTAGACGCGCGAGCGCTCCGTCCCCTACCCTTCGAAGTGGTGGCAGCGGAGCTGGCGCCTTAGTCGCGGTAGACGTGCGAGCGCTCCGTCCCCTACCCTTCAAAGTGGTGGCAGCGGAGCTGGCGCCTTAGTCGAGGTAGGCACGTGAGCGCTCCATGGAGGCCAGCCTCTAGTGCGTCTTATCAAGACTCACGGCGTGGAAATCCTAGACCACGCGTTGTTTATGTTCCGGGAGGCACGCGTAAAGAATACCTATGCGTGTGCGGGAGTCTCCGCGTCTTGTTTATACTCTGTAGAGTGCGTGGGACAATCAACCACGTCTTATTTATACTCCGTAGAGTGCGTGGGACAATCAACAACGTCTCATTTATACTCCGTAGAGTACGCATAGAGATAATACCTATACGTGCGCGGGAGCCTCCGCGTCTTGTTTATACTCAGTAGAGTGTGCAGGGACATCATCCGCGTCTTATTTATACTTCGTAGAGTGCGTGGGACAATCAACCACGTCTCATTTATACTCCGTAGAGTACGCATAGAGATAATACCTATGCGTGCGCGGGAGCCTCCGTGTCTTGTTTATACTCAGTAGAGTGCGCAAGGACAGCATCCGCGTCTTATTTATACTCCGTAGACTGCGTGGGACAATCAACCACGTCTCATTTATACTCTGTAGAGTACGCATAGAGATAATACCTATGCGTGCGCAGGAGCCTCCGTGTCTTGTTTATACTCAGTAGAGTGCGCAGGGACAACATCCGCGTCTTATTTATACTCCGTGGAGTGCGTGCGGAGGCGGACCTCGGCGCTGCGTCTTGTTTAGAGTCCGTGGACTGCGCGCGGAGGCGGGCCTTCGCGCATTGCGGGCGGTGAAGTTGCGTGCGGAGGCGGACCTCAACGCTACATCTTGTTTAGAGTCCGTGGACTGTGCGCGGAGGCTCGCCTCCGCGCGTTGTGGGCGTTGAAGTTGCGTGCGGAGGCGGACCTCAATGCTACGTCTTATTTAGAGTCCGTGGACTGCACGCGGAGGCGAGCCTCCGCGCGTTGCGGGCGGTGAAGTTGCGTGCGGAGGCGGACCTCAACGCTACGTCTTATTTAGAGTCCGTGGACTGCGCGCGGAGGCGGGCCTCCGCGCGTTGCGGGCGGTGAAGTTCGGTGCGGAGGCGGACCTCAACGCTACATCTCATTTAGAGTCCATGGACTGCGCGCAGAGGCGTCCCCCCACGTGTCTTTGTTTATACTCATACCCGTGTTTTTCACGGAGAGTGCGCGCGCGAACGCGTGTCTTTGTTTATACTCATGCCCATGTTTTTCACAGAGAGTGCATGCGCGAACGCGTGTCTTTATGTATACTCATGCCCGTGTTTTTCACAGAGAGTGCGCGCGCGAACGCGTCTTTTTGCGGGAAACAAGAAAATTTGTGTGAACGGTGAACTTTATTAAATTCGCGTTTGCGCGGGTGAGCGGTTACAAAAAGTGAGATATCGACCACTAATCGCTTGAGGACGGGAGCGGCCGCCGCTGTCGTCACCCGGTGATGAGGTGGGGCACGGCGGGAGCCTCTACTGTTGGGACAACTCACGCGCGCGGGTAGTGCAAGGCACTCTCCGGGGTCGCCCGGGGTCTCCGCATCTGCACACCTGACCTAGGTGCCTTGGTGAACCTCATGGCACAGATCCCTGGTGCCGAGCTCTATGCGCCGAGCCATGTCCTGGTCGCCATGGATGATGATGAAGGCCCGCGGTCCGGGGAGCTTCATACATAGGAAGCCGTGGTGCGGAACTGCCCCGAGAGAGTTTAGGAGCGGCCGCCCCAATATGGCATTGTAAGGGTATGAAATGCCGACGACGTCGAAGGTGGCGTCCTCACTCCTCACGTTGTCGTTTTGGCCGAAGGAGACATGAAGGCATATCTGGCCCAATGCCTGCAGGGGTTGCCCTCCGAAGCCTTGCAACGGGATGCCTGAAGGGCCCAACCGACTCTGAGGGATCCCCATCTAGTCGAAGGCCGCGGCGAATAGGATGTTCGTGGAACTTCCTGCATCGACCAGGACGCGCCTGACCTCGCATCCTGCAATGAGGACTCGGACGACCAGGGGATCTTGGTGGGGGAACTCCACGCCTTCCGCATCAGCGGGCGTGAATGTGATTTCGTGTTGTGCCCATTTCGGCGGCGCCTGTGCTGGGTATGCTGTGACGTGGTGCAGCCTCCTCGCGTAGGCCTTCCGCTGTCGCGCCGAGGCGAACCCCAACGAGGAGCCTCCGGAAATGACGTTTATGATCCTGCGCTGGGTTTCTTCCGGGGCTTGCAACTGCAGGAGGCCCTCTTGAGGTTGCTGCACATGGGCCTGAAACCACAGGGGGCCTTCCTGGGGCTGTATTCCTTGGTCCTGAGGGTGTTGGATGTGAGCCACGACAGGCGTGCGCGCCTCCGGGTTTTTATCCCTGGCGACGCTCTGCCAGAGCGCTGCGATAGTGGCGCAGGCACGCGTGTCATGGTTGCCCCGGCCGTGGACTTCGCACCACTGCCTGTGGTGCTGGTCGTTGTACTCTTCGCGGGTTCTGTCGTCGCGACCCCGCCCACGCCCCCGGCCACGGCGCCCCCTGCCGCCACGACCCGCGGGGGCATTATCTTCGGAGCCGCCCTCGATGTCAAAGACATAACGAGGTTTCCTAGAT
Organism: Dendrocalamus latiflorus; assembly: GCA_017311315.1. NCBI lineage: Eukaryota > Viridiplantae > Streptophyta > Magnoliopsida > Poales > Poaceae > Dendrocalamus > Dendrocalamus latiflorus. Next base: position 11,255,238 of record CM029667.1, read on the forward strand.
TTTCGTTGGTCACGCTTGGGCTTGTCTCCTGACGAGTCTTTGTGCTGGATGTCCTTGCGCTCGGAGGCGTCCTTCGATTGCTCCTGCTTGCGTTTGCCTTTTGAGGAGCCCTGCTTCGGCGAGCCATCGTTCTTTGCCGAGCCCTCCGCCTGATTGGTGTCGGAGTCATCGCCGTGTCGCCTCCGCGCGTCCTCTTCCGCTCTGGCATATTCTTCCATCTTGTCGAAGAGCTTCGCAACCGTCTTGATTGGTTTGCGCACGTTGTATTCGGCCATCGGTCCTGGGCGGAGGCCTTGTATCGCTGCATTGATGACGGTTGTTTCATTGACGTCCTTAACCTGGCAACGTACTTTCGCAAAGCGCTTGAAGTAATCTCGGAGCCTCTCCTCCGGTTTTTGCTTGACTGCGAAGAGCTGGTCCGCACCGACACGCTCGATGTAGTTTCCCTGGAAGTTGTTATAGAGTTGGTCGCGGATCTGCTCCCACACGTAGATGGACTGCGACTTGATGGTGAAGAACCAAGAGAGCGCCACCCCTTGTAGCGCGACGGGGAGTCCATTTGCCTTCGTGGTGTCATCTCCGCCAGCGGCTTCGATGCGGTCTTGTACACGCGCACGAACTTGTGCGGGTCTGTGTCACCTTTATACGCCTCAATGACACTCGGGAACTTAAAGTCCTCAGGCCATGTCACCTGCTGCAGGCCCGCGGAGAGCGGGGACTCCGGGTCCACGCGACTGGACGTAAGGGCATCACGGCTATCCACCCTCTCCGAAGTAGGCTCCGATGCAACCACCGGTGGGGCGTGTTGGCTCCGAGCCTCTTGTATGTCCCGCACGGCCCCGCGGAGATCTGTCAGCTCCCGCTGAAACGGGCTGAGGGCCGCCAACAGGGCGTTCTCCACCGTGGGCGTGGTTCGGGCCATCGGTGTGCTCGGCGGCACGACCGAAGCAGCGGCGACTATGGCCTGCACGCCCGGGCTGCCCGCAACACTGTCATGGAGGACCCTGGAGCCGGTGACGAAGCCCGCGTCGCTGCCGGAACCGCTCACTGTGAAGGAACGCGCGTAGGCTACGATAGCAGAAAATAAAAAATTTCTACCGCGCACACCAGGACATCATGCTAAGAAGGGATCATAGATCGTTACCACTAGACGCGCAGCGCAGCGGAAGAAGAGTTGGAGAAGCCGATCCAACCACGCGCGTCGAGGTAGTAGTGGAAGTAGCCGATCGTCCCGAACAGATCGTCTCCTCCACGCGATCAACCACACCACGAGCAGATCCAATCTGTAGTTTGTTGATGCCGATCAACGCCGCAACGAGCAGCGCCTCCACCGGTATCCACACGTCCGGGGCTGGAACTCCGATCGCGAGTGTACCAGCACTCGCGAGCGGCTAGGGTTTGGCTCGGGAGGTGGCGGCTAGGGTTTTGTTCGGGAGCAACATATGCGTGCATCCCTCAGCCCCCCCGCCTCCAAATATATAGACCTCCTCACTTGGGCCTCGTGGACCGAGGCCCAATAGGAGTCTATCCGGATCTCTATCCGAATTGAGCCCACATCCGAATCACATTCGAATTAGTGTTCCAACCCGTTAAGTGTGCGACCCTGTAGGTTCACGTATACTTGGTCGCGACCCGGAAACACCTTTCCGGTCACCCTGTTAATAGCGGCCTCTAGCAAGACATATTAACCCCAAAGTATACGTAAAGATCATATCGGCTGAACCTGTAATGTTCTCATGTACGAATCCTTTTGCCTCACGATATAGATTAAGCTCAAGGCGAGACCTGTGTCATCCTCTTAATAGCTCAATCACTCTCTCGATTCCGTGATGGATTATAAACTTGTGATTGACTCCTCAATCACATTGGCATGGCCATGCACTTTCATAATCCATTACATCGAGGGGCCCAGAGATATCTCTCCCACAAGGAGGGGCAAATTCTATCTTGATCATTCACATCCCACTACATGTTTCATAGCAAACCCGAAGACTACTTTTATGACTACCCAGTTACGGAGTAGTGGTTAGTAGTCCCAAAATAGGCTACTACGCATGTTGGGAACCATGATGATCTCAAGTCTAACGATTCTACATAAACACTACTTGAGACCAACTAATGACACATGGAATCTCTGCAGTGTCTCATGGCGGGTCTATCCAACATATGTTCACTAACACATGTCCATATTATTGATTTGGTATCTCCATACCATGATCCATGAGACATGATCATCAATCAATACATATGCTGATCTTTGAATCATATATGTTCCTCATATGATATATGATCAGGGATCATTTAGAAATAGCAACATTTTGGCATTAAGAGTCTCATGAATAAGTCACATACTCATTGATCAATAATGATAATGTCTATTTCAAGGAACAAAGCAATGTATCATAAACATAGTATGTGATATATTCAACATCTCCATGTTGCCTCTAGGGCATATCACCAACAGTCTCCCACTTGCACTAGAGTCAACCATGTAGGTATCTAATACCCATTGCCCTAGTGTGAGCCTCATGCTTTGGCTGGGGAAGCGGCTTTGTCAACGGATCTGCAATGTTCAAATCCGTTTGTACTTTGCATATCTTCACATCGCCTCTCTCCACAATCTCGCGGATGAGATGAAATCGCCGTAGAATGTGCTTGGACTTCTGGTGCGATCTAGGCTCCTTGGCTTGCGCAATGGCCCCACTATTGTCACAGTAGAGGTCCATTGGGCTGGAGGCACTAGCCACCACACCAAGCTCAGAAACAAATTTCTTGATCCAAACAGCCTCTTTAGCAGCTTCAGAAGCTGCTATGTACTCGGCCTCTGTTGTAGAATCAGCAACCGTCTCCTGCTTGGAACTCTTCCAGCTCACCGCACCGCCATTCAGGCAGAACACAAATCCAGATTGCGATCTAAAATCATCTTTGTCAGTTTGGAAGCTAGCATCGGTGTAACCATTTACAACGAGCTCTTCCTCACCCCCATAGACGAGGAACACATCTTTAGTTCTTCTCAAGTACTTCAAGATGTTCTTTACGGCAATCCAGTGACTTTCACCTGGATCTGACTGGTATCTACTTGTAGCACTTAAAGCATACGAGACATCTGGACGTGTACAAAGCATGGCATACATAATGGATCCCATAGCCGAAGCATATGGAATCGCATTCATTTTATCCCGCTCATCAGGTGTACTAGGACACTGACTCTTGCTAAGATGTATACCATGTGACATAGGTAGGAAGCCTTTCTTGGAATCCTGCATGTTGAACCTTTTCAACACCTTGTCAATGTACGTATCTTGGCTTAATCCAATTAGCCTTCTTGATCTATCCCTATAGATCTTGATGCCCAGAATATATGCCGCCTCTCCTAAGTCTTTCATAGAGAAACTATTTTTCAATGAAGACTTAACAGATTCGAGCATAGGAATGTCATTTCCGATCAGTAATATGTCATCCACATATAAGACCAGAAACACGAGTGCGCTCCCACTAGCCTTTTTGTAAACACAAGGCTCTTCTTCGTTCTTGATGAAACCAAACCCTTTGATTACTTCATCAAAACGAATGTTCCAACTCCGAGATGCCTGCTTTAATCCATAAATGGATCTTTGCAGCTTGCATATCTTTCCAGCTGATTGCGGATCGACAAAACCCGTGGGCTGTGTCATGTACACATCCTCACTCAGATTTCCATTAAGGAAAGCTGTTTTGACATCCATTTGCCATATTTCATAGTCGAAATATGCAGCAATCGCTAGAATGATCCGAATAGACTTTATCATTGCGACGGGCGAAAAAGTTTCATCATAATCAACACCTTGAATTTGTTTGAAACCTTTGGCCACCAATCGCGCTTTATAGATGTGAACATTTCCATCTATGTCTATCTTTTTCTTGAAAATCCATTTGCACTCAATGGTTTTAACACCATCAGGTGGATCAACCAAGTTCCAAACATGATTACTGTGCATGGATTCAATTTCGGATCTCATGGCTTCAAGCCATTTCTCAGAGTCTGGTCCCACCATCGCTTCTTCATAGGTCTTAGGCTCATCGTTGTCTAACAACAATATGTCCCGTTGTTGAGTAGTCAAGAACATGTACCTTTCAGGTGCACGACGTGACCTCTCTGACCTACGTGGTGCCGGTGTGTCCACAACAGGTTCTTCAACAGTTTGTTCATCCTGTTGTGGTTCTGTAGGAGCTGAAACGTTTTCAGGTGTTTCCCGAATTTCTTCAAGTTGCACCATGCTCCCACTATCCCTTCTTGAGAGAAACTCTTTCTCTAAGAAGACACCATGCCGGGCGACAAACACTTTGCCTTCTCCTTGATTATAGAAGTAATATCCTTTTGTTTCCTTAGGATACCCGATAAAGAAGCATTTATCAGATTTAGGACTGAGCTTATCAGATTGTAAACGTTTTACATAAGCCTCACATCCCCAAATCTTAAGAAAAGACAAGCTAGGACGTTGTCCTGTCCACATCTCATATGGTGTCTTTTCTACTGATTTTGATGGAACCCTGTTTAGTGTGAAAGCGGCTGTTTCAAGAGCGTACCCCCAAAAAGACAACGGAAGATCACTTTGGCTCATCATGGAGCGCACCATATCTAATAAGGTGCGATTTCTCCGTTCAGATACCCCATTCCATTGAGGTGTTCCTGGCGGAGTCAATTGTGGAACAATTCCACAATCCTTCAGATGATTGCCAAACTCATGGCTCAAATACTCGCCTCCACGATCAGATCGTAGAAACTTGATTGTCTTGCCTAAATGATTTTGCACTTCATTTTGGAATTCTTTGAACTTTTCAAAGGATTCGGACTTATGCTTCATCAGGTAGATATACCCATATCTACTAAAATCATCAGTAAAAGTTATGAAGTACTGAAAACCACCTCTGGCTGTTGAGCTCATTGGTCCACATACATCAGAATGTACGAGTGCCAATAAGTCACTTGCCCGTTCACCTTGACCGGTGAAAGGTGCCTTTGTCATCTTGCCAAGTAAACAAGATTCGCATGTCTCAAATGATTCAAAATCAAATGAGTGCAGAATACCATCTCTATGGAGCTTCTCCATGCGTTTCTCATTTATGTGACCTAAGCGACAGTGCCAAATAAACGTGGGATTCAAATCATTCGAACGTTGCCTCTTTGCATTAATGTTATAGACCGGTGACTCTTCAAGAGTAAGAACATATAACCCATTCACCAATGGAGTATGACAATAGAACATATCTTTGAAATAAAGAGAACAACCATTGTTCACAGATCTAAAGTCATAACCTTCTGCTTGCAAACATGAAGCAGAAATAATGTTCTTGGAAAGAGATGGAACACAATAACAATTATTCAATTCCAAAACTAATCCTGAAGGTAAAGACAATGGCATGGTGCCAACAGCGACCGCAGCAACTTTTGCTCCATTGCCAACGCGAAGATCCACTTCGCTCCTCCTCAAACTTCTACTTCTTCTTAGCCCCTGCAACGATTTGCAAAGGTGAGCAACCGATCCGGTATCAAATACCCAAGAATCAGTGGATGAAGTAGCAAGATTGATCTCTATAACATTTATACCTGGAGAGGAAGTCGTACTTCCCTTCTTCTTCTCAAGATCCTCCAAGTACTTTGGGCAGTTCCTTTTCCAATGACCTGATTGCTTACAGTAGTAACAATCTGCATTAGGAGCAGCGCCCTTCTTGACTTGCTTGGCCTTAGAACTGCTCGCGATCTCATCGGGAGCTAACTTTCTTTTGACCGCGCCTTTCTTGACATTGGGCTTGCCCTTGCCTTTCTGCATCATCATCACATGATTGCTGCTTTTCTTAATGCTTTCCTCGGCAGCTTTTAGCATCCCATGCAACTCTGCCAAGGTCTTGTCCATGTTGTTCATGTGATAGTTCAGTATGAATGGCTCAAAGCTCGGGGGGAGCGACTGGAGAATCACATCAGTAGCCAACTCTTGGCTAAGGGGAAAACCAAGCTTTTCCAGACTCTCAATGTAGCCAATCATCTTAATCACATGAGGGCTGACGGGATTCCCTTCTGCAAGCCTGCACGCAAACAAGGACTTTGAAGTGTTGAACCTCTCAGCCCTTGCTTGGTTCTCAAACATACCACGCAACCCCACAATGATATTGTAGGCATCTGTGTTCTCATATTGCTTCTGAAGCTCAGAGGACATTGTGGCAAGCATGAGACAGCTCACATCAAGGTAATCATTCGTTTGCTTCTCATAAGCTCTCCGTGCAGCCGCAGTAGCATTATCAGGCAAGTCATCAGGATAATGAGACTCAAGGACATACTCCTTGCGCTCTTGCTTGAGAACAATTCTCAAGTTGCGATACCAATCCATAAAGTTCGTTCCATTGAGTTTTTCTTTCTCAAGAATAGATCGCAAATTAAAAGAACTGGATGCGGCATTAGTTGACATGATCTACAACAAAGAATATGCAAAGTTTAGCACTATGTTTATGTTCATCTTTTATTAAACAATTTAACAAAAGACTCCCACTATGTGTTTTGCAACAAAACTCCCTCTAAGTTACATAGTGGGTCAAGAACCTCATTTCACTAATTCCTAGTGAGCTTTGGCATCACGGCTAGAAAACTAGTGACATGGGTAAGCAACACCTTGCTAATCACATCCCTATGTGACTCTTGCTTGTTGGGTGACATCAACATGCCCCGGCCCCAATCTATGCCCCAAGGTCCAAAACTGTTTTGATAACCTTGTTAAGTAAACCAAATGCTTCCGCATGTAGATGTCCGACATCTACCCCAAATAATGATGATAACCGACGGCACTCTACTTTGGTAGACCTACCATGCGGTGATCATTATCTTTTGGTGCAACATATGGAAGGGCATGAACACCTAATTTTATGAGGGATTCTATCCTACCAAAGCAACATATGACAAAAACATTGCATAAGAATAAGATAGATAATATCACAGATAAACACATTTAACTGTGAAGTAGTATGGCCCAAACAAATGGTGATCTCCATCTCCATGTAGGTGTAGACGATCTCCATCCTCCACATCACTCCTTTAGGCCACCATGCTTGAAAGCTTGTAACCTCAAAACTAGGCTACTACCTATAATAGCTAGAAATTGAAGATTACAAAGATAGATTCAAGCATTAAGGTCGACACGCAGGTCGTTAAATACAATATAGACAGCTAACAATAGCTGAAATAATCATGACACGCAGGCCATGAACGAATGTTACATGCATCACATACATCTCATACATTCCAATAAGATATAGGGCCATACTATTCACGTCATTCTCTGCAAAAACAAGTTAGACGTAGAATCGTATTCTACCTAACGATGTGAACCCAAGACGCTATACAAGGCGGGTACGCACGGCGGTCCCGCTGGCCGGTCAGCGGGCGGGGGGTCGAGGGGGGGGCCGCCCCCCGCGGGTTTCAGGGCAGCGCCCTGAACACCCTACGAAATTTACAGATCCAATCTATGAAATCGCAATGGAAAAACTATTCGGCACAACCACCTTATGCCGATCCGAGACATTCTCTAGGATGCTAGTTTTTCCACTGGGCCGAGGCCATCAGATCCGTAACCTACTAGTATTCGGCATAACCACCTTATGCCGATCCGAGACAATCTCTAGGGCACTAGTATTCCCACTGGCCCGAGGCTATCAGATTCGTATCCTACTAGTATTCGACATAACCACCTTATGCCGATCCGAGACAATCTCTAGGGCACTAGTAGTGATACAATCTGCGCCTCATCCAACCCCTATTCACCGATTGATCTCATCAACCCGTGCTACCATCGATTCATCACATGAACCGACTGATCTAGACTGTAATAGATCCAATCTACTACAACCGCATATCATCATATGCGCTGATCCAGATCGCAAACTAAGCAAGATGGCTCTGATACCACTGAAGGAACGCGCGTAGGCTACGATAGCAGAAAATAAAAAATTTCTACCGCGCACACCAGGACATCATGCTAAGAAGGGATCATAGATCGTTACCACTAGACGCGCAGCGCAGCGGAAGAAGAGTTGGAGAAGCCGATCCAACCACGCGCGTCGAGGTAGTAGTGGAAGTAGCCGATCGTCCCGAACAGATCGTCTCCTCCACGCGATCAACCACACCACGAGCAGATCCAATCTGTAGTTTGTTGATGCCGATCAACGCCGCAACGAGCAGCGCCTCCACCGGTATCCACACGTCCGGGGCTGGAACTCCGATCGCGAGTGTACCAGCACTCGCGAGCGGCTAGGGTTTGGCTCGGGAGGTGGCGGCTAGGGTTTTGTTCGGGAGCAACATATGCGTGCATCCCTCAGCCCCCCCGCCTCCAAATATATAGACCTCCTCACTTGGGCCTCGTGGACCGAGGCCCAATAGGAGTCTATCCGGATCTCTATCCGAATTGAGCCCACATCCGAATCACATTCGAATTAGTGTTCCAACCCGTTAAGTGTGCGACCCTGTAGGTTCACGTATACTTGGTCGCGACCCGGAAACACCTTTCCGGTCACCCTGTTAATAGCGGCCTCTAGCAAGACATATTAACCCCAAAGTATACGTAAAGATCATATCGGCTGAACCTGTAATGTTCTCATGTACGAATCCTTTTGCCTCACGATATAGATTAAGCTCAAGGCGAGACCTGTGTCATCCTCTTAATAGCTCAATCACTCTCTCGATTCCGTGATGGATTATAAACTTGTGATTGACTCCTCAATCACATTGGCATGGCCATGCACTTTCATAATCCATTACATCGAGGGGCCCAGAGATATCTCTCCCACAAGGAGGGGCAAATTCTATCTTGATCATTCACATCCCACTACATGTTTCATAGCAAACCCGAAGACTACTTTTATGACTACCCAGTTACGGAGTAGTGGTTAGTAGTCCCAAAATAGGCTACTACGCATGTTGGGAACCATGATGATCTCAAGTCTAACGATTCTACATAAACACTACTTGAGACCAACTAATGACACATGGAATCTCTGCAGTGTCTCATGGCGGGTCTATCCAACATATGTTCACTAACACATGTCCATATTATTGATTTGGTATCTCCATACCATGATCCATGAGACATGATCATCAATCAATACATATGCTGATCTTTGAATCATATATGTTCCTCATATGATATATGATCAGGGATCATTTAGAAATAGCAACATTTTGGCATTAAGAGTCTCATGAATAAGTCACATACTCATTGATCAATAATGATAATGTCTATTTCAAGGAACAAAGCAATGTATCATAAACATAGTATGTGATATATTCAACATCTCCATGTTGCCTCTAGGGCATATCACCAACACACTGCTCCCGCGCCGGGTGGGAGAGTAGATGCGCCTGCATTGCCGCCGCCAACCACCCGGGTGGCGCTGCTGGCGATTGTTGCGATGCCTGCTTCGTCGTGGCGGTGGTGGCGGGGTCGGTCGTCGCGGCGATGGTGGCGGGGCTAGGCGTCGCGTCGTGAACATTGGTGTTCGCGACCGTCACACCTGCGTCACCACCCGTACTCGTGGCTGCCAACGCCGAAGCCCTGGTAGTGACGCGAGATCCCGTCGCTCCCCCCTTTTTCTTCCTCACCGCCGATGGTGAAGCTTTCTTTGGTGCCATCCTCCTTCGGATTTGGAGGCTTACCCTTGTCCTCCCCACGGACGGCGGTAGTGGAGAGTTAGGTGAGTAATGGCTTAGGGTTTCTCCCCATGGCCTGCGTTGTATATATGTGTCCACATGGGGAGTGCTTTTACAATTATGCCCTTACATCCGGGGATTCCCCTCAAGGGTACTTGTGTCATTATACCTATCCCATTTTGGGCCTTACATTCCCCTAACAGGCCTACTGGGCTTAGGTGGGGGCCACCCCTACAACAGATGGTCTTTCTGGATATGTCGGGGAGGTCCTGGATGAGATGAAAAAGTGGCCTCTACCTCATGAGCTGACGAGGAGGTAGAAGCAGAGCCACTTGCTCCAGAGGAAGCAGAAGGCATGGGCTGATCACCTAGAGGTGCAGTGGAAGAAGGCACCTTAAGGGGAGGATGAGGAACTGGATCGGGTAGACAACCCTCATCTCCATCCTTCTCATCATCCACAAAGATGGTCTCGGACTACTCTAAAGAACCTGAGATATCTGGCCTACTCCCCAGACTGGCCTTGTCGAAAGTCACCTCACAGGTCTCTACCATCTTACTAGACTCGCAGTTCCAGACCCTATACGCCCGCGAAGAAGTTGAGTAACCTAGAAAGATACCATCACACGATCGTGACTCGAACTTGTCTAAGTTCCCATACTTCAGAATGAAACACTTGCAACCAAACATACAAAAATGCGAGACACTGGGCTTTCGCCCGTATCTCAACTCATAGGATGTGCGATGCAAGTGTGCCCTCAGAAAATCTCTGTTCGAAACATGGCACGCGGTCGCAATAGCCTCAGCCCAAAACTTCCTAGGTGTAGAATACTCGTCAAGCATCGTCCTGGCCATCTCGACCAAGGTACGGTTCTTCCTCTCCACGACGCCATTCTGCTATGGGACGTGCGGAGAAGAGAACTGGTGCTCTACACCTGTCTCATCGCAGAACCTCTCAAAGTAGGAATTCTTGAACTCCGTGCCATTGTCTCAACAGAAAGCCTACTGAAAAGACCTCGGAAATGTGAAAACGTCTCATCCTTCGAGGCTAAGACAAACACCCAAGAATACCTCGAGAAGTCATCGACCATGACAAGAACATACCACTTCCCTCCTGCTGACTGCACTCGAGCTGGTCCAACTGTGTCCATGTGGAGCAGCTGTCCCGGTGCATCGGTCATAGTCACTGTGACCAGAGGATGAGAAGCGGCAACCATCTTGCCGTGCCGGCATGGAGCACAACACAAGATCTTTGACCATCTTGAGTTTCGGCAAACCACGAATGAGATCGTGACCGCTAACTCAGGTCAAATGGTCAAATCCAATATGACCAAGTCTCCTATGCCAGAAGGTAAGGTCACGGGACTCAGAAGCAACTAAACACCTGAGAGGATCACCAGAAGACTCAGAAAAATCAGCACGAAAGATCCTCCCATAACGAGAAATCCCGCAAACCAGACTACCCGAAGAATCAAGAATTTTGCAAGCGTTTTTCTTAAAAACCACCTCAAAGCCGTCATCGGTAAGCTGAGAAACAGAAAGCAAATTATACTGCAGCTTACTAACCAGGGCAACATCTTTCAAAATGAAAGACTCATTAACGCGCACTGTACCTTTGGCGATGACGCGCCCAGATGAAGCGTCTCCGAAGGTGATCGTCTCATCACCTGGAGCACGGACTAGGGAAGAGAACCAACGTGAATCTCCGGTCATATGACGAGAACAACCGGAGTCTACGAGCCAAACCTCTCCCTTCCCTGCCCAGTGTAACATCCCAAAAATTAGGATGTCTGAAATTTGGAGCAATTTAAAACTTTTATCTACATCTTACTGATATTTGAATTTTGGCTCAAGAAATCTTATTTGAGTTTTCCCGGAGTTTTTGCTGAGCAAAATAGTAACAGGGAATAAATTCTAAATACAAATAAGATTTAGGATGATAAAAGGTAAGAAATAATTTTGGGGAGTTTAAAACTCTAAGGATCAAAATACCAAAAATCTTAAATTCAAATCCAAGTCAATAAATGAAACCCAAAAGAATATTTGTATATATATTCCAAAATAAATAGCCCAAAAGTTGGATGCAAAACTTAAATGAAAATATGAAACTTTAAATGTCATGCAAGTATTGAAATCAGTAAACCCTAATATAAAAATTTAAAATGTGTATTAAGAATGAGAATTCCAATTTTCAAAATTCTCCTCTCCTCTCTCTCTCTCCACTACATGTGCCCCCCTTTTTATTCTTTTTCTTCTCTCCCCTTTCCCTCTTTTTCTTCCACTGCCTGCGGGCCCAGCCCATTCCCCCACTCTCTGCCGACACTGCGTGCAGCCCCCTCCCTCTCTCTTTTCTCCTCCCTCCCCACGCTTCCTTCTTCTCTCCTTCACCCTTTCTTTTCTTCTCCTGTTGTGCGGCAGAGCTCGCTCCACGTCCTCCCTCCCCGCGTCATCAGCGTCTGCTCCCGCCACAGCAGGCTGCGCTCACGTCCCCTCGCCGCGTCGAGCCCCACGCCCTCTCCTCCCGAGCCGCGCGCCCGGTCTTTGCCCGGCGGCTCCTCCTTCCGCCGCCCGGACATTCCCCGCCACCCGGTCAGCCCAGCTGCTATAAGAGGCTAGGACCGCCCCCAATCATCTCGCTCCACTTCCCTTCTTCCTCACTCTTTTCTCCGATTTGGCCTTCTCCCCAATCCCCGGCCACTGCTGCCATTTCCAAGCCGCCCTGGCTGCTCCGACAAAGCCTCGCCATGCCGACCGCGTCACGGTGGGTCATTGCTCCCGAGCTACCTCTCCTCCAAGCTAATTGGACTCCCATGCAACGAACTCACCGCAGCGGTCTTCTTCCTCGCGTCCGGCCGAGAACCGCCGCCGCCAGCGCCACGCTCTCCTCGAGACTTCTCCGGCCGATTCCGCGCCTTGGGAGCATCTCCACGACGTCATGAACCTTCCCCAACCACCAGCCAAGCCCCCCATCGCCTGGTCTCCTCCCGCCACGGCAACCTCCCTGCGCCAACACCGGTCACCGACGCCGGCGTGCCTCGGTGCCTCCCCGGCCGGGCCAGTCGCTCGGTAAGCACACGTCTGCCTCTCTCCCACTCATGCGCGCGCTATCTCCTCCTTTCTCCTTCCTGGTCGCTGGCGCATCAGTTCCGCCTCACCACCGGCCACCCCGCGCCGTCGCCCGCTCCCCTCATCGCCGTTCCGGGCCGCGCCACCTCCCCAACAGCATCCCGGCCTCCTCGCGGTTCCGTTTTGCCGCCCGCCCAGCCTCCCCGGCCACCCCCTTGTCGGCGCCCCCGCAGCTTAGCCACGCCGACCGCCTCCCCTATTTCGGCCAGCTGACTCCCCTGTTGAGCCTCACCGCTGCCTGCGCCTCTTCGAATTTAAGTCCCCTATGGCTTCAGTGAAAGGGCAACATCCTAGTTGGCTAGTGCGCGTGACTGAAAGCTCTATGTCATGAGGTTGCGGGTTCGAGTACCGTTGGCCTCACCACTTTCTCCTCTTTTTCTTTTCACTTTCTTAGTTCATTTCCATTATGTAAAATTTAAGCAAGTTAGAAGATTATTCATGGAAGCCAATAACAATTTAATTAGGATATAACCGAGATTATTTAAAAATTAAATTTGGAATAAAAATCATATATGAGTAACACATATATTTGATGCATTTAATTAGGACATAATACTTGATTATTTGCTACATAAGTAATTAGTATGGTTTAAATAATTACTTGAGGGCTACTTAGCGATTAAAGGCATTAATAAAATGTGGTTTAGTGTATAGTCAAAAAGTAATAAAAATAATACATCCCTAGAAGGTACAAATTTATTAAGATATATATGAGCTTAATACATGACTAATCATCGATTAGTTATTATCATGTATGTATGATTAGTATGCCTTTAGCATTTATTGTAAATCCAATCCTAAGTGAAAGGAAAGACTTAGGAAGAATTAGGGGATAATCTGTGGAAGTAACAAAATCCAAATAAGGCTTAAGAGCGTTTAAGTATGATTTAAATTCGGATTGGTTGTCATGATAAATAATTAGTGTGACTTTAATATTTAAAAATATAAATCTAATTATTTATTAAAGGCATTAGTGAGGAGAAGTGATTTGGATAAATGTCTATATTCAGTAAAGATGGTCCTTAATTAACATGTAAGCATATATGTCCAATATGCATCATGTCACCAATAAACAAACCTCAGTGACATATTTTAATATAGTAGCCCCGGGTCATTAAGATTCAAAATAATCTCACAGACATATAAATGCTCTAAATTGAACATGTAACCATTAACACGAGTAACTAGGGTCACATAAAATGATACATATTAAGTTTTGCTCAGATAGCTAAATTTTGCAAACATTACTTATATATATACATATATCATATGCCCTGAATGTTAGCACTCAACAAAATACACCTACTCATAGGTCCATCCTAACTCATGAAACTTCCTTGATAAATATAAAAGTAACAAAAGAAACTGTTAATAAAATATCGATTCATCGTTTTCTACCACCGGCCTTGCCTCAAATCACTTAAATCACTACTAACTCATAATGAAACTAAATTGAGTTTACTTGGAGTTATTTGGATCTTTTGAGTTATTTGCCTTTATTTGAATTCAGTTGCTTAGCGCGTAATTAGAAACTGGAGTCCCGAAGAATCAACAGATCAAGCGTAATCAGAGCGAAGTGAAGATAAGGAGTAGAAGCTCAAGAGAAAGCATCATGTGAGCTCAAGTCCGCGGTAAACCGTGCCAGGCGAGTCAATACTTTGATCATGTTGAACCTACATTTTCTGTAAATTATTTTGGTTTAAATTATCAAATTGCATGTTGTTATGTTATATGCAAATACATGTTAATTTAAGATTCTAGTTACATGCCTATTGTTTACCTTGAATAATATTACACCTCCTTTGGAATATTGAATGTGTGAACCTTGTCGCCCTAGCAAAATTATAATAGTAACCTTTCGAAAATAAGTCTCTAAATATATGCCATGCTTAGTATTGTTTAGATACTCATGGGCGCGAGAGCGCCCAAGCATCACTTTTAATCCTGAGAAAAATTGGTTGGGCAGTCATGGTGGTAATGACTGGTGTATGTTGGATATGGCTATTTTATATTCCCAAAAACTTCGAATTGCTTATTTATCTGGGCGGATGGTTCGGGGGTATGGTGCAGGTGTGCACGAAAGTGTGATTTGTGGTAGAACCGCCCAGATACCACTAAGGACTGAATCTTGTCATGACCTCCTATGTAAAACAAGTACAACCACAAGTCTGTAAAGTACAACTTGGCCTAGTAAATTTACCGGACCCTGAAAGTCATCATCATCGGTGGAGGAGTGAAGTGGTGCAAGTAGCGGCCTATGTGGCAGGCTTGAATGGGACATCCGCGGAGGGTGAGGTTCTGCTGTGGCGTGCTAGCAGTGTGGTAGTCAGCTGCTAGGCGTTCAGAAGGAGAACATCCCGCACAACGTATGGGACCCACCGCAAGTGGGAACGGCCCATAGGGTGAGATGATGGAAGGGGCGAGGTACTTTGAACGGTTACTGTGATGGTTTGCTCAACCGCATGGCTAAGGAATCGTGTGGGGCAACGAGTGAACTGTCTCTTGTGGGTAAAGTGTGCAAACTCTGCAGAGTCGAAACTATTCGAATAGCCGTGCCCACGGTCAAGGGCGGACATGGGAACTTAACTAGATATAGTTCTATTTCAAAATACTTTATGGGTGGGAATGGAAAAGTGGAGGGCAGTGAAAGGCCCTGATTTGAGTTGTCCTGGGTGTCGTCCCAGTGGTAAGTTAAGCGGCTATAACGCTGAAAGAGGTTATACGGTGTGATGCCGCATATGGAGAAATTATGGTGATATTAGGCATATGGTGAGATGCCATATGTATGGAAAGTCATGTTAATATTCTTTGAACATTATGTTTTGTTCCAAAGCTGCTAGGTCTCAGGAAATTTTATGTATCATATTTCAATTAGTGGCATTTCTATTCTTACAAAATTAAATATGGAAAGGGTAAATAGAGTCGTGAGTAAAGGAGATGGATGTATATAGTTAAGATATTGGTGGAGTCATGTCAATCATAAATAGGAAATGATAGTGAGAATTGTGGGAGAAATAAATTGGTGGAGTCAAAAATGAATATATATAGGTCATATAGATGATTTAAATGATTGTTGGAGAATTAGGGAGTGAAAAGGTAGTTGCTAGATTAATTCCTGGGAGTGGTTGGCGATAATGGGATTACTAGGCTTTGATCAGATACTGGATGGATGAATCGGATTTTTAAGAATTTGGAGGTAAGGTAATAATGCTTGGAGTATAAACTTGGTCAATGATATTCTTGGTAGATGGATACTAGTGAATCGTGATCCTGATCAATGATATACTTGGTGGATATATACTAGTGAATCGTAGACTCGATCCATGAAAATCTTGGTGGATGTATACTAGTGAATTAGTAGAGATAGATAATGGAAGATGAGGTTGAATATTGGAAAAGCAAATTATGGTTGTGGATCAATAATAAAAGGATTGGATTGTTAGGAATTTAGAATACAAAAGATATTGGTGGATTAAATAAGTGATATTAGATAAATAATGTCACTAGCTGCTTGGAGTTTTAGGCAGTAATTGCTCGGTGGATTATATAGATTATGATACTCGCTGTTTGAGGATTAGGCAGCATTTGATTGGTGGATTGAATAATTGATGATATTCGCTGTTTGGAGTTTTAGACAACAAACCATATAGAGAGTGTATGATCGGTGGATTAATTAAATGATGTCGCTCTCAGTTTAGAGTATTAGACAGTAATCAATATAGAAAGAGTAAGATCGGTGGACAAGTCAAATGATGTCACTCGGTGTTTGGAGTTTTAGACAACGGTCAATAAAGAAAGTGCATTTTCGGTGGATTAAGTCAATTACGGTAATTGTTGTGTGGAGGTTTAGGTAGCAATAATAACACTATGGTTAAATAACAACAATGCTGCTAAAAGCGATTTTTGGCAAATAAAATAACCCGAGCCTCTCCTTGATAAGCCATGCATACTATTTATTTGCATTCTGTGTATTGGCTCGTGGAGCACGGGGTTGGAGTGCTCACACTCGCTTTTGCGACAAAATTCAGAATCAGGAATCAAATCACCTCTCCTCAGCAACAAGATTGGGCAAGCTGGCCGAGAAGATGAAGATGTCAAGGGCTAGGTTGCGAACCTCCAGTTGGCTGCCTGTGGGCATGTCCTGAAGGTTCCACCTGTGTGCTTCGTTCTTCTGCTGCTGCAATTTATTGATTTTGGCCTAATCGGCCCATGAGTAAGTCTACTATTATATATTTACGCTTCCGCATGATATGTATTTTGATATTCATTACTGTAGCTGTGAGCACTATCTACTAATCCAGGGAATAGTGCAGTAAAATCACAGAGGAATCCGGATTGTAAAATCTGGGTCCCTACAGGGATGGTATCAGAGCATATCGACTGCAGGTCGTGACCTAGTTAGCCTGGCCGTTAGTTTCATGACTAGAAATATTTCTTTAAAATACTATTTTCCAAAAATATAAGTATTGCTCATTCTCACCTCTCTTAGATGATTCCCCCTCATCTATATGCCGCTCTAGCCATTTTTACTTCTAGAGCTCTCTTATCCGAATTCAAAATAATAACACAAGAGTGAGTACAAATATCAACCAAATTACCCCAAATACTTCCCTTCTCTGTCTATTAAATTCAAAAGGAAAATTTTGATCCTCTTCTCGTACCTTTACTCCAAGAAATTAAGGTTAGGAACGTTGAAGACAGTCAGGAAGATAAAGTGGTTCCGTTTTAAATGGACTGCATGCATAGACCCTGCGCTCTTTTATGTGTGCTTCCCAAGTAGACGATGTATTGTTGCAAGATTCTATTTGGCCCTATGCACTACCTTCTTGCCCTCAGGCGTTACATTTCGAGGTCACAGGAAAAGAGTGTTTAAAAAAAACTTGTGTGATTTATGTGCCACCCCAGCTTTCGGGGTATACCCTTGTTTTTTTAAAAAAAAAATCTAAATGGGTTTAGGGTGCCTTATCCCCCACGACTCTATTCGTATCTCATGCTGTTCCCTCTCACCTTTCTGTTGAAAATCCCCTCAGTACCACTGAAGCAAAGTGATGGATCGCCAAAGACCAAGACTCGAGACTCTGTCTTGCTAACACTCTCTCCTTACCCACTCGGAGGACCCATAGATCAAATCGCCGCCAATTAAACAGAATGACAAGGAATGCGTCGACGATATGAAGAGAAAAGACCTTGCGCCTACCAGTGCTCCGTAGACTATTTCAACTGCGAAGGCGACCATCACCCTGGTGAATATCCTATGAGCAAGGCCATATGTTTTCCCTGAAAAAGACATGACCGCTAACCCGAAGATTGCTTCCAACACCTAAAACTGACCAAGCAGCCCAAGTACCACGGATGAGTCTCCAACTCACCACAGGACCCATCATGCTTGGGGTTAGAAGAGACGAATAATGACTAGTGATACCCATTTTAAGGGGGGTAGCACTAATAGACAAAATGTCGAAGAACTGCCATGATGTATGCTTTGGAGGTGCAACAACCTGGATTCAGAGCTAAACGAGCCAGTACGAGAAGATTTGCAGAACCGGAAGTCTTACAGTGATAAGGACGAAAGACCACCATATAGATGTGTCCATCGTCACCTCTGTATTCCTAATGCCCTCTACCCTGGGGCACAGACCATTGCTACCCACCTATCAATGCGAAAACCTACGACCATATGTCCAATAGGCGATGCAACTACTCCATTCTACGGTAGCGTGAAGACAACAATGTCAAAGAGCAAATAATTGGAAATCCACGACCTATCCAGGAGAACAAGGTATCTCTCTTCCCTTGTGACTTCTCCAAGTTCTAACCCCTATTGTGCAGATTTTCATCTCTCTGTGGAGCTAAGAAACTATACGTCAAGCAACACCCTGAAACCCATTGCTAACCAATATAGCCTCACCTGCTTCTTTCTACTCTACCGGAATCTCGGGGTCGAGATTCATTTAAGGGGGGTAGGTTTGTAACATCCCAAAAATTAGGATGTTTGAAATTTGGAGCAATTTAAAACTTTTATCTGCATCTTACTGATATTTGCATTTTGGCTCAAGAAATCTTATTTGAGTTTTCCCGGAGTTTGTGCTGAGCAAAATAGTAACAGGGAATAAATTCTACATACAAATAAGATTTAGGATGATAAAAGGTAAGAAATAATTTTGGGGAGTCTAAAACTCTAAGGATCAAAATACCAAAAATCTTAAATTCAAATCCAAGTTAATAAATGAAACCCAAAAGAATATTTGTATATATATTCCAAAATAAATAGCCCAAAAGTTGGATGCAAAACTTAAATGAAAATATGAAACTTTAAATGTCATGCCAATATTGAAATCAGTAAACCCTAATATAAATATTTAAAATGTGTATTAAGAATGAGAATTCCAATTTTCAAAATTCTCCTCTCCTCTCTCTCTCTCCACTACATGTGGCCCCCCCTTTTTTTCTTTTTCTTCTCTCCCCTTTCCCTCTTTTTCTTCCACTGCCTGCGGGCCCAGCCCATTCCCCCACTCTCTGCCGACACTGCGCGCAGCCCCCTCCCTCTCTCTTTTCTCCTCCCTCCCCACGCTTCCTTCTTCTCTCCTTCCCCCTTTCTTTTCTTCTCCTGTTGTGCGGCAGAGCTCGCTCCACGTCCTCCCTCCCCGCGTCATCAGCGTCTGCTCCCGCCGCAGCAGGCTGCGCTCACGTCCCCTCGCAGCATCATTAAGTTGGTCATAGGAGGGGTATACCTCGTCGGAGTACAGCTCGATGTCGCTCACGTCACCCTCAAGGCCATGAAGCACATGCCGGAGAAGTCGTCGCCGCCTTGGGGTCTTGCTCGTCCGTCCCATCGTCGTCACTCCACCCCTCCACCTCGTTGAGGTCGAGGTCGTCGAAAGCGGTGAGGACGCGGTAGAAGAGCTTCTTGGCTTTGCCAAGGTTGCGGAACTTCTTCTTGCCTTGGGCATGAGCTGAGGGCTTTTTGTTGCGGTTCTTGTCGATGTAGTCGTTCTTGCTCACGCCGTCGTAGTCGCCCTTGCCCTTCTCCAGCTTGGGGTAGTTTGCCCGAATGTGGTTGGGGCCACCACAGTCGAAGCAGATCATGGGTCCTCTCTTTCTTTCCCTCCTTCTCTTGTAAGCATGTGAAAATTTTCTGGCTAGGAGGGCTAACTGGTCATCTGCAAGCTGCTCTAACTAATCATCAGTTACGTCACAGAGAGCGGCAATAGAGAATTCGCAAATCGACTCGGAAGAAGGTCCAGAAATGGGATCGGTGACTAAGGCCATCGACCGCGACTTCGACCTACGAGAGACTATGTCAATCTCGTGAGTCTTGAGGCGTGAGTACAACGCGTCAAGAGTCAGGGTCGAAAGATTGGTGGTGTCCTTGATGGTAGTCACCTTCATCTCCCAAACACGCAAGTCGAGAGCCGCGAGCATCTATCGAGCATTATCCGAGTCGGGGTATGTGAGACCGACCGCTCGGAGATTGCTCAGAATCTTGTGAAACCTCGCAAAACACTCATCGAGAGACTCACCAGCGAGCATTTCAAACTTGTTGTAATCTCGCTTGAATTGGTCCTGTCGAACTGTCTTGATCTGGGTGGTGCCCTCTTGGTATGCATCGAGGGTCACCCAGATGTCGAAAGTCGACGTCAGATGAGAGATGCGATCAAACTCGCTTCGGCTCAACCCATGGATTATGATGTTCCTTGCCTAGCATTCGCCTCAACATCAGCCATGTTCCCGGCATTGGTGTTCTCATCGGCAGGAACAACATATCGTACGACCTTCCGCCAGATGGCGTAGCCCTGAGCCTGGATGTAGGTCTCCATCCGACTCTTCCAGAAGGGATAGTCGATCCCATCGAAGATCGGGGGCTTGGTCGAGTACTTGTCTGTCGCCATGGCTCACAGACTGGTTAAGATCTATAGACGAGAGCTAACCGGCTCTGATACCAATTGTTGGATCGAAATAGGCGACAGAGGGGGGTGAATGGAGCCTTTTAAAAAACGCCCCTGAGGTATCCGCGAAAAGAAAGCCTCAAAGCTCTGATAGCTAAAAAGCTACAGAGTAGAAGATTCAAGCTTGCAATTAGACCAATAAAATAGTTGACTCGGGCTCGGCCAAAAAGAGAAGAAACTGCAATAAGACCAAAAGAAAAGAAGGCTTCACTGACAAGGCAAAGGACTGCAGTAAGGAATTTGAGAAAATGAGCACAAAAGAGCTACCATGGCAGCTGGACAGCGCAAAAGAGCGACCATGGCAGCCAAACAGCACAAGGAGTTACCACAGCAGAGGAGAGCTACCATGGCAGCCAAACAGCACAAGGAGTTACCACGGTAGAGGAGAGCTACCATGGCAGCCAAATAGCACAAGGAGTACCACGGCAGAGGAATAGCATAAAGACGTACCATGGCAGCCGAATCAGGACAAAGAAACTGCCATGGCAGCCGAACACACTGAATCAGCACCAAAGAAGCAAAGAGCAGACCAACCGATTAAACTTTTACCCCAAAAAGGACACACAAGTTGCTGCAAAGACTCTTTGCTGCAAGAAGGGAGACAACCGAACAGGAACTACATAGAGTAGGTGTTGGAAATATGCCCTAGAGGCAATCATAGAGATGACGATATTTCGTTGTATCCATGATTTAATAAATGTTCCTTGAATATTGCTTTTGTGTTGATTAACAAGTATGTGACTTGTTTGTGAAACTCTTTACTTATATGGTTATTCTAAAGTTGTCCCTAGTCGGAGTTCATGTGAGGACACACGTGAATGATGGATTAGCACATGTATCGGTTGATGACCATGTTTCACAGGTCATAGACATGGAGATGTCAAACCAATAATGTGGACACATGTTTAGAACATGGGGTTGGACCGACCCAACATGAGACATAGCTATTATACTTATGATTCTCTCTACACAATGTGTACGCCTTGTCCTTAGACCTGAGATTGTCGCATGTACTTGAGATGTGAATCGACCTACTTAGGGGCTATCAAACGCTACTCCGTAACTGGGTAGTTATAAAGATAGCTTTCGGGTTTGTCATGAAGCATGCTGCGAGGCATGGTCAGTCGAGATGGGATTTGCCCCTCTCTACCTGAGAGAGATATCTCTGGGCCCCTCGAGTGATCGGATCCAGAAATGCATGGCCATGCTACTTAAGGTTAAGAGTTAACCTAGTAAGGGATTTCGAATCACAGGATCGAGAAAGACTGGTCAGCTTGGAGCTCGACCGAATATCGTGAGACAAAAGGATTGGCATGTACATAACGTTGTGATGGTTCGTCCGATATGATCTTTATGTGCATTTAGGAGTTGGCACGTCTTGCTAGAGGCCGCTACCAACTATTGACCGAGTAGGTATACTCGCGTCATGTCTAAACATACGTGAACCTATAGGGTCACACACTTAAGGGCTGAAGCCTAATTCGGATTGGATCCGAGTTAGACTGGGTATTGAGTCCTAATGGGCCTCTATTCGTAGAAGCCCATTGTAAGGACGTCTATAAAAGGAGGGCAAGGGCGCACAGGGTTGGGGAGAGAAGTTTTCGTGACATCCTCAAACCCTGGCCGCCACCCCTCCCATGCCCTGGTCGCTCGCGCGGATGTAGTAATCCGGCGTGCGTCGCTTCCTCCCGTACGTGTGGATACTTTTGGCGGCGCTGCATCTGTAGCGTTTGGACGAACCGCAATAGAGGAGTTGTACGTGGGACGCCGCGACGTGGACGAGGAAGTAGTACGACTACTCTGCTCCGACGTGCTGCACCAACTTAGTACGACTACTCTGCCCCGACGTGCTGCATCATTCCGCACCTGCGCGTCTAGTGGTAAGACCGTGATCTATAACTGCAGTGATCTTGGTTTACGGGTAGACCTTTTAATTTGCGCTAGTGTAGCCTACCCGTAGCACTTCAGTGGTATCAGAGCCATTGCTGTCATGTTATAGGTTCGGGTGATTTGCATATGGCGATATGTAAGTCGGTATGATCGATGTGATCGATTGTATAGTTCTGGTAATGGATAGATCTGGTTTCCGTGATCATGCTGCTAAGGTCGTGCCACAACATACCCCTACCGGTCGGAATCACCATCGGGGTAGACAGTGACACGTAAAACCGATTGCGGAATGCGAAGATCAATATGATTGGTCGAATCGGAACCTAGATTAATAATCGATATTCCGTGATTATGCTGCTAAGGTCGTGCCACAACATACCTCTACCGGTCGGAATCACCATCGGGGTAGACAGTGACACGTAAAACCGGTTGCGGCACGCGAAGATCAATGCAAATTGGTCGAATCGGAACAATAGTCGATTTGGGGTAAATATGATTTGCCGATCAAAATCCTAAGTAAAAATTGCATAGATTGGCGCTGCCCCTTCGAACCCCGCGGGGGAAACCCCCTCGACCCCTTATCCGGTAGATTGCGAATCTATGCATAACTTGTTTTTGCAGGATGTATGTGACCAGTATGGCCTAATGTGTATGTGATGCATGTTTATAATATTTTCATGACCTGCGTGTCGTGGGTTCGGCAACACGGCTGGAGCCATTGTGTTGTCAAAGTATTGTATTAACGGCCTGTGTGCCGACTTGTGATGATTCCTTGTATCCATGTATTTCATTACTAGCTGTTATGAGTAATAGCTTATATTAGTACTTGGAGGACACATCACTTGGAGGGATGGCACACATGATTCTATGGCGATGGAGATCACCATGAGAAAATGGGCCATACTGAGTCACAACTGTGTGAATGCTATTCCTATTGTTTTACTCCTATGCATGTTTGAATGGTAGAAGTATAGCGATCCCTCACATAATGTTAAGTTAAACATATGCCCTCCCAACTAAACTCTGCACCATCCCATGTCTTGTAAATTGATGGTGGGTCTATAAAATTAGGGCACTATCAACCTTCCTTGACTAGATGGGTTTGTATCGGATACCTACATGCATAAGGATTGGTGAACTTAACAAGGTTATCATAAAGGTTATGGACCTTGGGGCATAAAGGTTGGGCGCCGAGGCATAGAGATGTCACCCAACAACAAGAGTCATATAGAGATATGATTAGTAAAGGTGTTACTTACCGAATTACCTTGTCTCCTAGCGGTGATGCAAAAGCTCACTAGTAGACTAGTTAATTGCGGATCTTGAATCGCTAAGAATCAATAGAGGGATATTGATTTTAGTCGGAGTACATTCTATTAAATTTGTTTAATACAGTTTACTCTATCATGGTTATTTTTGTCTTAGTATTTTGCATTTTCTGTTGTAGATCAATGGCATCTAGCAACCGCGCACACCCTTTTGCTTTGCGATCGATTCTTGAGAAAGAAAAATTAAATGGAACAAACTATTCGGACTGGGTCCGTAACCTGAGAATTGTTCTCAGGGCAGATAAAAAGGAAAACATTCTAGACACCCAAATCCCAGAAGAACCTGCTATCAATGCGGCTGCTGCTGTTAAAACTGCCTACAAGAAAGCATGTGATGACTCTCTTGAGATTAGCTGTCTTATGCTTGCATGCATGGAACCTGACCTTCAAAAGCAGTTTGAGGATCAGGAAGCGTATGATATGATCATGGCGCTTAAGGACATGTTCCAGACACAAGCCAGGACTGAAAGGTTCAATGTCTCTAAGGCTTTTTTGGAATGCAAGTTAACAGAAGGTGCACCCGTAGGCCCACATGTGATCAAAATGGTTGGTTACAGTCAGACTTTGGATAAACTTGGTTTTCCAATTAGCCAAGAGTTGGCAACTGATTTCATTTTGGCGTCTCTACCACCTAGCTATGGACATTTCATTTCGAACTACCATATGCATGGGGTGGAAAAGGGCCTTAATGAGCTTTGTGGGTGCTCAAAACAGCAGAGAGTGACATTAAGAAGTGTGCAGGGCCTAGCCATGTGATGGCTGTGCAGAACAAGTCTAGCTTCAAGAAAAAGGGTAAGAAGTCATGGGCAAAGAATAAGGGCAAGGTTAAAGATATGATCTCGAAGCCAACGCCTAAGCCTAATGCTGGACCTGGAGTTGAGACAGTATGCTTCTATTGTAAAGAGACTGGCCACTGGAAGAGAAACTGCAAGAAGTACATGGATTCCGAGGAATGCAAGAAGAATGTTGGAAGTAAGACTTCCACCCATGGTACACTTGTCATAAATGTTTTAGACATTTTTCTCGCTGATTCTCCTATTAACTCTTGGGTATTTGATACCGGATCAGTTGCTCACATTTGCAACTCGATGCAGGGGCTAATAAGAAGTAGAGGAGTAGCAAGAGGTGAAGTTGATTTTCGCATCGGAAATAAAGCAAGGGTTGCTGCGTTAACCGTCGGCACCATGCAACTTCAGCTTCCTTCAAGATTTATTATGGAATTGAATAATTGTTATTATGTTCCTAGTCTGAGTCGAAACATTCTATCCCCCTCATGTTTGATGAGAGATGGTTATTCATTTGCAAGTAAAGACAATGGTAGTTTGATTACTAAAAATGAAATGTTTATGGCTTTTGCTCCCATTGTGAATGGGTTATTTATTTTAAATCTTGATGATGCGCCTATCTTTAACATAAATGCTAAAAGACTTCGACCTAATGATTTGAATCCCACCTATGTTTGGCATTGTCGTTTGGGTCACATAAGTGAAAAGCGCATGAAGAAGCTCCATGCTGATGGTCTTCTAACTTCGTTTGATTTTGAATCATACGAGACATGTGAAGCTTGTTTGCTTGGTAAGATGACCAAGTCACCTTTCAATGGTACTTTTGAGAGGGCGTCAGACTTGTTGGAAATCATACATACTGATGTATGTGGGCCAATGAGCACGACTGCTAGAGGTGGATTTCATTACTTCATAACTTTCACTGATGATTTTAGTAGATATGGCTATGTCTACTTAATGAAGCATAAATCTGAAACTTTTGAAAAGTTCAAAGAGTTCCAGAATGAAGTTGAAAATCAACGTGCCAAGAAAATTAAGACTCTGCGATCTGATCGTGGTGGCGAGTATTTGAGTCATGAATTTAGCAATCATCTGAAGAGTTGCGGAATTGTTCCACAGCTAACACCGCCCGGAACGCCTCAAAGAAACGGGGTATCCGAGCGGCGTAATCGGACCTTGTTGGACATGGTTCGATCGATGATGAGCCAGTCAGATCTACCATTATCATTTTGGGGTTACGCTCTAGAAACGGCAGCTTTCACACTTAATAGGGTACCGTCTAAATCCGTAGTTAAGACACCATATGAGATATGGACTGGGAAGAGTCACAGTTTGTCTTTTCTAAAGATTTGGGGATGTGAGGCGTTTGTCAAAAGACTTAAGTCGGACAAGCTCACACCCAAGTCGGATAAATGCATTTTCGTGGGATATCCAAAGGAAACCTTTGGATATTACTTCTACAACCGACTAGAGGGCAAAGTGTTTGTCGCTCGAAGTGGTGTTTTCCTAGAGAAAGAGTTTCTCAACAGGGAGACAAGTGGAAGAACGGTGCAGCTTGAAGAGGTTCAAGATGAACCAATCGGGGAAGACTCGACGAATGATGCCCACATGGCAGAACAAGTTGAGGAACCCATGGCAAAAGAAGCACCACCACCACGAAGGTCGGAAAGGC
The DNA here is from genome assembly GCA_017311315.1 of Dendrocalamus latiflorus. Taxonomy (NCBI): domain Eukaryota; kingdom Viridiplantae; phylum Streptophyta; class Magnoliopsida; order Poales; family Poaceae; genus Dendrocalamus; species Dendrocalamus latiflorus. Next base: position 11,281,652 of record CM029667.1, read on the forward strand.
TCCGCAATACGCGGGATATGTTATTGTTAGACAATGATGAGCCTTCGACCTATGCGGAAGCAATGATGGACCCAGACTCTGAGAAATGGCATAGTGCCATGAGATCCGAGATAGCATCCATGGGGGACAATCAAGTTTGGAACTTGGTTGACCCGCCTGATGGTGTTAAAACCATAGAGTGCAAATGGATCTATAAAAGGAAGATTGATATGGATGGAAATGTTCATATCCATAAAGCTCGACTTGTCGCAAAAGGTTTTCGGCAAATTCAAGGAGTTGACTACGATGAGACCTTCTCGCCTGTAGCGATGCTTAAATCTATACGGATCATTCTAGCTATTGCTGCATATTTCGACTATGAGATATGGCAGATGGATGTCAAAACGGCTTTCCTTAATGGAAATTTAACCGAGGACGTGTATATGATACAGCCCGAGGGTTTTGTCGATCCAAACAATGTTAGAAAAGTATGCAAACTTCAAAAATCCATTTATGGATTGAAGCAAGCATCTCGGAGTTGGAACATTCGTTTTGATGAAGTGGTAAAAGGTTTTGGCTTCATCAAAAACGAAGAAGAATCTTGCGTTTACAAAAAGGCAAGTGGGAGCTCGCTCGTATTTCTAATCTTATATGTAGATGACATATTACTGATTGGAAATGATATTCCTATGCTCGAGTTCGTTAAGACCTCACTGAAAAATAGTTTTTCAATGAAGGACTTAGGGGAAGCGGCATATATTTTGGGTATTAAGATCTATAGAGATAGATCAAAAAGGCTAATAGGATTAAGCCAGAGTAATTACATTGACAAAGTGTTGAAACGGTTCAACATGGAGGAGGCAAAGAAAGGGTTCTTGCCCATGTCTCATGGCATAAATCTTGGCAAGACTCAGTGTCCTTCGACAACTGATGAGCGAGATCGCATGAGTAAGATTCCATATGCTTCGGCAATTGGATCTATCATGTATGCTATGATATGTACTCGCCCAGATATTTCCTATGCTCTAAGTGTTACGAGCAGATACCAGGCTGATCCAGGTGAGAGTCACTGGACAGCGGTTAAAAACATCCTCAAGTATTTGAAAAGAACTAAGGATGTGTTCCTAGTCCACGGAGGTGAGGAAGAGCTCGTTGTAAATGGTTACACCGATGCAAGCTTCCAAACCGACAAAGACGATTACAAATCGCAATCGGGTTTTGTGTTCATTTTGAACGGTGGTGCGGTCAGTTGGAAGAGTTCCAAGCAGGAGACTGTTGCTGACTCTACAACGGAGGCCGAGTACATTGCAGCTTCTGAAGCAGCAAAGGAAGGTGTTTGGATAAGGAAGTTCATAACTGAACTAAGTGTGGTTCCTAGTGCGTGCAGTCCTCTGGATCTTTACTGTGATAACAGTGGGGCCATTGCGCAAGCCAAGGAGCCAAGGAATCACCAAAAGAACAAACACGTACTGCGGCGGTTTCATCTCATTCGAGAGATCCTCAATCGAGGAGATTTAAAGATATGCAAAATACATACGGATTTGAATATTTCAGATCCTTTGACGAAGCCTCTCCCACAGCCTAAGCATGAGGCGCACACAAGAGCTACGGGTATTAGATATCTTCTAGATTGACTCTAGTGCAAGTGGGAGACTGTTGGAAATATGCCCTAGAGGCAATCATAGAGATGATGATATTTCGTTGTATCCATGATTTAATAAATGTTCCTTGAATATTGCTTTTGTGTTGATTAACAAGTATGTGACTTGTTTGTGAAACTCTTTACTTATATGGTTATTCTAAAGTTGTCCCTAGTCGGAGTTCATGTGAGGACACACGTGAATGATGGATTAGCACATGTATCGGTTGGTGACCATGTTTCACAGGTCATAGACATGGAGATGTCAAACCAATAATGTGGACACATGTTTAGAACATGGGGTTGGACCGACCCAACATGAGACATAGCTATTATACTTATGATTCTCTCTACACAATTTGTACGCCTTGTCCTTAGACCTGAGATTGTCGCATGTACTTGAGATGTGAATCGACCTACTTAGGGGCTATCAAACGCTACTCCGTAACTGGGTAGTTATAAAGATAGCTTTCGGGTTTGTCATGAAGCATGCTGCGAGGCATGGTCAGTCGAGATGGGATTTGCCCCTCTCTACCTGAGAGAGATATCTCTGGGCCCCTCGAGTGATCGGATCCAGAAATGCATGGCCATGCTACTTAAGGTTAAGAGTTAACCTAGTAAGGGATTTCGAATCACAGGATCGAGAAAGACTGGTCAGCTTGGAGCTCGACCGAATATCGTGAGACAAAAGGATTGGCATGTACATAACGTTGTGATGGTTCGTCCGATATGATCTTTATGTGCGTTTAGGAGTTGGCACGCCTTGCTAGAGGCCGCTACCAACTATTGACCGAGTAGGTATACTCGCGTCATGTATAAACATACGTGAACCTATAGGGTCACACACTTAAGGGCTGAAGCCTAATTCGGATTGGATCCGAGTTAGACTGGGTATTGAGTCCTAATGGGCCTCTATTCGTAGAAGCCCATTGTAAGGACGTCTATAAAAGGAGGGCAAGGGCGCACAGGGTTGGGGAGAGAAGTTTTCGTGACATCCTCAAACCCTGGCCGCCACCCCTCCCATGCCCTGGTCGCTCGCGCGGATGTAGTAATCCGGCGTGCGTCGCTTCCTCCCGTACGTGTGGATACTTTTGGCGGCGCTGCATCTGTAGCGTTTGGACAAACCGCAATAGAGGAGTTGTACGTGGGACGCCGCGACGTGGACGAGGAAGTAGTACGACTACTCTGCTCCGACGTGCTGCATCAACTTAGTACGACTACTCTGCCCGACGTGCTGCATCATTCCGCACCTGCGCGTCTAGTGGTAAGACCGTGATCTATAACTGCAGTGATCTTGGTTTATGGGTAGAAATTTTAATTTGCGCTAGTGTAGCCTACCCGTAGCACTTCAGTAGGTAGCCAAAAGCAATAAAATAAAGATCAAACTCAATAGGACTGTAGTAGCCGAATCAAGAAACAAAAGAACTGTTGTAGTTCAAAGCTCCCAACCGCACTAGATAGCCAATGTAGACTGCTGTCCCCGAGAAGACAAGAATACAAATGGCATTCGACAGGAAGGTGAGCATCTAGCAATACAACAGAAAACTGCTAAGGAACTCCAAAAGCATCTCATCCTGACTGATACATACTCCAAGGGAAACAAGAAAACAAACATGCTCTTGGGATGATCTTGTCAAAAGACCTTGAGGCAAGTTCCCATCATTGAGCAAATCTTGTGACTACTTAAACAAGAAATCAATCCAAAAGCTAAGGAAACAAAAAGGAGCAAACAACCAACATAACTCAAAAACAAGAACGCTCATAAGAGACGAAGAGAGATAAATGATTATAACTGTCGGGACCCCGGATTTTCGAACCCGGACCCTCTGTGTATTACTACACTAGTCCCAGATCAAAGCTAGTGCACACAGTTAAACAGAAATAAATACATAACCAGCAACGCTTTATTACAATATTAAAGAGTATAGACCGAAAGGTCTCATTATTACAAATGAGGTTTCAAGACCTCACACACACAGAACACAGCGGAAGCAAAAAGATAAATTCGGCGAAGACCCATCAATACGCCACAGGCAATTGACTGGGGAAGCGTGACCTAGAACTCCTGGAATCCTTCGTCGAATCCACCCGCGAAGAAGTCGTAGTCGCCTTCTTGAGCTTCATACTCTTCTGAATATTGTTTTTGAGTGCAGCATGTGAGTACATCAAGTACTCCGCAAGTCTTGGGAAAAATGCATAGATGCAAGGCTTGACAAAGGAAGGCTATATGGTTCTTTTGCACAAAGCAACATTTTAAAATTCAATTACTACTAATTATTTTCGAAGGCATCAAGTTAATAAAGTAAATGTTTTAGCAGAAACTATCGTTAACTTTCTAGTGAAGGTTCCATCTACCAACACTAGCTAACAACTTGAACAAGTTTAATACTGCAGGTTACATCCACCCTCTCTGGCTCCAACCGCCAGGATACCCTTCCGAGAGTTCCCTCCACTCTCGGAATACAAAACTTTTGATTTTTAAAACAAAACCAGAAATCTACCATGTGCATGCATTCTTTGCCCGCCCTTGACCGTGGGCACGGCTATTCGAATAGTTTTACACTCTGCAGAGGTTGTACAACTTTACCCACAAGAGATAAATTATCCTAAAGGTCAACACGCTTCCTATGGCATGAGACCCAGATAAAATATCACAAAGCATTTACCTTACTCTAATCTAGCTAGATACCACCCGCTGAGGTTTCACCGCAGGTAGGCTAACTGCCCGAACCGAAGCCCCCTCTTGCGCCATATGAGTACAGTAAATCCCTGTCCCTCACTGTGAATAACCAGTCCATCCCTGGCACCCATTTTCCACTGGTGGCACCTAAACTAGACTATCATAAGTTAGTCAGCTAGGTCATACCCATATAGACTTGTGGTTGTACGGTTAATGCTCAGTCTGGACAAACACAAGCGTCGGTCCTTAATTGATTAGGGTGGAACATACACTTTACAAGATCTCGTGCTTCCTGCACCAATCCAAACCAACCATCCACCCTAATCTAAACCAATTTCCACATTTTATTTTATTTTAAAAGAACAGTGGCAACTCCATTTACCACTAAGTTTAGAAACAAGGGTATTACAGTAAATCATAATTTCCCATTTTCAAGATTTATGAGGTACTAAATAGCGTGACTAAGCATTATACTACCATTCTAATATTCACAAAGATTAATATTAATCTCATTATTGAGACAAAGGAAGTTCTAGGGTGACAAGGTACATGGCAATCAATGTCAAATGAGGGCATAACAAAGTTGGAATAACTAATTCCTAAAGATTTGAACTAATATTTTATGTAAATAGCAATGCATACAATTTAAAATAATTAAAACATTTTCAAAAGCATAGGTTCAAGATGATCAAAGGAGACTTGCCTTCTTGCAGGGTTTCTGGGTCTTCTTGTTGCTGTGAAGAGGGATCGTCGACATCGTTGGAATCTACGCGAGAAAAGACGAAGCAAACAAAGCAAATAAATACAAACAAAATCAAATAAACTCAAAAACTCAAATAGAGGCCATACTTGGATAGATTCTGATTTTAGACGAATTTAGGAGAAAGGTTCGGCGGATTTGGGGTTCACACGAGGGAGAACGAATATCTGGAAGATCGGTTGGGAAAAGAAATTACTGAGACAATATTTGGACCAAGGAAAATAGAATGGATTTTATGGAGAATTTGCAAGGTTTGAATTTGAATTCTGAGAGTGCACAGAAAATTGGGAATGGAACTGAGGCTTTGAATTTAAACTAGGTATTGGAATTTAAAATTTAAATATTTGAAATATCAAATAAATTTCAAATATTTGAAAGGATGGAAGAAATGGATAGTTTGGAATTTTTGATGAATTTAGAAATTTGAATGGACTCAAACGGAGTTAGGACGAAGAGGAACGGGCTCCGGGAAGTTTGAATTCAGAGAAAAAGAAAAAGGGGATTTCTGGAATTATTTTTCTAAAGGAAATTGGAATTATTGCGTCAGCACTGAATTTAATTTCGGCCGAAGTATTTTCCAACGGGAAAACCCAGATTATGACGTCAGCAGGCGTCAGCCCTGGGGTGCTCCTGCTGACAAGTGGGCCCCTGGTCCATGGACCAGGTCCACGGAAGGCGGGGCTGGCTGAGGTGGCAGGGTGAGGCGGGTGGCGTTGCTGGGCGTGCTGGCGCGGAGGTGGCCAAGCCGTGGCGCTGACGCGGCGCCAGGTGGCAGCCACGTGGGCGCCCGGGGCAACGCCGGCCGGGGTGACGTTCGGACACGGCGGCGACGGAGCTCCGACGACCGGCGGCCGACGGCGAGTGGTGAAGGAGCGAGAGGGCGTGGAGGGGAATGCGGGGGAGGGGTGCGGGCTCACCGGAGGCGCCCGGGGTGGTGCCGGCGGCGAGGAGAGGCGGCGGCGGCTCGGGCTCAACGGCGCGGCGGTGCTCCGTCTACGAGGAGGCGCGGCCGAAGGGTCCCCGAGGTGCGCGAGGGTGCGGCGAAGGAGTTGGTGGGGTCGGTGAGGCGCGACGCGACCCGAGGCTCTGGCAACTCCTCGCCGGAGTTGTCGACGACGGCGGGGCGGATGCGTAAGGCGCGGAGGCGGTGGGGAGGCCGGGAGGGAGAGGGGAGTGGAGGGGGAGGTGGGGCGGAGTGAGGGGAAGCCGGGGGCGGGGGATTTATAGGGGGTGGAGGGCGGAGGCGTCGCGGATTGTTCGCCGGAGATGGCGCGGGCGGCGACGGTTACGGGCGGAATTAGGGGACGCGGCGCATGGACGGCGGAAATCGGGCGCGGAGATGGCGGGGCTGGTCGGGGAGGAAGAGGGAAAGAGAAGGACCAGATCCGGACGAGCGGGGGAGGCAGCGGGAATGGCGGCGGAGACCGTTGCGGGCGGCAGCGCGATAGGAGGAAGAAGGCGCGAGGTAGGGGGCGAGCCTGACAGGCGGGCCCTGCCAGTCAGCGGAAGAGGGAGAGGGGCGGCCGAGATGGCGGCACGTGGTGCCGAGCGCATCGGGCGGCCGAGGAAGCAGCGCGGGGCGGAGGGGCCGGATGGGCCGAGGGGGCGATGTGGCGGGCATCCGGAGGGGGAAGGCGGGATGGAGCGGGTGGCTGGGATGGGCCGGGCGCGTGGGACGTGGCTCTATCCGGGCCGTCCACGCGTCGGCCGGAGGGGAGGGAGGGATTTGATTTTTATTTTTAACTTCCAGATTTTCAGAAATGGCTCGAAAATTCAATAAAGCTCAGAAAAATATGAAATAAATTGCAAAAATTCCAGAAAAATTCACAGAAGTTCCTAGATTAGTTTTGGACTTAATAAAAATACTTCCAACTAATGTTGGTATTTAATTTTTATACTTGAAATACTTTTTATTTTCAAAAATAGGTTTTAAACTCCTGAAAATCCAGGAAACCAAATAAAAGCTAAATAACTCCAAATAATTAATTTGAATTAGGATTTTCATAGAAATTCAAAATATCTTTTTATTTAATAATAATTTTAGGTTTTTCTTAAAATACTTTTCAAATCTAGCTTTTTCAAAAAACAGAAATTCAGGGAAAATCCAAATAAAACTCAAATACTTTAAAATAATTAATTTAAATTTAAATTTTTCAGAAAGAAAATTTTTGGGATGTTACAAATCTACCTCCCTTAGAAAGAATCTCGTCCCCGAGATTCGGACGATCTAGGAAAAGAAAGGAGAGGGAAACTCGGCTCTTAGGTCCTCTTCACGCTCCCAAGTTGCTTGACTTCGAATGGTTGCTCTACTGTACTTTGTGGAACTTTATGGTCATGCTTCTTGCACAGCGTTCAGCTTCCTTCATGATTCTATGTTGTTGTTTGATGCTCTGAAGGATTCCTTTAACTGAGAAATATGGAAGAGAACAACAAATCGGATTGGTACATCTTTAGTCGCCTGTAAGCTCTAGGTTAACTTCAATTGCCCTTATCATATCGATTAATTCAGTATTCCACCAAAAGGGCTTAACTTCCACAAGTGTTCATCCGAGAAGGACATAATTATTTCAACTCTTCAAAAATTCTTGATTCCAAAATCATATACCACAAATGCACCTTATTGATTTCGATAAGTAATCTCATTAACTTTTACTCTCTCTGCTCTAATTTGAATCAACGTCAAACCATATAATTTTTCTAACAAGAATCCAAAAACATTGTAATTTGTGATTTCCACCAATTGTTTTATGATCATTATCTAATCCAACAGATCCATAACTTTGATCAAATAATATAAGATTAATCCAACCTTTTAGTAATCATCAATCAAGTTTAAGATCATCTTAGCCATAATTTAATATTCATTAATCCACCAACATCATTCTCTTCATAATCATCATTTTGGTTTTACCAAAATTGAATGAACTCAATTAATTCTTATCGGACAATCTCTCAATTAATTCTCATTGGACCATCTATCTCCCATAATTTATTTAAATCCTCCAGGTTATCCATTTGAACATCCTTAAATGATCTAGTTAATCCCATTAGTTAAAATCCAATTATCTAGCAATGATCTATTAAATCCACCAAATTCAAATTGACATATCAAAGTCCACTTTGCAATGATAAAATTAATCCACCAAGATATCTAAGTGTATATCTTCTGGAATTCCACTAGTATCCACTCATCATCAATAGGTCCACCAAACTCTGGTAATCAATTAACTCCACAAAATTCATCTACTCTTCATGATTCAACCAAAATCACCCAAAATTGATATCATGAATTGTTTGTGATAATTCAACTTCTTAATCTTTTAATCTCTCCCTTTACTGGATCAATCTCTTAATACTAATTCTCCAATGATCACAAATAATCCCTTCAACAAAAATCTTGTTTTACATCCAGTTGCTCCTTTCAATCCTAGATAATAAATCCAAGGTAAAGTTTAGACTCTTCCCATGATCTAATTAGCTTTCCCAAGCTCAACTTTATATTTAATCTCTAGTCAATCCACAAAGATGACACTTTTTAGATTTATTTATAATCAATTGGTATCCACAAGTATACCTTTTATCTCAATCTTCTCGAATATTATTCAATCTTGTCAATTATGAATCCAAAATATATCACTCTAGCAACAATTCTCCAAGTTACCTAACTTGACATGCATTGATTATCACGGCTTTCCCGACAAGAGTACTTTCCAATAATTTGTTGTCTTCCATATACTCTAGGTCTACAAGAATTCTCCAAACTTGGACTTCGGTGAAAGAATTGGAGCTTGCACTTTTGCGGTAATTGGGGTTAACAAAAGATAAGAGGGAAGTAGCACAGGTAAGAGATAAGGGGAACAACTAAACAACATCCCGAACAAACGCACACGAGAGAAACAAACAACAACTAAGAGAAGCTTAGTTGAAATCAAAATAGTTTTTTTTAAGGATGACTGTACTACAAGTATACAAAGACTTGGTACAGTCCACCTAACACACACACAAGTAATATATAAGCGTTCTAAAATCGTACGACTTTACTTGTGTACTACAACTAAAGAGCTAGTCCTTGCTTCTTCCTGATGACGAGCTTCTCCAAGTGCTTCTTAGACGCAACCTTACTGAGCCGTTTATAGAAATTACAAAGGGAAGAAAGTACAATTACCATTCCAAAAGGAAATAAGCAGATAGATAAGAGAGAATGCCATGACGAAGGTAAGGATAGAAAGACAACAAAAGACAAGGATAGCACAATATTAAATTTTTATTTTATAAAATAAATTTTGAAGCTCTTTTTTTAACGACCATTCTAACTAGGTCACGTCCTACAGTCAAATTGGCTCTGATACCACCTCTGTCGGGACCCCGGATTTTCGAACCCGGACCCTCTGTGTATTACTGCACTAGTCCCAGATCAAAGCTAGTGCACACAGTTAAACAGAAATAAATACATAACCAGCAAAGGTCTCATTATTACAAATGAGGTTTCAAGACCTCACACACACAGAACACAGCGGAAGCAAAAAGATAAATCCGGCGAAGACCCATCAATACGCCACAGGCAATTGACTGGGGAAGCGTGACCTAGAACTCCTGGAATCCTTCGTCGAATCCACCCGCGAAGAAGTCGTAGTCGCCTTCTTGAGCTTCATACTCTTCTGAATATTGTTTTTGAGTGCAGCATGTGGGTACATAAAGTACTCCGCAAGTCTTGGGAAAAATGCATAGATGCAAGGCTTGACAAAGGAAGGCTATATGGTTCTTTTGCACAAAGCAACATTTTAAAATTCAATTACTACTAATTATTTTCGAAGGCATCAAGTTAATAAAGTAAATGTTTTAGCAGAAACTATCGTTAACTTTCTAGTGAAGGTTCCATCTACCAACACTAGCTAACAACTTGAACAAGTTTAATACTGCGGGTTACATCCACCCTCTCTGGCTCCAACCGCCAGGATACCCTTCCGAGAGTTCCCTCCACTCTCGGAATACAAAACTTTTGATTTTTAAAACAAAACCAGAAATCTACCATGTGCATGCATTCTTTGCCCGCCCTTGACCGTGGGCACGGCTATTCGAATAGTTTTACACTCTGCAGAGGTTGTACAACTTTACCCACAAGAGATAAATTATCCTAAAGGTCAACACGCTTCCTATGGCATGAGACCCAGATAAAATATCACAAAGCATTTACCTTACTCTAATCTAGCTAGATACCACCCGCTGAGGTTTCACCGCAGGTAGGCTAACTGCCCGAACCGAAGCCCCCTCTTGCGCCATATGAGTACAGTAAATCCCTGTCCCTCACTGTGAATAACCAGTCCATCCCTGGCACCCATTTTCCACTGGTGGCACCTAAACTAGACTATCATAAGTTAGTCAGCTAGGTCATACCCATATAGACTTGTGGTTGTATGGTTAATGCTCAGTCTGGACAAACACAAGCGTCGGTCCTTAATTGATTAGGGTGGAACATACACTTTACAAGATCTCGTGCTTCCTGCACCAATCCAAACCAACCATCCACCCTAATCTAAACCAATTTCCACATTTTATTTTATTTTAAAAGAACAGTGGCAACTCCATTTACCACTAAGTTTAGAAACAAGGGTATTACAGTAAATCATAATTTCCCATTTTCAAGATTTATGAGGTACTAAATAGCGTGACTAAGCATTATACTACCATTCTAATATTCACAAAGATTAATATTAATCTCATTATTGAGACAAAGGAAGTTCTAGGGTGACAAGGTACATGGCAATCAATGTCAAATGAGGGCATAACAAAGTTGGAATAACTAATTCCTAAAGATTTGAACTAATATTTTATGTAAATAGCAATGCATACAATTTAAAATAATTAAAACATTTTCAAAAGCATAGGTTCAAGATGATCAAAGGAGACTTGCCTTCTTGCAGGGTTTCTGGGTCTTCTTGTTGCTGTGAAGAGGGATCGTCGACATCGTTGGAATCTACGCGAGAAAAGACGAAGCAAACAAAGCAAATAAATACAAACAAAATCAAATAAACTCAAAAACTCAAATAGAGGCCATACTTGGATAGATTCTGATTTTAGACGAATTTAGGAGAAAGGTTCGGCGGATTTGGGGTTCACACGAGGGAGAACGAAAATCTGGAAGATCGGTTGGGAAAAGAAATTACTGAGACAATATTTGGACCAAGGAAAATAGAATGGATTTTATGGAGAATTTGCATGGTTTGAATTTGAATTCTGAGAGTGCACAGAAAATTGGGAATGGAACTGAGGCTTTGAATTTAAACTAGGTATTGGAATTTGAAATTTAAATATTTGAAATATCAAATAAATTTCAAATATTTGAAAGGATGGAAGAAATGGATAGTTTGGAATTTTTGATGAATTTAGAAATTTGAATGGACTCAAACGGAGTTAGGACGAAGAGGAACGGGCTCCGGGAAGTTTGAATTCAGAGAAAAAGAAAAAGGGGATTTCTGGAATTATTTTTCTAAAGGTAATTGGAATTATTGCGTCAGCACTGAATTTAATTTCGGCTGAATTATTTTCCAACGGGAAAACCCAGATTATGACATCAGCAGGCGTCAGCCCTGGGGTGCTCCTGCTGACAAGTGGGCCCCTGGTCCATGGACCAGGTCCACGGAAGGCGGGGCTGGCTGAGGTGGCAGGGTGAGGCGGGTGGCGTTGCTGGGCGTGCTGGCGCGGAGGTGGCCAAGCCGTGGCGCTGACGCGGCGCCAGGTGGCAGCCACGTGGGCGCCCGGGGCAACGCCGGCCGGGGTGACGTTCGGACACGGCGGCGACGAAGCTCCGGCGACCGGCGGCCGACGGCGAGGGGTGGAGGAGCGAGAGGGCGAGGAGGGGAATGCGGGGGAGGGGTGCGGGCTCACCGGAGGCGCCCGGGGTGGTGCCGGCGGCGAGGAGAGGCGGTGGCGGCTCGGGCTCAACGGCGCGGCGGTGCTCCGTCTACGAGGAGGCGCGGCCGAAGGGTCCCCGAGGTGCGCGAGGGTGCGGCGAAGGAGGTGGTGGGGTCGGCGAGGCGCGACGCGACCCGAGGCTCTGGCAACTCCTCGCCGGAGTTGTCGACGGCGGCGGGGCGGACGCGTAAGGCGCGGAGGCGGTGGGGAGGCCGGGAGGGAGAGGGGAGTGGAGGGGGAGGTGGGGCGGAGTGAGGGGAAGCCAGGGGCAGGGCATTTATAGGGGGTGGAGGGCGGAGGCGTCGCGGATTCTTCGCCGGAGGTGGCGCGGGCGGCGACGGTTACGGGCGGAATTAGGGGGACGCGGCGCATGGACGGCGGAAATCGGGCGCGGAGATGGCGGGGCTGGTCGGGGAGGAAGAGGGAAAGAGAAGGACCAGATCCGGACGAGCGGGGGAGGCAGCGGGAATGGCGGCGGAGACCGTTGCGGGCGGCAGCGCAAGAGGAGGAAGAAGGCGCGAGGTTGGGGGCGAGCCTTACAGGCGGGCCCTGCCAGTCAGCGGAAGAGGGAGAGGGGCGGCCGAGATGGCGGCACGTGGTGCCGAGCGCATCGGGCGGCCGAGGGAGCAGCGCGGGGCGGAGGGGCCGGATGGGCCGAGGGGGTGACGTGGCGGGCATCCTGAGGGGGAAGGCGGGATGGAGCGGGTGGCTGGGATGGGCCGGGCGCGTGGGACGTGGCTCTATCCGGGCCGTCCACGCGTCGGCCGGAGGGGAGGGAGGGATTTGATTTTTATTTTTAACTTCCAGATTTTCAGAAATGGCCCGAAAATTCAATAAAGCTCAGAAAAATATGAAATAAATTCCAAAAATTCCAGAAAAATTCACAGAAGTTCCTGGATAAGTTTTGGACTTAATAAAAATACTTCCAACTAATGTTGGTATTTAATTTTTATACTTGAAATACTTTTTATTTTCAAAAATAGGTTTTAAACTCCAGAAAATCCAGGAAACCAAATAAAAGCCAAATAACTCCAAATAATTAATTTGAATTAGGATTTTCATAGAAATTCAAAATGTCTTTTTATTTAATAATAATTTTAGGTTTTTCTTAAAATACTTTTCAAATCTAGCTTTTTCAAAAACAGAAATTCAGGGAAAATCCAAATAAAACTCAAATACTTTAAAATAATTAACTTAAATTTAAATTTTTCAGAAAGCAAATTTTTGGGATGTTACAATAACAGATGAATGTTTACAAAGGACTAGTCATCTCGTATCCTGGGCAACACAACACCCATAGAGACAACCAACAACCAGATTTTCACATGGAAATGAAGCCCTAGAAGCACACACTCTCTCCTCTTCTCCACTAGAGAGCATCCTCTATTTATAGCCTCCACTAATGAGTTTACAAACCACTTTACCCATTAGCTCTCAACAACTCATGGCGCTTTATCCACAATCCACTTCCTTTAGTGCAGCTTTGCGTATTCACCAAAACGCCCCTCACGCATCTTCCAGGAAGCTTCCTCATTCCTTGCCCTCCAAGCCACGCAGCCACCTCGAGTCCTCGCCGTCTTTGGCACACCTCGACCGTTTTGACCTCGGCACCGCCCGCGCCTAGTCCGGTCATCCCGTGCCTCGCCACGACTCCACCTCGACTCCTGTAGCCATCACAGACAAGAAACAAATCACATAGCACCGCTCGAAATATTGCAACCATACAATAATATCAGAAGAAATATTCAAAGCCCAAACCGATCGAAACGAAAAATAAACGACTTAAGCACGTTCGACATAGTTCGACAAGGTCCGACCGAAACCGACTACACCACGCAACGACTTGGCTCGAACCACTCAAATCAAACTCAAACTTTCTCGAAACAGAAGTCAATTACTCATCACACACACGGGGCACCTCCACATGGTCTATCACTTTCTTTCTCTGTTTTTTTGCAAACCGAATCCAACTGCAGCGGTGAGACCAAACGTGAGTAGAACTCGAAACTCTAAAGGAACTAGACGCTAAGACCAACAAAGGACACTACGATGCAACTGAAAGTTCAACAATGCAATGTACTGAAAAGAAAAATTGCGAGGCTAAGACTAGATTGGACGGGATGATCTACTATTTTTTTTGGTTTTTTTGTTCTCTAGGTAAAGAAAAGCAATCTATTCTATGGTAAACTATAAATTCTCACCGAGCATCCTTGGGCTCTGATACCACTTGATGGAGACGAGGTGCCCGATCTTTCGATGAGATTGATAACTTCTGATTTTGGTGGAGGTGACTGTCACGATCTGACTACAACCGTACGATGACGCTTGCAGCTTAGCAATCGTTGAACCAACTCCGAGATGTTGTTGACCTTGCTGGAAGCGCGATCAACCTGAGTGATGAGACAATGGGGTCCCGATCTTCCGATAGGATGATAACTTCGATTTTGGTGGAGGTGACCCTTGCGAACTGACTACAACCACACGATGTCACTTGCGCCTTAGCAATCGCTGAACCACACTCCAAGTTGTTATCAACCGTGCCATGAACGCGATTGACCTGACCACGAATGTCTATTCCTACATGCAACCGAAGAACACGCAAGAACAAGATAACAAGCAATCTGAAATTGCAACTATTTATATTGAGTTCAAAAGGTGGGATTCCGAAGGCTGTCTTGACAGGTGGTCGTCCGACACAACTAAAGAACAGAAGTTTGCATAATGGCTAAACCTAAACTCAACGAAATACTAAGAGTTCAAAGGGAGTGGAGGGTGAATATATGAGTTGGAGAAGAGAGAGGGGTGGCCAAGGGTTGTCCTAGGGTTGGACACCCACCCTAAAAAAATTACAAAGCCCTTGGGGCCCAATTGGAGATGGTGCAGCACCTTTAGACTCGGATTCAGAAATAATCCTGACTTGTTTTGGTGATATCTTTCCCCACAGAAGGAATTTTGAGGTGAGGCTAGATCCATTGGAAAGAATACAAGATATTCTTTCCATCAAGTACTCACCCATCCCAAACGGACTCTGGATGCGAATTCTATGCATGTTGGAAGTTGGTCCTGTTAGGCTGAATCAGCGTCAGATTGTTTTGGCGATTGTGACGTGACCAATAGGTTTATGAAGCTGAGGCATCATCCATTGGATGAGCCTTGGAATAATCTTTCTACCAAGCACAAGAACACCTAAATCAGATTCCGTTTGTGAAAGTTATGGCCGTTCTATTACAGGCCTGTCGGGCTGTCCCGAACCGAATCCAAATTGACTTCTGAGTTAATTCCGAGTTTGATTTCGGTTGGGCTTGAGGAAATTCCGAATTGGGCTTGGAAACCTCATCCAAAACATGAGCTTTAAGTTCTTGGACCTCTCCCCTTTTGCTCTCCCACTGCATGGCTTCTCCTTGGCTTTATTCTTGCATGTTTTTCTCCATTGCTTTGGTGCCAACCTTCCTCTCGGTTCGAAAGTATTCCATTTGTCAAAACTGAGAATGAACAAAGTAGTAACATAAGGTAGTATTCTATTATCATAAATAACATGGGTAGTAATATATAGAAATGAATTCACCTTTTGTTCAATCTTGATATTGGGTGCTATGGTCATATGCGTTTGTGGCATGGTCACATCATCCTCCCCTTCTTGACAAAAACCGTCCTCGGTTTTAACAAACGTGTAGCCTCACGTATTGCATGATCTTGATTATAAATTTCAGTATATAATAATAGATGCAACAAACTCTCATTATGTAATATCATAAGTTCTTTGTCAAACAAACTGAAACTTGTTTGAAACGAACTCACCTGATAATTTAAGTGATGCGTAGGAGCTCTTGTAATTGGAACAACATGCATAGCAAATATGGTTGTATCCATAGGGTACATGTTCTTATCATTGAACACGAAGTTCAATCCCTGTGAGCAATCGAAGAACTAGCAAGAATAAGACGTAGGCAATCTGATATTGCGAATAAGATTGAAGTGTATATGGTGTTGAAAACAATGTTGGGATCCCGAAGGCTGTTTGACAGGTGGTCGACTGACACAATTGAAGAACAGAAGTTTGCACAATGGCTAAACCTAAATTCAACGAAATCCAAGTCCTAGCATAGGGAGGCGGCGGCTCCTATATAGGGAGACGACCAGTGGTGGCGGCCAGGGTGCACGCCCCTAGGGTTACAAGGCACATGGGTCCAAGTGGAGGTGGCGCAGCATCCTTTTTACTCGGATTCAGAAACCAATGTGGACTATTTTGATGATTGTGGCCAGCTCAGATGGAATTTGAAGATGAGGTTGGATCCGTTTGAAAGTAGGCAGCATCCTTTCCATGAAGTCCAAGAACGCCCCAAACGGAGTCCGTATGAGAAAGTTACGCCCATTTAAACTTAACACTGTCATAGCAGTCCGAATCTGATTCCAGAACAAGCCCAACTCGATCTCTTGCTTTACTCAGACCCAAAGTGATGTGGTGACCTTCATTATGCCTCCCATGCATGTCCATGACTCCACATGCCTCTTCTTCATCCTTTCCCTTATTCCTAAGCACAATTAAATCACTTGCATTAGGTAGCAGTCTATTCTCAGTAATATATAAACCTAGGAATGAATTCACCTGGTAATTAAGTTTGCGAGCACGAGCTCAAGTAAGTGGTCCTTGTAACGCTCGCGGTAGCTGTGGATGAGTTGTGTGTGTAGGCACAATTGTATCCATGGAAGAGATGTCCTCATCATCATTACTCTATCCATTGAATAAACTATTATTTATATTGGTTAACAAGTATGTGCCTAGTTCACAAAACTATTTATTCATATTGTAATGTTATTATAAATGATCTCTAAGCTTGTATCACAATATGGTATACATGTCTATTAGAATATATATTGATTGATAATCATATTTCACATATCATATAGAGATATCAAATTAATGACACATACAGTGAAAATGATGTTGGATTGACCCACTTTGAAATACTACATTAATTGTTATATTTTATATGTCATTAGTAGTCCCATAAGTATTGATGTAAAATCTTTTGAGCTGAGACTGTCATGGTTTCCTCCATGTATAATGGTTCTCCTAGGGGTTGCTAAGCGGCACTTTGTATCTGGGTAGTCTCTTGGGTTTATCCTGAAGTATGTGGAGGGAAGTGGGTGATCAAGATGGAATTTGCCCCTCAATAGTGGGAAGATATCTCATGGCCCCTTGGAGTGTTTAGATTAAGAAAGTGCATGTCTATGTTGAATGTGGTTGAAGAGTCAACTAAATAATCCCACTATAAGATTGAGTTAATGATGGAACTGCCATAGAATGGTATGTATTTTTGTCTTGAGTTCGATTTGTTATGGTAAGGAAAAGGGATCACTGCATGATCACATATACTAAGTTTTATCTAATATCATCTTTAGAGAAAATTCCTCTGATGCCATTGAATATTTTATTTTCCCTTCATCTGCCACCAAGAGTTTGATGTTTCCTTCAGTGTTAGTGGATAATATTTTGTTACCCTTTATTGCAATCTTTGTGTAACATCCTAAAATTCAAGAAGTTCAAAAATGTGTAAAATTTAAAACTTTTTCTTGTATTTCATTGACATTTAGTTTTCCTGGCTTTTTACTGAAGTTTCTATGGAAGATAATTTGTGAACACTAACTTGGGAAAAGAATATACAATTGATGAAACCCAAATTAAATTAAAAATTATAATATGAAAATATGATCCAGAAAGTGGCGCAGGAAAAATTATAATAAAAACCATTGATTAAAACTTCACTAATGTAACATCCTAAAAACGAAAATATAAGTTCATTGTGCTAGAAATAAAAGTTGGAATATTTTTGAGCATGTTTGTGAAGTTTTCCAAATTCAAATAGTGCATTTTGAATAAAATAGTGAACTTCAAAGAATTTGTGAGTAAAATTTAAGGCATATAAAATCTTCCAAAAATTACACAAGAATCTACACAATGTTAAGAGCCTTCATAAAAATTGTCATTATTTTTGGAACTATTTTCCTATATATAAAAATTCCACAAAGTGATTAGCTAGATTGGACCCGCCCTGTTCTTCCATTCTTTTCTGCTTTCAGTTTTGCGAAAGCATATTTTCGCGAAACACATTTTGTCTCCATTCTTTTAATTTTCATCACTGACGAGTGGGACTAGACCCTACCTGTCAGGACCCTTCGGCCACCTCGCGTCTATATCGAATGCCATCGTGGCCACGCCCGTATCACGCCATCGCGCTCGTGCCCATGACCCCTCTCCTCTGCTCCTCCCTCTCACTTACTATGCATTGGGTCTCAGACTCAACACCTCAGGCCTTGCTCACCACCTTGCCGCCTCTGGCTTGCTTGAGTGTGTGCATACTATTCATCACACTTAGCTCTGTGCCGCATTACATGAGCTCTGACCATCTCAACAAGTCCCATCACTGCGATGCCTGTGAATGCCATTTTGTCCCCTTTGCTTGCCCACATAGCGGAGACACGCATAAGCTCGTTGTTGTAGGGGTGGCCCCCACCTAAACCCAGCAGGCCTGTTAGAAGGTTATAGGGCCCAAAATGGGACATATGTACTGGCTTAAATACCCATGGAAAGGAGGTACCAATGTAAGGGCACATTTGTAAAAGCACAGCCCATATGAATACATATACCGAGGGAAGACTAAAGGGAGGAGCACGATTTTACTCTCTCCCAACTCTCCACTACCACATCTCTCTCTGTTTGGTCTGTAACCACAACAGTTGGCGCCGTCCGTGGGGAGGACAGGAGCAAGCCTGAAATCCGAAGAAGGATGGCACCGAAAAAAGCTTCATCGGCGGCGGCGAAGGGGAAGAAAGTGGCCGGGTCGGAGCATCGCGTGGGTACCAGGGCTTCGGCATCGGCTGTAGCGAGCGCGGGCGTCGACGCTCGCACTGCGACGACCGGCCCCGCCACTGGCGCTGTGACGACCGACCCCGCCACTGGCGCTGCGACGACCGACCCCGCCATTGGCACGGCGATGACTGACCCCACCACCCTCGTCGCAACGCTCGCCGGTAGCGCGGACCGGGCGGTTGGAGACAGCCACAACGGAGCGACCGGCAGCTCGGGAGCTCGCGAGGTGATCGTACCCGTGCCAACCCGTCCACCGGGCGTGCCGACGGCCCCGCCCGCACTAGCGGTGGAAAGCGCCCTGCTGGCGGCCCTCAACGCGTTCCAGCGGGAGCTAGGGGATCTTCGCGGGGCTGTCCGCGACATGCAAGAGGCTCGGAGCCAGCAAGCCGCGCCAGTGGTCGCGCCAGAGCCCGCGCCGAAAAGGGCAGACAGCCGCGACGCCCCCACATTCAGCCGCGCGCCACTGCGACGCGTCGACCCAGAGTCCCCACTCTCAGCAGGACTACAGCAGGTCGCGCGGCCCGAAGACTTCAAATTCCCCAGTGTCATCGAGCCATACAAAGGCGATACGGATCCCCGTGAGTTTGTGCATGTGTATGAAACCGCAATCGAGGCAGCGGGCGGAGACGACACCACAAAGGCGAAGGGACTCCCCCTCGCGTTGCAAGGAGTGGCACTTTCCTGGTTTTTTACCATAGAGCCAAACTCCATCTACGCATGGGAGCAGATCCGTGGCCGTCTTCACAACAACTTTCAAGGAAACTATTTTGAGCGGGTCGATGCGGACCAGCTCTTCGCCGTCAAGCAGAAACCATCGGAGAAGCTTCGCGACTACTTCAAACGCTTCGCGAAGATACGTTGTCAAGTCAAAGACGTTAACGAAACCACCGTTGTCAATGCAGCCATACAGGGCCTTCGCCTGGGCCCGATGGCCGAGTACAATGCACGGAAGCCAATCAAGACAGTGACGAAACTCTTCGACAAAATGGAGGAATACGCCAGGGCGGAAGAGGACGCACGGCGAAGACAAGGGGACGACTCCGACACCAACCAGGCCAGTGGCGCGGCGAAAACCGAAGATCCGCCGAAGGATGGTTCTTCGAAGGGAAAACACAAGCAGGAGTCGTCCAAAGACGCGTCCGAGTGCAAGGACGCCCCGCACAAGCAGCCGTCCGATAGGCCCAAGCGCGGCCAGCAGAAGTCGCGGTGAAACTGGTATGTCTTTGACATCGAAGGCGGCTCCGAAGAAAACGCTTCCGCTGGTCGTGGCGGTCGGGGGCGTCGGGGACGCGGCCGTGGCCGGGGTCGCGAAGATAAAGGCCGTGGAGATTATGACGACCAGCACCATG
Organism: Dendrocalamus latiflorus; assembly: GCA_017311315.1. NCBI lineage: Eukaryota > Viridiplantae > Streptophyta > Magnoliopsida > Poales > Poaceae > Dendrocalamus > Dendrocalamus latiflorus. Next base: position 11,301,842 of record CM029667.1, read on the forward strand.
GGCTATGGTGCGAAGTCCACGGTCGCGGCACACACGACACGCGCGCGTGCACCTTTATAGCGGCGCTCCGCCAAAGCGTCGCCAGGGATAGGAACCCGGAGGCACGCCCGCCTATGGTGGCCCACGTCCAGCACCCATACGAAGCCCCCATGCACATCCAGGCGCAAGGGACGCAGCCCCATGAGGGCCCTCTGTGAATTCAGGCCCATGTGCAGCAACCTCGGGAGGGCCTCCTGCAGCTGCAGGCTCCGGAGGCAGCCCACCACAGGGTTATCAATGTCATCTCCGGAGGCTCCTCGCTAGAGTTCGCCTCGGCACGACAGCAGAAGGCCTATGTCCGGAGGCTACTGTTGGTGATATGCCCTAGAGGCAACATGGAGATGTTGAATATATCACATACTATATTTACGATACATTGCTTTGTTCCTTGAAATAGACATTATCATTATTGATCAATGAGTATGTGACTTATTCATGAGACTCTTAATGCCAAAATGTTGCTATTTCTAAATGATCCCTGATCATATCATATGAGGAACAAATATGATTCAAAGATCAGCATATGTATTGATTGATGAGCATGTCTCATGGATCATGGTATGGTGATTCCAAATCAATAATATGGACATGTGTTAGTGAACATATGTTGGATAGACCCGCCATGAGACACTGCAGAGATTCCATGTGTCATCAGTTGGTCTCAAGTAGTGTTTATGTAGAATCCTTAGACTTGAGATTATCATGGTTCCCAACATGCGTAGTAGCTTATTTTGGGACTACTATACACTACTCCGTAACTGGGTAGTCATAAAAGTAGTCTTCGGGTTTGCCATGAAACATGTAGTGGGATGTGAATAATCAAGATAGAATTTGTCCCTCCTTATGGGAGAGATATCTCTGGGCCCCTCGATGTAATGGATTATGAAAGTGCATGGCCATGCCAAGGTGATTGAGGAGTCAATTACAAGTTTATAATCCATCACGGAATCGAGAGAGTGATTGAGCTATTAAGAGGATGATACAGGTCTTGCCTTGAGCTTAATCTATATCGTGAGGCAAAGGGATTCGTACATGAGAACATTACAGGTTCAGCCGATATGATCTTTACGTATACTTTGGGGTTAATATGTCTTACTAGAGGCCGCTATTAACAGGGTGACCGGAAAGGCGTTTTCGGGTCGCGACCAAGTATACGTGAACCTACAGGGTCGCACACTTAACGGGTTGGAACACTAATTCGAATGTGATTCGGATGTGGGCTCAATTCGGATAGAGATCCGGATAGACTCCTATTGGGCCTCGGTCCACGAGGCCCAAGTGAGGAGGTCTATATATATGGAGGCGAGGGGCTGAGGGGTGCATGCTTCTGTTAATCCCGAGCAAAACCCTAGCCGCCACCTCCCGAGCCAGACCCTAGCCGCTCGCGAGTGCTGGTACACTCGCGATCGGCGTTCCAGCCCCGGACGTGTGGATACCGGTGGAGGCGCTGCTCGTTGCGGCGTTGATCGGCATCAACAACCTACAGATTGGATCTGCTCGTGGTGTGGTTGATCGCGTGGAGGAGACGATCTGTTCGAGACGATCGGCTACTTCCATTACTACCTCGACGCGCGTGGTTGGATCAGCTTCTCCAACTCTTCTTCCGCTGCGCTGCGCGTCTAGTGGTAACGATCCATGATCCCTCCTTAGCATGATGTCCTGGTGTGCGTGGTAGAAATTTTCGTTTTCTGCTCTCGTAGCATATGCGCGTTCCTTCAGTGGTATCAGAGCCATCTTGCTTAGTTTGCGATCTGGATCAGCGCATATATTGATATGCGGTTGTAGTAGATTGGATCTATTACAGTCTAGATCAGTCGGTTCATGTGATGAATCGATGGTAGCACGGGTTGATGAGATCAATCAGTGAATAGGGGTTAGATGAGGCGCAGATTGTATCACTACTAGTGCCTAGAGATTGTCTCGGATCGGCATAAGGTGGTTATGTCGAATACTAGTAGGATATGAATCTAATAGCCTCGGGCCAATGGAAAAACTAGTGTCCTAGAGAATGTCTCGGATCGGCATAAGGTGGTTATGTCGAATACTAGTAGGTTATGGATCTGATGGCCTCGGCCCAGTGGAAAAACTAGCGTCCTAGAGAATGTCTCGGATCAGCATAAGGTGGTTGTGCCGAATAGTTTTTCCATTGCGATTTCATAGATTGGATCTGTAAAATTCGTAGGGTGTAAATTTCGTACCCCCCCTGTATAGCGTCATGGGTTCACATCGTTAGGTAGAATGCGATTCTACGTCTAACTTGTTTTTGCAGGGAATGATGTGAATAGTATGGCCCTATAGCTTATTGGAATGTATGAGATGTATGTGATGCATGTAACATTCGTTCATGGCCTACGTGTCATGATTATTTCAGCTATTGTTAGCTGTCTATATTGTATTTACCGACCTGCGTGTCGACCTTAATGCTTGAATCTATCTTTGTAATCTTCAATTTCTAGCTATTATAGGTAGTAGCCTAGTTTTGAGGTTACAGGCTTTCAAGCATGGTGGCCTAAAGGAGTGATGTGGAGGATGGAGATCGTCTACACCTACATGGAGATGGATATCACCATTTTTGGGCCATACTACTTCACAGTTAAATGTGTTTATCTGTGATGTTATCTATCTTATTCTTATGCAATGATATATGTGATATGTTGCTTTGGTAGGATAGAATCCCTCATAAAAATTAGGTGTTAATGCCCTTCCATATGTTGCACCAAAAGATAATGATCACCGCATGGTAGGTCTACCAAAGTAGAGTGCCGTCAGTTATCATCATTATTTGGGGTAGATGTCGGACATCTACATGCGGAAGCATTTGGTTTACTTAACAAGGTTATCAAAACAGTTTTGGACCTTGGGGCATAGGTTGGGGCCGGGGCATATTGATGTCACCCAACAAGCAAGAGTCACATAGGGATGTTGTCGGGACCCCGAATTTCCAAACCCGGACCCTCTGTGTACTACTGCACTAGTCCCAGATCAAAGCTAGTGCACACAGTCAAACAGAAATGGTTCATGACCAACCACGCATTTATTATAATATTAAAGAGTACAGACCGAAAGGTCTCATTATTACAATTGAGGTTTCAAGACCTCGCACACACGAAACATAGGTTATTATTTTCGAGTGTAGCATGTGAGTACATAAAGTACTCCGTAAGTCTTGGGAAAAATGCAATAGATGCAAGGCTTGACAAAGGAAGGCTATATGGTTCTTTTGCACAAAGCAATATTTTCATTCATTTACTTTTAATTATTTTCGAAGGCATCAATTTAATAAAGTAAATGTTTTAGCAGAAACTAAAATTAACTTTCTAGTGAAGGTTCCATCTACCAACACTAGCTAACCAATTACAATTGGTCAAGTTTAAACTGCGGGTTCCATCCACCCTCTCTGGCTCCAACCGCCAGGATACCCATCCGAGAGTTCCCTCCACTCTCGGAATACAAAAACTTTGATTTTAAAACCAAAACCAGAAATCTACCATGTGAAAGCATTCCTTGCCCGCCCTTGACCGTGGGCACGGCTATTCGAATAGTTTTACACTCTGCAGAGGTTGTACAACTTTACCCACAAGAGATAAATTATCCTAAAAGTCAACACGCTTCCTTTGGCATGAGACCCAGATAAAATATCACAAAGCCTTTACCTTACTCTAATCTAGCTAGATACCACCCGCTGAGGTTTCACCGCAGGTAGGCTAACTGCCCGAACCGAAGCCCCCTCTTGCGCCATATGAGTACAGTAAATCCCTGTCCCTCACTGTGAATAACCAGTAAATCCCTAGCACCCACTTTCCACTGGTGGCACCTAAACTAGACTATCATAAGTTAGTCAGCTAGGTCGTACCCATATAGACTTGTGGTTGTACGGTTAATGCTCAGTATGGACAAACACAAGCGTCGTGCTTCCTGCACCAATCCAAACCAACCATCCACCCTAATCTAAACCAATTTTCACATTTTATTTTATTTTAAAAGAACAGTGGCAACTCCAATTACCACTAAATTTATAAAAACAAGGGTATTACAGTAATTCATAATTTCCCATTTGCAAGATTTATGAGGTATTCAATAGCATGGCTAAGCATTGTTCTACCATTCTAATACCAACAATTTAATATATTACTCTCATTAATGAGTCAAAGGAATTTCTAGGGTTGCAAAGGTACATGGCATTCAATTTCAACTGAGGGCATAACAAAATTGGGGTAACTAATACCTTAATATTTGAACTAATGTTTTATGTAAATAGCAATGCACATAATTTAAAATAATTAAAACATTTCAAAACCATAGGTTCAAGATGATCAAAGGAGACTTGCCTTCTTGCAGGTTCTCTGGGTCTTCCTGTTGTGAAGTGGAGAGATCGTCGACAACGTTGGATTCTACGCGAGAAAAGACAGAGCAACGAAACAAATAAATACAAACAAAAATTCAAATAAACTCAAAAATTCAAATAGAGGCCATAGTTGGATAGATCATGATTTTAGATGAATTTAGAATTTTGAATGACTGGATTTGGAGTTAAAATGAGAAAGTTATGCTTGTTTGAGAAAATCTCAGATTGAATAAATCTAGAAATTCTCAAATTTCTGACAGGTGGGACCCACTGAACAGTGAGCCCACTGGCCCTGCCTCTGACACGTGGGACCCCCTGGATGTGGCCCAGGTGTCAGTGGGGAGGACTGACCCGCAGGGCCCAACTGTCAGTCGGCCCACAGACGAGAGCAGCTGACAGGCGGGGCCCGCATGTCAGCGCGCGATTAAAAGAAATGGCTTGACCTCAGCGTGCGGAGCTGGGGGCTCGAACGCGCGCCGAGGGAGCCAAGGGGGGGGGAAGAGAAGCGCTGGTAACCAGTCGGGCGGGGAGGCGTTGCCTACCCATAAAGGGTAGGTAACCCTCTTGAGGTACCTGCTGGAGTGGGAGCCGGGCAGCAGCGACGGAGGCGACGGTGCCGTCGGCGAGGGGTGGCCGGGGAGGTTCGGTGGAGTTCCAAAACACGTCCCTGGAGAGGAGGCGGTTCTGAAGGTGGGGGCGGCGAGGCTTGGGGACGAGTGGGGACGGCCGGCGACGAGGAAGCGGCGGAGACGGCTCGGGAGCTCCGGGGTGACGGTGCTCCGGTGACGGGGAGGGGTGGCCGAGGTGCTGTGGAGGATTGCACGGACGAGAGGAAGCTCGGGGTGGCGACGGTGGGCTCTGGAAAAGACCGAGGCGACGGCGGTTGCTCGTCGGAGCACTTACCGGGCACGCTCGGGGAGCTCTCGGTGCGGCGGTGCTCGGGGCTCGGAAAGAGAGGTAGAGCGCGGTGGGAGGTTGTGCAGCGAGAGGGGAGGCCGATGGGGGTATTTATTGGGGCGAAGGGGGGGCAGGGGAGCGGCAATCGCTCACTGGTGCTGGCGGCCGGAAAAGGAAGGGAGAGGGGAATAGGAGGAAATATAGGCCGGGGAAGGAAAGGAGGCGCGGGGCTGGGGGGATTTGGTCGCGGCGGCGCTCGGGGATTCCAAAACCAGAGGGAGAGGGAAAGGAAAGACTGGATCCGCGTGGGAATCGGTCGCCGGCGCAAAGAAGGAAAGAGGGGAAAGGAAATGGAAGGAGGCGGCTCCGCGGGGACGAAGGGCTTGACAGGCGGGGCCGGGCGTCAGCGGGAGCGGGGGCGCGGCCGGCTGACGGGCGGGTCCCGCAGGGCAGAGAGAGAAGAGGGGAGCGGGGTGCGAACGGCGGATCGGGCGACGGGTGCGCGCGCGAGCGGCTAACCGCCGGGGCCCTGGTGCAGAGAGAGAAAGAGGGAGGGAGACGCGGGAGGCTGACGGGCCGGGCCCGTTTGGCGGAGGGAGGAGGAGGAGCGGCGGGGATCAGGCGGGGCGGCGACGTGGGCGGTCTTGGGCCGTCCACGCGTTGGCTGGAGGGAGCGGATGGGATTTTTAAATTTTAGAATTTGATTTTTATTTTCAGAAAAGGCTAGGAATTTATTTAGGCCTCAGAAAAAAAATGAAAATACCTCCAAAAATTCCAGAAAATTTCACAGAAGCTCCTGGATAGTTTTTGGACTAAATAAAATTATTTCCAACTAATGTTGGTATTTAATTTTCATATTTAAAATACTCTTTAACTTTTTAAAAATAGGTTTTAACCTCCAGAAAATCAAATAAAAGCCAAATAAATTCCAATTACTTTAAAATAATTAATTTGAATTTAAATTTTCCAGAAAGCCAAATTTGGGATGTTACAGATGTGATTAGCAAGGTGTTGCTTACCCATGTCACTAGTTTCCTAGCTGTGATGCCAAAGCTCACTAGGAATTAGTGAAATGAGGATCTTGACCCACTATGTAACTTGGAGGGAGTTTTGTTGCAAAACACATAGTGGGAGTCTTTTGTTAAATAGTTTAATTAAAGATGAACATAAACATAGTGCTAAACTTTGCATATTCTTTGTTGTAGATCATGTCAGCTAATGCCGCATCCAATTCTTTTAATTTGCGATCTATTCTTGAGAAAGAAAAACTCAATGGAACGAACTTTATGGATTGGTATCGCAACTTGAGAATTGTTCTCAAGCAAGAGCGCAAGGAGTATGTCCTTGAGTCTCCTTATCCTGATGACTTGCCTGATAATGCTACTGCGGCTGCACGGAGAGCTTATGAGAAGCAAACGAATGATTGCCTTGATGTGAGCTGTCTCATGCTCGCCACAATGTCGTCTGAGCTTCAGAAGCAATATGAGAACACAGATGCCTACAATATCATTGTGGGGTTGCGTGGTATGTTTGAGAACCAAGCAAGGGCTGAGAGGTTCAACACTTCAAAGTCCTTGTTTGCGTGCAGGCTTGCAGAAGGGAATCCCGTCAGCCCTCATGTGATTAAGATGATTGACTACATTAAGAGTCTGGAAAAGCTTGGTTTTCCCCTTAGCCAAGAGTTGGCTACTGATGTGATTCTCCAGTCGCTTCCCCGAGCTTTGAGCCATTCATACTGAACTATCACATGAACAACATGGATAAGACCTTGGCTGAGTTGCATGGGATGCTAAAAGCTGCCGAGGAAAGCATTAAGAAAAGCAGCAATCATGTGATGATGATGCAGAAAGGCAAGGGCAAGCCCAATGTCAAGAAAGGCGCGGTCAAAAGAAAGTTAGCTCCCAATGATATCGCGAGCAGTTCTAAGGCCAAGCAAGTCAAGAAGGGCGCTGCTCCTAATGCAGATTGTTACTACTGTAAGCAATCAGGACATTGGAAAAGGAACTGCCCAAAGTACTTGGAGGATCTTGAGAAGAAGAAGGGAAGTACGACTTCCACTCCAGGTATAAATGTTATAGAGATCAATCTTGCTACTTCATCCACTGATTCTTGGGTATTTGATACCGGATCGGTTGCTCACATTTGCAAATCGTTGCAGGGGCTAAGAAGAAGTAGAAGTTTGAGGAGGAGCGAAGTGGATCTTCGCGTTGGCAATGGAGCAAAAGTTGCTGCGGTGGCTGTTGGCACCATGCCGTTGTCTTTACCTTCAGGATTAGTTTTGGAATTGAATAATTGTTATTGTGTTCCATCTCTTTCCAAGAACATTATTTCTGCTTCATGTTTGCAAGCAGAAGGTTATGACTTTAGATCTATGAACAATGGTTGTTCTCTTTATTTCAAAGATATGTTCTATTGTCATACTCCATTGGTGAATGGGTTATATGTTCTTACTCTTGAAGAGTCACCGGTCTATAACATTAATGCAAAGAGGCAACGTTCGAATGATTTGAATCCCACGTTTATTTGGCACTGTCGCTTAGGTCACATAAATGAGAAACGCATAGAGAAGCTCCATAGAGATGGTATTCTGCACTCATTTGATTTTGAATCATTTGAGACATGCGAATCTTGTTTACTTGGCAAGATGACAAAGGCACCTTTCACCGGTCAAGGTGAACGGGCAAGTGACTTATTGGCACTCGTACATTCTGATGTATGTGGACCAATGAGCTCAACAGCCAGAGGTGGTTTTCAGTACTTCATAACTTTTACTGATGACTTTAGTAGATATGGGTATATCTACCTGATGAAGCATAAGTCTGAATCCTTTGAAAAGTTCAAAGAATTCCAAAATGAAGTGCAAAATCATTTAGGCAAGACAATCAAGTTTCTACGATCTGATCGTGGAGGCGAGTATTTGAGCCATGAGTTTGGCAATCATCTGAAGGATTGTGGAATTGTTCCAAAATTGACTCCGCCAGGAACACCTCAATGGAATGGGGTATCTGAACGGAGAAATCGCACCTTATTAGATATGGTGCGCTCCATGATGAGCTAAAGTGATCTTCCGTTGTCTTTTTGGGGGTACGCTCTTGAAACAGCCGCTTTCACACTAAACCGGGTTCCATCAAAATCAGTAGAAAAGACACCATATGAGATGTGGACAGGACAACGTCCTAGCTTGTCTTTTCTTAAGATTTGGGGATGTGAGGCTTATGTAAAACGTTTACAATCTGATAAGCTCACTGCAAAATCTGATAAATGCTTCTTTATCGGGTATCCTAAGGAAACAAAAGGATATTACTTCTATAATCAAGGAGAAGGCAAAGTGTTTGTCGCCGGGCATGGTGTCTTCTTAGAGAAAGAGTTTCTCTCAAGAAGGGATAGTGTGAGCACGGTGCAACTTGAAGAAATTCGAGAAACACCTGAAAGCGTTTCAGCTCCTACAGAACCACAACAGGATGAACAAACTGTTGAAGAACCTGTTGTGGACACACCGGCACCACGTAGGTCAGAGAGGTCACGTCGTGCACCTGAGAGGTACATGTTCTTGACTACTCAACAATGGGACATATTGTTGTTAGACAACGATGAGCCTAAGACCTATGAAGAAGCGATGGTGGGACCAGACTCTGAGAAATGGCTTGAAGCTATGAGATCCGAAATTGAATCCATGCACAGTAATCAAGTTTGGAACTTGGTTGATCCACCTGATGGTGTTAAAACCATTGAGTGCAAATGGATTTTCAAGAAAAAGATAGACATAGATGGAAATGTTCACATCTATAAAGCGCGATTGGTGGCCAAAGGTTTCAAACAAATTCAAGGTGTTGATTATGATGAAACTTTTTCGCCCGTCGCATTGCTAAAGTCTATTCGGTTCATTCTAGCGATTGCTGCATATTTCGACTATGAAATATGGCAAATGGATGTCAAAACAGCTTTCCTTAATGGAAATCTGAGTGAGGATGTGTACATGACACAGCCCACGGGTTTTGTTGATCCGCAATCAGTTGGAAAGATATGCAAGCTGCAAAGATCCATTTATGGATTAAAGCAGGCATCTCGGAGTTGGAACATTCGTTTTGATGAAGTACTCAAAGGGTTTGGTTTCATCAAGAACGAAGAAGAGCCTTGTGTTTACAAAAAGGCTAGTGGGAGCGCACTCGTGTTTCTGGTCTTATATGTGGATGACATATTACTGATCGGAAATGACATTCCTATGCTCGAATCTGTTAAGTCTTCATTGAAAAATAGTTTCTCTATGAAAGACTTAGGAGAGGCGGCATATATTCTGGGCATCAAGATCTATAGGGATAGATCAAAAAGGCTGATTGGATTAAGCCAAGATACGTACATTGACAAGGTGTTGAAAAGGTTCAACATGCAGGATTCCAAGAAAGGCTTTCTACCTATGTCACATGGTATAAATCTTAGCAAGAATCAGTGTCCTAGTACACCTGATGAGCGGGATAAAATGAATGTGATTCCATATGCTTCGGCTATTGGGTCCATTATGTATGCCATGCTTTGTACACGTCCAGATGTCTCGTATGCTTTAAGTGCTACGAGTAGATACCAGTCAGATCCAGGTGAAGGTCACTGGATTGCCGTAAAGAACATCTTGAAGTACTTGAGAAGAACTAAAGATGTGTTCCTTGTCTATGGGGGTGAGGAAGAGCTCGTTGTAAATGGTTACACCGATGCTAGCTTCCAAACTGACAAAGATGATTTTAGATCACAATCTGGATTTGTGTTTTGCCTGAATGGCGGTGCGGTGAGCTGGAAGAGTTCCAAGCAGGAGACGGTTGCTGATTCTACAACAGAAGCCGAGTACATAGCAGCTTCTGAAGCTGCTAAAGAGGCTGTTTGGATTAAGAAAATTGTTTCTGAGCTTGGTGTAATGACTAGTGCCTCCAACCCAATGGACCTCTATTGTGACAATAGTGGGGCCATTGCGCAAGCCAAGGAGCCTAGATCGCACCAGAAGTCCAAGCACATTCTACGACGATTTCATCTCATCCGCGAGATTGTGGAGAGAGGCGATGTGAAGATATGCAAAGTACAAACGGATTTGAAAATTGCAGATCCGTTGACAAAGCCGCTTCCCCAGCCAAAGCATGAGGCTCACACTAGGGCAATGGGTATTAGATACCTACATGGTTGACTCTAGTGCAAGTGGGAGACTGTTGGTGATATGCCCTAGAGGCAACATGGAGATGTTGAATATATCACATACTATGTTTATGATACATTGCTTTCTTCCTTGAAATAGACATTATCATTATTGATCAATGAGTATGTGACTTATTCATGGATCTCTTAATGCCAAAATGTTGCTATTTCTAAATGATCCCTGATCATATATCATATGAGGAACAAATATGATTCAAAGATCAGCATATGTATTGATTGATGATCATGTCTCATGGATCATGGTATGGTGATACCAAATCAATAATATGGACATGTGTTGGTGAACATATGTTGGATAGACCCGCCATGAGACACTGCAGAGATTCCATGTGTCATCAGTTGGTCTCAAGTAGTGTTTATGTAGAATCCTTAGACTTGAGATTATCATGGTTCCCAACATGCGTAGTAGCTTATTTTGGGACTACTAAACACTACTCCGTAACTGGGTAGTCATAAAAGTAGTCTTCGGGTATGCCATGAAACATGTAGTGGGATGTGAATAATCAAGATAGAATTTGTCCCTCCTTATGGGAGAGATATCTCTGGGCCCCTCGATGTAATGGATTATGAAAGTGCATGGCCATGCCAAGGTGATTGAGGAGTCAATCACAAGTTTATAATCCATCACGGAATCGAGAGAGTGATTGAGCTATTAAGAGGATGACACAAGTCTCGCCTTGAGCTTAATCTATATCGTGAGGCAAAGGGATTCGTACATGAGAACATTATAGGTTCAGCCGATATTATCTTTACGTATACTTTGGGGTTAATATGTCTTACTAGAGGCCGCTATTAACAGGGTGACCGGAAAGGCGTTTTCGGGTCGCGACCAAGTATACGTGAACCTACAGGGTCGCACACTTAACGGGTTGGAACACTAATTCGAATGTGATTCGGATGTGGGCTCAATTCGGATAGAGATCCGGATAGACTCCTATTGGGCCTCGGTCCACGAGGCCCAAGTGAGGAGGTCTATATATATGGAGGCGAGGGGCTGAGGGGTGCATGCTTCTGTTAATCCCGAGCAAAACCCTGGCCGCCACCTCCCGAGCCAAACCCTAGCCGCTCGCGAGTGCTGGTACACTCGCGATCGGCGTTCCAGCCCCGGACGTGTGGATACCGGTGGAGGCGCTGCTCGTTGCGGCATTGATCGGCATCAACAACCTATAGATTGGATCTGCACGTGGTGTGGTTGATCGCGTGGAGGAGACGATCTGTTCGAGACGATCGGCTACTTCCACTACTACCTCGACGCGCGTGGTTGGATCGGCTTCTCCAACTCTTCTTCTGCTGCGCTGCACGTCTAATGGTAACGATCTATGATCCCTCCTTAGCATGATGTCCTGGTGTGCACGGTAGAAATTTTTGTTTTCTGCTCTTGTAGCATACGCGCGTTCCTTCAGCTACACCATGTAGCGGCGTACCCAGCACAGGCACCGCCGGTTTGGGCACAGCACCAGGTTACGTTCACGCCCGCCGACGCCCAAGGCGTCGAACTCCCTCACCAGGACCCCCTGGTCGTCTGGGTTGTGATAGCGGGATGCGACGTAAGAGGTGCCCTAGTAGACGGCGGCAGCTCCGCGAACATTCTGTTCGCGGCAGCCTTCGACCTGATGGGGATCCCTCGAAGTCGCCTCGGCCCATCGGGAATTCCGCTGCAAGGCTTCGGAGGACAACCTCTACGGGCGCTCGGCCAAATATGCCTCCAGGTCTCCTTCGGCCAGGACGACAACAAAAGGGTCGAAGATGCCACCTTCGATGTCGTCGATCTCCTATACCCCTACAATACTATACTGGGGCGCCCAATCCTCAACTCCTTCGGAGCGGTGCCACATCACGGATATCTATGCATGAAGCTCCCAGGGCCGCGGGCTATCATTACCGTCCGTGGTGACCAGGATATGGCTCGGCGCATTGAGTACGGCACCAGATATCCCCGTGGCGACGCTCCACGGCACGCTTAGAATCGGCACCGCAGTGCGGGGACCCACGACGTCAGCCGGGGACGGCTCGGCAAGCCCTACAGATAGTGCCACTACTAGAGGCTCCGGCCGCGTCACAGACAAGTGGTCAGTACCCCCACCCATTGTAATCGCTCACCCGTGCAAACGGGAATGTAATAGAGTTCCGTTGGTCGCCAATCTCTTGTCATTATGCACGAATACGCGGCGAGAGCGCGCGGAGGCCTCGCCTACGCGCGGGCTCCCGGAGTATAAATCAAAGACACACGTTCGCGTGTGCACTCTCCGTAGCCAGGGGTACGGGTATGAGTATAAACCAAAGACGCACGTTCGCGTGTGCACTCTCCGTAGCCAGGGGTACGGGTATGAGTATAAACCAAAGACGCACATTCGCGTGTGCACTCCCCGTCAAAGACACGGGTCTGAGTATAAACCAAAGACGCACGTTCGCGTGTGCACTCTCCGTAGCCAGGGGTACGGGTATGAGTATAAACCAAAGACGCACGTTCGCGTGTGCACTCCTCGTCAAAGACACGGGTATGAGTATAAACCAAAGACGCACGTTCGCGTGTGCACTCCCCGTCAAAGACACGGGTATGAGTATAAACCGAAGACGCACGTTCGCGTGTGCACTCTCCATCAAAGACACGGGTATGAGTATAAACCAAAGACGCACGTTCGCGTGTGCACTCTCCGTCAAAGGCACGGGCATGAGTATAAACAAAGACGTGTGGGGGGACGCCTCTGCACACGCTCTACGGAGTATAAACAAGACACGGATTCTGCGCATGCCATGGACGTCGTCCTTGCGCATACTCTCCGGAGTATAAAAAAGACGCGGATGTTCTTCCTGCGCACTCTGCGGAGTATAAACACGATGCGAATCTCGCGCATGCCATGGACGTCGTCCTTGCGCATACTCTCCGGAGTATAAAAAAGACGCGGACGTTTTTCCTGTGCACTCTACGGAGTATAAACACGACGTGAAGCTCGCGCATGCCATGGATATCGTCCTTGCGCATACTCTCCGGAGTATAAAAAAGACGCGGATGTTCTTCCTGCGCACTCTACGCAGTATAAACACGACGCGAATCTCGTGCATGCCATGGACATCGTCCTCGCGCATACTCCCTGCAGTATAAATAAGGCACGCATGCTGTCCCGGCGCGCACACGGGCTACGAGGTACACCAGAGGCTACCCCCACATTGGAAGGTAGGGGGGCGAAGGTCCGCCTCCGCACGTGCCAGTCTACGGACTTTAAATAGGTCGTAGTGCGAAGGTTTGCCTCCGCACGCGCCAGTCTACGGACTCTAAATAAAGTCATAGCGTCGAGGTCTGCCTCCGCACGCGCCAGTCCACGGACTTTAAACAGGTCGTCGTGCGAAGGTCCGCCTCCGCACGCGCCAGTCTATGGACTCTAAATAAAGTCGTAGCGTCGAGGTCCGCCTCCGCACATGCCAGTCCACGGACTTTAAACAGGTCGTAGTGTGAAGGTCCGCCTCCGCACGCGCCAGTCTACGGACTTTAAACAGGTCGTAGTGCGAGGGTCCGCCTCCGCACGCGCCAGTCTACGGACTCTAAATAAAGTTGTAGCGTCGAGGTCTGCCTCCGCATGCGCCAGACCACGAACTTTAAACAGGTCGTAGTGTGAAGGTCCGCCTCCGCACGCGCCTGTCTACGGACTTTAAACAGGTCATAGTGCGAAGGTCCGCCTCCGCACGCGCCAGTCTACGGACTCTAAATAAAGTCGTAGCGTCGAGGTCCGCCTCCGCACGCGCCAGTCCACGGACTTTAAACAGGTCGTAGTGCGAAGGTCCGCCTCCGCACACGCCAGTCTACGGACTCTAAATAGAGTCGTAGCGTCGTGGTCCGCCTCTGCACACGCCAGTCCACAGACTCTAAATAAAGTCATAGCGTCGAGGTCCGCCTCCGCACGCGCCAGTCTACGGACTTTAAACAGGTCGTAGTGCGAGGGTCCGCCTCCGCACGCGCCAGTCTACGGACTCTAAATAAAGTCGTAGCGTCGAGGTCTGCCTCCGCATGCGCCAGACCACGAACTTTAAACAGGTCGTAGTGTGAAGGTCCGCCTCCGCACGCGCCTGTCTACGGACTCTAAATAAAGTCGTAGTGTCGAGGTCCGCCTCCGCACGCGCCAGTCCACGGACTTTAAACAGGTCGTAGTGCGAAGGTCTGCCTCCGCACGCGCCAGTCTACGGACTCTAAATAGAGTCGTAGCGTCATGGTCCGCCTCTGCACACGCCAGTCCATGGACTCTAAATAAAGTCGTAGCGTCGAGGTCCGCCTCCGCATGCGCCAGTCCACGGACTTTAAACAGGTCGTAGTGCGAAGGTCCGCCTCCTCACGCGCCAGTCTACGGACTCTAAATAAAGTCGTAGCGTCGAGGTCCGCCTCCGCACACGCCACTCCACGGACTTTAAACAGGTCGTAGTGCGAAGGTCCGCCTCCGCACGCACCAGTCTACGGACTTTAAACAGGTCGTAGTGCAAGGGTCCGCCTCCGCACGCGCCAGTCTACCGACTCTAAATAAAGTCGTAGCGTCGAGGTCCGCCTCCGCACGCGCCAGTCCACGGACTTTAAACAGGTCGTAGTGCGAAGGTCCGAATCCACACGCGCCAGTCTACGGACTTTAAACAGGTCGTGGTGCGAAGGTCCACCTCCGCACGCGCCAGTCTACGGACTTTAAACAGGTCGTAGTGCCCTACGAGGTAATCAACACGCAAGCCCTGCGGGCGCACTTTGAACGCGGGGATCTCATCCCCGCACAACAGGACCGCCCAAAGCAAAACATGCAGCGCATATCCTAATCGCCAGGAGGTTTATATATCAGAAAAATCTTACAAGTACAGAGGCTTGCCAACATCTTTTCCACTCTAAGCAGTTATCCGGCAGGCTCGTCCTTAACACGAGCTAAGGTCGGGGCCTCGCCAGACGGAGATCGGCCCGCCCAAAAGTTCAGCGACTCCTCGGCCCTTCGCCAGCGTCGAAGGCGCCGCCGGGTCGCAAGGTCGGACGCAAGTAGTCGGCCCCAGCAAGGAAGCTGCCCGGCACACAGGTGAAAGTCAGACTTCGTAAAGCAAGCGCGCACTTCATTCACAAGAAAAGCGGGGGACATTGCAACACACGCCTACACCTGGCCACTTCGGCGTCACACCTGTGAGTTTCCGGCGCCTTCGGAGGCCTCAGCGCCACCCTCGTCGCGCCGCGGAACCTCGTCCAGAAATCAGTCGAGACTCCCCTCCCCATAAAGGGACTTCTGAAGCTCGACCCGCGCAGCGACCTCCCCGACGTAATCCCAGATCCGCTCGTGGAAGTACTTGACGGCGCGGCGAGCGGCGCGGACGGCACTGGACATTACTCCGGCTCCGCTGGGCATCTCTAGCTGGGGGTCCTCCAGCTCGGTGACATGTGTGCAACCGCGGTGCCGTAGGAGCGCGCACACCATGCACGACACCGCGTAAGCGCAGTGGTTGCCGAAGGTCATCGCGACGCCACGCGCAACGCTGGCGGCATCTCCGATCCAGCGAAGGGTCCGAGGCAGCTCCTCCGGGCCAAAGGCGCGATCCGGCACCTTAGCCACAAGCCCCTGGAGATGGCTCTCCAGCGCTTGCATGGCATCCCAAGCAATGACCGAAGCCTCGCCAAGTGTCTGGTCACGCTCCGCTAAAGTTAAGGCAAGTTCGCCTTTTTCCTTCTCCAGCGAGGCGACCTATTGCAGAAGGCCGCCCGCTCCACCGCAAACCCCTGCCGCTCCACCTCTACGGCCGATTCCCGTGCTGACGCGGCAAGTCCCTCGGCGTGCGCCTTTACCTCAGCGCACTCCGCTTCCAGCTGGCGGATGCGGGCATCCTGGGCAGAGCGGACCCCCGAGGCTTCGCGTAGCTCCTCCTCGGCGACCCGCAGCCTATCCCCAAGCGCCCTCTGGGCACGAGCATAGGCCGCTTGCAAGGCCTGCCCCAGCACAAGTGTCTGCAGAACAGACAGGCTTAGGTCTGCAGGTCTGCAGTGCTTGCTGGCCGACGCTGGCAGCTGCGTCATCCACGGTGATCGCCCCACCGGCACGAGGACCCTCGGGTTCCGCCAAGGGCTCCTCCTCCGAAATAAGCGACGCTGCAAGCAGGGATGCAGTTGAGCACCGCACGGTACAACGAAGACACCAGGGCAAACTAAGCCACCTTACCTTCAGTACCGGAAGGAGGGCTTCGGGGGCCCTAGCCCCAGGCGGAGTAACGACGGCGCAAGTCCCCGCGGAGGGTGTGGCCCCGCAAGGAACAGAAGCCTCCGCGTTTGGGGTCGGCGCTGACCGTTCCTGCACGGCGGACGACGTGGGCTGAGCGGCAGAAGGGGCACGCGCCGCAGGGGCATCGGCATACGCCTCGGAGTCCCACAGGCTCCCGATGCCCGTCGCCACGATGAATCCCCTCGACGTCCGGTGGAGCTCCGGCCGCAGGCACGGCCGCTTAGCCGGAGCAAGTGGCGGCGGCACCGCCCCAGTAGCCGCTGCCGGAGAGGCCCCCACGACCACAGCACCCGTGGGCGAAGACCCCATCGTGGCAGCCTTTGCGGAGGGCACCTCGGTTTCGGCCGCGACTGTCGGCGAAGACCCAGCTCCATGCGCCCCGGCAGAGGGCGTCTCCGGCATCGTAGCAGCCACGGCCAAAGGCTCCACCTCAGCACCGCCGGTCAGCATGGATCCTGTCCCGACGGCCGCCGAAGGTGATGAGACTTCCACGCTCCGGCTGCTCGCGGCGAGCCCGCCGCCCCCGGCACCCTCCGACGACCCTTCGCCCCCGGCATCCGTGCCATCCAAGGCCGAGTCGGCGTACCGCGCCGAATCTGACTCCGCGTCTGCCGCGTCATCGGGAGCGCTAGCGACAGCAGCAGCGGCCGCTATACCAAGCACGGCAGACGCTCCGCCTCGGGTCCTCTTGCGAGACGGCGCCTTCGCCCTCGTCGCGCCGTCATCTTGGTGTTGCGAGGGCGGGTCAGCACGGTTCGGCACGGCAAGTCCCAAGGCCTCACACATGCGGTTTATCCGTTCCAGCCCCGCCGCAGCAGTAGCAGCCGCGCGCTGCTCATGCTCCCTGCCGGTATATGGTCCGAGAAATACGCGCACGGCCCGCTCCGCATCTTCCAAGAGAATCTCTACAACAAAGCAGGAGATAAGATTAACATGTAACATACTCTGCACGCACATAGGAGGGATACGGTCGAGGCCTACGATGGTCGGAGGGCGCCGGCAATGAGCAGACCCACAGCAGAACATTATCGTCTCGACGCTTCTCGGCGGCGAGGCGCCAGTCACGGGCAAGCGGCGCCACGCCGTACATCGCGTACTCCTCGGCGAGGTCGCACCTGTTGAAGCGGGCGGCCACACCTGCGAGCCGTCGGGCCCTCGGCCTGTCCTTGTCGTCGAGCGTCCGGCCGGGCGAGGTCTTGAACGCGATCGGCCGGCCTGTGCATTCGAGGCCGCTCCCGCTCTCCAGGCGGTGGTAGAACCACCGTTTCATCCAGTGAGACTCCCACTTCCCGCGAGTGGAGTTCGCGGGGAAGAGCTTGCCGCAAGATGGCCGAAGAATAAAGGTGACGCTGCCGAAGGCCGACAGCGCCCCGTCCTTCCGATCCTTGGGCTGGCACCGTGCCTCGTGTAGATAGGCAAACAACGAAGCACTGGGCCAGCACGCTCCCGAGCGCAAGGCCCAACTGTAAACGGTGAGCCGGGCCACGGCGTTCGGAGTCAGTTGCGCCAGCTCCAGCCCAAAGGTCCGCAACACGTCGCCCACGATCGCCTCCGCCAAAATGCGAAGCCCCGCGTCGAAAAAGGCGATGAACACAAGCGCCTCCGACTCCTCGGGGCGCGGTTCCGTCTCGTCGGCGGCGGGCAATCGTACCGCCTGGCGCTCCGACAACTTCCCTGCGCGCAGCAATGCTTGGATTGTCTTCTCGGTCACGAGCGAGGGGCCCAACTCACCGGAAAACGAGCCCCCCTTCTCCGTCGCCAGCCACCACTTGTCCGCCGCCGCCGGGTCGCGTCCGCCGAGCGAGTATTTCACCTCTAGCGGTGAAGATCGCCGGCGAATGCCGCAAGTACCAACCGCCTGGCCTCGCTTGTCACCGGATGCCATCGCTTCTCACAGAAGGAAGAATACAGCGGTGAGAATACCACGAGAGTGTAGAAGGCGAAGCAAGCGAGAAAGGGGTGTCGAACTGCGGGGGCACGGTTGTGGGGGCTATTTCAAGCCACCTCACCCCAAAGGCGGCAGCCGAAGCGTCACGACGGTCCGCGTGCCAGGCGCGACCACAGTCATACAGAGGCCCATCTCGCACGATTCCCCATAACCAAGGATGAAGCGTCGTGGCGGTACACGCAAGACACAGACACTGGACACAGCATGACGACCGTCAGTGCACGATGCTCCAGTGGCTCCCCCGCCACATGGAAATCCTGCACAAAATAGCTACGACACACGACCCGACGCGTCTCTAACACGGAGCCCCCGCCCCAACAAGAATACCCCCGGTCTTTGGCCCGACCTTCGCGCACAGCAAGGTAGCTTCCAGTACTCGGGCCAGGACTGCACCCGGAAGATGGCCCCCTCGCGCAAAGGCCAGCTAGCGGGTCATAGCCTTGGCCGAGGAGTCAAAGCCCGTGGCAGGAATACGTTCTGCCGCGTGCCCCACCCACGGGAAGGCGGGTTGCACGACGCGATAGCCTGCCCTCTGGCAGGCCAGACAGCGGCACGATTCCAGCCACCATTTAAATACCACTACCAGACCGTGGGATCATAACAGCTTCGAGGCATAGCAGGACGGCCGGCAGAAACGAGGCAGTGGGATATGGCTAAACGCCACATGGCGCGCCATCCCTCGCCTGCCTCGTGTCCTCTTTCTCTGAGGAAGAGGCGAGCAGCCGCAATCACGCAACCGCTCATATCACACCGCGCACTAGTTACAAGCCGCCGTGTGCCCCGCACGCCAGGACGAGTCGCACGGAATGACAACCTAGCCCTGGCAAGCCAGGGGCCGGCGCGATTCCAGGAACCATTACAGCGCATTCCCGGACCGTGAGGTTGCAATCACCGCAGGCGCTTCGACTAGGCGCCAGCTCCGCTGCCACCCGTTCGAAGGGTAGGAGACGGAGCGCGCGCGAGCCTACTTCGACTAGGCGCCAGCTCCGCTGCCACCCGTTCGAAGGGTAAAGGACGGAGCGCGCGCGCGAGCCTACTTCGACTAGACGCCAGCTCCGCTGCCACCCGTTCGAAGGGTAGGGGACGGAGCGCGCGCGCGAGCCTACTTCGACTAGGCGCCAGCTCCGCTGCCACCCGTTCGAAGGGTAGACGACGGAGCGCGCGCGCGAGCCTACTTCGACTAGGCGCCAGCTCCGCTGCCACCCGTTCGAAGGGTAGGGGACGGAGCGCGCACGCGAGCCTACTTCGACTAGGCGCCAGCTCTGCTGCCACCCGTTCGAAGGGTAGGGGACGGATCGCGCACGAGCCTACTTCGACTAGGCGCCAGCTCTGCTGCCACCCGTTCGAAGGGTAGGGGACAGAGCGCGCGCGAGCTTACTTCGACTAGGCGCCAGCTCCGCTGCCACCCGTTCGAAGGGTAGGGGCGCGCGCGAGCCTACTTCGACTAGGCGCCAGCTCCGCCGCCACCACCCGTTCAAAGGGTAGGGGACGGAGCGCGCGGGAGCCTACTTTGGCCAGGCGACAGCACGGGACGGAGCGCCCGCGCGCCTACCTCAACACCAAGGCTCCGCAAGTTTGGAGAAGTTCACAGGCTGCAGGGATGGAGGGGGCCAAAGTACTCGGCAACATGGCTTCGTCCCTGTGAAGCCCTTCACCATTAGAGGCTCTTGTTGTAGGGGTGGCCCCCACCTAAACCCAGCAGGCCTGTTAGAAGGATATAGGGCCCAAAATGGGACATATGTAATGGCTTAAATACCCCTGGCAAGGAGGTACCAATGTAAGGGCACATTTGTAAAAGCACAACCCATATGAATACATATACCGAGGGAAGACTAAAGGGAGGAGCACGATTTTACTCTCTCCCAACTCTCCACTACCACATCTCTCTCTGTTTGGTCTGTAACCACAACACTCGTGATTTCTCACAGTGGCCATGCAAGACAATCTCCCTCTCACCACGAAATCTCCTACCTATTTAAGCTCCCCTCTATTCCATCTCCTCAACTCGCCCCTCATTCATTTTTGCGCATTCCCCAAGCTTCTAGTTCTTTGAATCACTAAGAATGAGCACGTCATTCTCGATGTTGGTGACCTGCAACCATGTTCTGAATTCTCTAGTGAGTTCCTTTCCCTTCTGACCACGTCACAACGTGTCTTACACTCCCTCTAAGCTCCATGCTTATTTAGTTACTCTAAAATGCAGTGAATCACCAAGGCTGAGTGTTCTCCATTCTGAAAGGCCACTACCACCATTTTTGATGATTCGAGCTTCTCTAGAGAGCCCTAGCTCAATCCCTTGCTCTCACACCATCTCTCCTGTACTATGAAGCTAACGCATGACTCCCTATAGCTTCTCCTTCACCGAGGACTGCTGGAGCCATGGACCTCCACCTCGCTACTACTGCTCACTATCGACGAGATGTCTTCGACCACCTCAGCCCCAGCCAAACCCTCGGTGAGCCTCCTCCAGACCCCTGGTGCTCATGCACTGGTCGATTTGGCCAATGGCCCTAACTTTCTTGGTCGTTGCTATGGCCGACCATGGCACCACCATAGGAAACCTCACCGCTGCCACCTCCAGTGACTATTAGTCCTTGCGCTACCCTCTATAGCTTCGCGATATCATCCTAAGCCTAGTGCACTAAGCCTTAGCACGAGAGCAAGTCCCCTGTGGTGAAGCCGTTGTAGCTCCAAGTGGTACCGCCGCTCCTCGCCATCGCACTGTAGCATCGGACATCCTCAAGCACCACCTCCACTGCCCAAAACTTCTTGACCTCCCTATTCCATTTTTCCCCCATCCCCAGACCATGCCGTTGCCTTCATCACTGCCAACAAGCTCACCAGAGCCGCCGTGCCCCTCCCTACCTTGCTCACTCTCCTCTCTCTAACTTGTAGGGCCCACTCATCAGATGGGTTAAATCAGAGATAAAAAATCATTAAAAGTTAATTAAGTAATTAGAAAAGCTAATGAGTCTATAATATATGGGTCCCTTTACTGTTTTTATAATTAAAATGCGACTTAAAATATGTGAGACTGACATGTAGGGCCCACTTGTAATAAAAAGAAAATTTAGAAAATATTTAAAATGGGAAGAGCCAAAGCGTACTCTAGCCAATTTTGATATCATCTTTTCTTTTCCAGCATTTTTGAAACCAAGCTAAATTCAAATTCATGTAACTTTTGCATATGAATAGCAAATTTGGTTATTTTTGTCTCTAAATTTTTGAAATTCACACTCTATCAGAATAAGCAAAAATATTTGAATTTGGTCTCTATTTAACTTTATTTGACTCTTAT
The DNA here is from genome assembly GCA_017311315.1 of Dendrocalamus latiflorus. Classification (NCBI taxonomy): domain Eukaryota; kingdom Viridiplantae; phylum Streptophyta; class Magnoliopsida; order Poales; family Poaceae; genus Dendrocalamus; species Dendrocalamus latiflorus. The sequence continues at coordinate 11,323,786 of CM029667.1, forward strand.
TTTTGCTCATTTGGTTTTACCAATTAGGTACTGCCGGGAAACTACGAGAATCATCCTAGGCAACTCTTTGAGCAACCAGAGCAAGGAAAGCACCCTCTATGACCATATTGATCATATTGTTTCAATTATTGTATGTTGTTTTCAAAGAATGTTATGCATGCTTATATGTTTTGGCTAAAATTGCTATGTGTGGGTAACGGTAGTTAATTCCTTGTATGCTTTGATCCTCCTTGTGATATTGATATCCTTACTGTTGTAGCCTTTAGAACATGGTTTAGACAATAACTAATATCAACTTGGGTAAATTACATTTATGTATATCGTCTAGATGCTTAGTCATGCTCTAGTTTTCACTAAGTTCGGATATTCGAAAAACTTGCGCATGGAATTGGGTTATTTGAAATGTTGGACCAGAAGGGTAACCACTGTTAGTTTGGTATAAAAATAAAATGAAAACCTAGTTTTTGATGCGGGTGAGTTATATCATAAACTAAAAAATTGTGGGAGTGTGATCTTACATGTAGATAGAGGGAAATTCTCGCACGGGTCGATTAAGAACCAAAGTCTGCTATTGCACATTAAGTCTAACTCTATAACCACATATGATATATGGGCTCTAGCTTTAGCTAACTAAGTTTTCTAGGACTAGCCTTGCATTTGGTAGGCGATAGTAGTGAGAGCATACTGGGTAGGATACTCATAGGGGGAAGTGAGGTTTTGTCATTCATCAGGCTGGTGCAAGGTTATGTCTAGATGATGTAAAGGCTATATGATAATCACTTCATCGCATGCCTAAGGAAGCATGTAGTAGCTAATAGAATAGTTCTCATGTGGGTAAAGCAGTATAATCTCTTGAGAGTGTAAAACTATTTAAATATCCATGTTCATGGTCATGAGCATGCTTGGTGCATCTACATTGGGTCGAGCTTTTATTTTTAAGAAAAAGTTTTGTTGGAAATGATGGGATGGTATGTTGTGAGTATGTGCCATGTCTGTGGCTAAAATTGATTCGTTGGTCATAGCCAAGGAGGGTTGTGACTTACTCTTATTCGAAGTTATATGCTTGTTATTTCATTACACAATGATTGCACTTTAAATTTTCCTTGCAAATTATTACCTATCGATATTGCAAATGAATACTTGCTTCATACTGAAAATAACTTGTAACATAGAGTCTCATCCTTTGTTTAAGCTTGCATTTCTATGATATGTTATGATACACTAGTCTTGCTGAGTACACAATGTACTCAATCTTGCTTAAAATGTTGCTTAGAGAATGATGAAGCAATAATACCCAAAAGTCCATACTTTGCACCCGGTAACGGAGGGTACAATGACGGGTCATTCTATTGCCTAATCCTTGTCAGTTTTCTATGTGAAATGGATGGCATACTATTGTATGCTTTTGGTTTAATTCTTATGTCTTCTGCTGCACTCTATTAGTACTTATATTGGCTGGTCAGGTTTTTTGTTGCATATTTTATATATATCGCAAATGTATGACCTATTGTTGTACGAGTGCAATGTGTATGGATGTAATTTTAATGTTGTGGATGTGTATACTAGCCACTGATTATGGGACTAGTACAGTACACACACGAGGATGATGGGTATTCAATGTCCGGGGTTCGACAGCGTTGGTATTAGAGCTATACTGACTGTAGGTTAAGCCCTAAACATAATGGCCATTAGATTAAGGATTTAATTTTCAAATACAACTAATTTAAATCATAAAAATAGTTATGAAAAATATAGGAATTCTTGCTAACCTTACCTCTCTTAGCTCTCTCATCTTATCTAAATCATTCTTTTTGTTTCCTTCTCATCTTATCTGAAAATAAAAGATTTGACAATGCTTTATTCATTAAAACAAAACCTTAGAAACTAGCAAAATATTGTGAAAATGTAAGGCAATGCACTACTGCACCATATTCTTTTCCTAGCATCATTTCTCATTCTTGCCTCTCATTTGACCTTGTAAAAATGATCACTAACCCTGCCTCGTTTAAAAATTCATAGATGCCTACCTGTTGGGAGCCACAATGCTAGACTGGTGCCTTTGAGTAGGGCACATTGCAGCAGGAGGGCACATTGTAGCACACCCTATGGGTGATGTTGCAGCGCGCTCGCTTCACCTGTGTGCTGGAATACACCATTTTCAGCACACTCTCCAGTGTGGCATCCACCGAGTACCTTACAGAGCTGTTTATGTAGGGATGGCTCCCTAGAGATCTGTTAGACCCCAAAGCAACAACTCATGGATCCTCTATGTTAATCGCACTAGTGCACGCAGTGGTAACAGGGATACATATCAAGTACAATAATAAACTTTATTAATTAAAAAAGTATGCTCTTATGGCCAAGGTTTACTTCATCACTGCTCATTGGCAAAATAATAAAGAAAAATATCAGCGAAAATAAATAAATAAATAAATAACAAAGCCTAAGAGCCTGCCCACAGGCAGATGATAGTAAGACGCAGTCTGCTCATCCTAGTAGTCACTGTAGTCGAAGCAGTCATCCTTTGAGAAGTGATAGTAAGGGTGGGTACAAGGTTGTACTCCGCAATTTACATGGAAAGATGCAATAGTAATGCAAGGCTAACGAAGGAAGGCATATATGGTCATTTGAGCGTAAAGTAGCATTTAAGGAAATACAATAAGTAGATATGAAATTGCAAAATTTAATACAATAAGTAAAAACAATAATTTAGCAAAATAATACCACTAGTGTAGGCACCAACTAACACCAACCTAACCACGGGTATTCCACCCAGACCATCCTTTCCCAAAAAGATTCCACATTTCCATCTAAAACCATTTTATGAAAAACAAAGTGTAATCTATGAAAAACTTTACTTAGCGTACCCATGACCGTGGGCACGGTTATCCAGGATAGTTTATACACTCTGTGGAGGTTGTACAACTTTACCCACAAGGGCACTACACGCTTCTGTAGGCATGCGATCGAGTAATCATAATAAGACATTTACAAAGCAAAGCCATCAATATGGCCATGTTCCCACTAAGGTTTCACCGAATAAGGAATCCTCTAGATCGGGGTCCCTCTTGTGTCGTGTGAGACTTCTCGTGGCCTACGATACACTCACATTAGCGAGACTTAAGTTGGGACCTGCTAATTAGTCAGCTAGGATTGTTTCATACTAGCCTTGTGGTAGTACAAAAGGGCTTTGTAGAAGTAGCTCACAGACTGGTCCTTAATTGACTTAGGCACTTCCCACACACCCCTCGTGCCTAGCATCCGCGTTGAGGCACCAAGCAACAACGTATGCTAGCAAGCACGCACCAACTAACCATTTGCCTAAATCTAAACCAAGTTTTTTTGACTCACCGAAATCAAGAATACATTTTAAAAGCTCATTATTTTACATGAAAAAATGTTATCCCAAGCCTAAAGTTATATCTATGCAAGTCTAATCATTTACTACAAAATTCTCTAGCCATTCTAGTGTACTAACTAGAGTTTTATTCTAGGGTGACAAGGTATAGAGATTTGCAAAGCCAAAAGTGTCATAACAAATGGGTAATAACTAAAGTAAACCAAAATTTGAAATACTATGCATAAAATTAAGCATGTAGCATAATTTAAAACAAGATAATTTTATTTGAATACTATGATCAACATGATTAAGGTGTGTAAATTGCCTTGCTCTGCGGATTTGTGGTGAAAATCGTCAATGAAGTCGCACTCTTCGGGAAAACCGCAATCTACACGCAAAAAGCTAGAATAAACTAAATTCAAATAAAATCCAAAAAATATAAAATATATATTGGGAGATAGATTATGAATTTGTATGAGACATAAATTATTAATTTAGATGAATTAAGAAATTTAAATGGGTTCAAACAGAGCCAAGATGAAGGAGAACGGGCTTCTAGAAGTTTAAATCCTAGAGAAATTGAATAAAAGGATTTTCTAGAATTTTTCCAAAGGAAAATAGGAATTGTGATGTTAGCAAGGAATTTAATTTTCAGCCAAATTAATTTTCTAAGGGAAAATGGATTTATGATGTCATGCTGATGTCAGCCCCACATGTGGCTATTGACATGGCACTTTTTGCTGATGTGGCTACTGCCTGGTTGACACGTGGTGCTGACGTGGCTTGGGGGTGGATTGGTGCTGATGTGGCATGCCACGTTGTTGACTTGGTGGCGGTGGTGGCGCACGGGGACTGATGGTCACTAGCGCTATGTTGAGTGACGATGGTTGGCGAATGGCACACTAGAGAGGGGGACAAGGGAATTCCAATGGTACATCGCATGAAGCAGAAGGAGTGGCATAGGTGGCGGCTAACATGTGGGGTCGTGTGGAGTAGGGAAAAAAGAGTGGGAGGACCGGATGGAGGGGATGGGCTAGCATGCGCAGGTGGCAATCTGGGCCATCGATGCATCGGCCTAGGAGTGAGGAGGGAAGATTTAAATTTTAAATTTTGATTTTTGATTTTTAGAAATCCTAAGAAAGAGAAAAGGCCTAGAAAATAGCGAAAAGCTACAAACAAATCCCAAAAAATTCCTAAAAATTCTGAAAAATGCAAGTAACTCAAAAAAACTTATTTTTACTACAATTATACAAAAATTTTAATAACTTTTACTCTAGGCCAAATTAAAAAGAGGGAAGGTAAATTCCAGAAAGTATAATAAATTGCAAATAAATTAAAGATAAAATTTGGCATGTCACAAGGTGCTGCCCTATGCTACTTAGGGCATGGCTCAAGTGCTCTCATATCGCTCTACAATGCGGCCTTCGTCACCATCGTTTGCCTCCATCATGATTGACCTTCCTGAGATGGGGGACATGTTCTACTATTTTTCCTCATGATTGGGAAATAGTGAATGCAATGTCTACCATGTGCCTAACATGGGTTTCATCACTTCCCATCTCCATCTCGCGGGCTTGGTAAAATGGTCACTCGATGGATGTCTCCATCGTTTGTCCTGCGAGCTTTTTGTAGGCACATTGGAGAATAGCGACACTTGAGGACACCATTGCCCCGTTGGATGGCCAAGGCTTCTTCACATGGGTGCTATTGTACGGGGAGGATGTTGTACTTGTTTCTTGCTAAGGAGTTGCCTAAGCCCACCTACGTCATTCAGTCGCTACCAGATGTCCCCGCATGTCAGTTATAGGGCATCATCATCGTGTGATGGCCATTCGTATAGCTATGGATGAGCCACCATAAGTAGTGCAACAATACCGTCTTTACTACAATGGATGTGAGGAGGTTGAGCTCGTGGAGCTTATAGCCCTGGCTGTCCCCACACCGCCGAGCGCAACAACGACACTTAGTCCTAGACTTTCATGCTAGAGCTCACTTTAGAAAGTTGATGTGAGCTACTTTTGGGTATTTTGGTGCGCTAAATTATATAAGATGCTGATGTGTGATGGTTGTATTTTGTTATTTATATTTGGTATGGTTGCTTGCTTTATGTCCAAGCAAGGATTGTGCAAAGCATGTAAAACGTAACCCTCATGTTAAAGTTTCATTTATGCTATCCTTATGTCATTAGTTGTTGTGTATCTTAGTTTTAGATGAAGTAATTTAGCATGGATGCCATTACTTGCTGACCTACTTAACTTGTCCTCATTCCCTCTTGTCTTCATGCAAATTGTTAAAATTTGTGTTGTATGGACAGGAAGCCGATAATCCATTCCATGAATCAAATTATGACAAGTGGTGAGTCCTCTAGTTCTCAGCAATCAGGAGGCGAGGCAACCAATCCTCCACAACCTAGCACACTACACCCATCTTTGAGTGCACTAATTTTGCGGCAAATTGGTGCTTCTTAGGGTGCACCACAAGCTGAACAAAATCAGCGTGTCGAAGAGGAAGTGCTGCCCCCGCCACCCACAATGACGCAAGTACTTGCTGTGATCGAGCAAGGGCAACAAACAAACACACTCTTACAATAGAAACTTGTTCAGAACACTGCCAACTTGGCAGTGTAGGTGGTGGAATTGCTGTAGAGTAGCCCCAGTCAAGATTAGGTGAGTTCTTGCAAACTTGGCCATCAACCTTCATGACCATGGCAGATCCTTTGGATGCCGATGACTCGCTTTGCTCCATTGAGAGCAAACTAGGCATTGCCCAATGCAAGAATGAGGAGAAGGTGCCTTACGCATCTTACCAACTCCAGGGCATTGCATCTGTTTGGTGGGAAAATCACCAAGCCATACTCTCGGATGGCCAAGTCCTTACCTGGGCTACCTTCAAGGAGGCCTTCCGAAAGTCCTACATTCCAGTGGGTCTTTTGGAGATCAAGAAGTGTGAGTTCTATGAACTTAGGCAGGGGGAACATGTTCATGATGGAGTTTCTTCACCTCTCCAATTACCTCGCTCGGTATGCCACCTCCAAAATACCGAACGAGAGGACAAAGGTTGCTATCTATCAGGATCGCCTTAATGAAGAAATGAAGTGGTCTCTCTCTACCCATGACATTGTTGACTTCCAAACATTGGTTGATAAGGCAATCGGAGTGGAGGATAGTACTCGGGCAGGCATGGAATGCTGCACAAGTGGATGACACAAAATGTAGGATCGAATACTGTAATTAAAGGGAGGGGTGAATGATTGTCGCAGCCTTTTGATGTCTCCTGATAGTTGGTGACATTTCGATCACTCTAAATCAATCGCCTAATCAATTGCTCAGCGCACAACCGCTTGATCACTTTCCTCGTTGTCGTAAGATCCAAACCACCTGCAATCACCAGTGCTCTTCAAATAAATCAAGAACTAGATTGATTCAAGAATATCTTTATTGCAAAATCTCTGTGGATTTACAAATTGTTCTCACAAGCACCTCTAAAAGCCCTAGCTAAAGTTAAAGCCAAAACCTTCTCAAAAGCCACCCTAAAAGCCTTCACTAAAGCCACCCTAAAAGCCTTCACCAAAGCCACACATCAGCCCTTAGCCTCTTCCTGCTTTTATAGGAAAACGCCCCAAACTGTGTCCGACTCAAACATGAACACATCATTTTATCTCTTCCGAAAACTAAGGGACACAAAATCCTTTCGAACATGGGTATTCAATCTCGCAATCTTCTCAGTTATGGACTCCATCCACAACTCCTAACTCACTACGTGACGAAGTCTCCAGGACAGCATCTCCTGTATCTCCATCACGCATCATCACCTTTCGTGTCAAAGCCTCCTGAACTGCACCACGCATAGCTTCTCCCGAAACACCACCTTGTCGACCACCACACATGACATCCTTGACTGCTTGGATCTCAGATTTCCTTATCCTAGTCCTGGTCCTCCACGTCACCGACCATGACCGTCTCCACACCAACCTGCACTTGCAAGACTAAAGAAACATTTTTTCTAGTACAAGTTCTTCACAACTTGACCAACATTAGTCCACACACTCAAAGCACACTCTCAATCATCCATCAGCATCAAATAGATCATCCACAACTATAAATTCTATCACTTTCTAGAAATCAACCTTATACTACTCATTACGACCGGTTATGCTCTACATGGAAAATCAGGTCGCTCGCTCATCGAGTACTTGGGAAATACTATTGCTCTTCTCTGCTCATATAACTCCCAGTCTACATCTACCGATCATCAATCAGTTACTACACCATCAACTACCGTGTACCAACCTATCACTGTAGCACCAACCACCGATTGGTCACTTTCATTGCCGACCGGTCCACTAAAGCTCACAACCCTAACCATCCTAGTTGAAGACTCTAGACCACTGACCATAGTCCATTGTATCTTGTTCATTATGTCAAAAGACTGGTTCACTTTTTAGCACGACCAATACCCCATAGCATACAAGCGATTCAAAATAGCTACAACATGTTTCCTTGAAGAGTACGACCTGTTCATCTCAGCTTGTGAACATTGACCTTTTTACTATAGCTACAACTGGGTCGCTGAATGTAGTCAAAATGCCATGGTCGAAATGCAATGATCGGCTGCCATTGTGAACCCACCTTTGTTGTCTGCCGTGGTCGTTTGTCCTTGCTCGTCTGCCATTATCAATGGACATTGATCATCTGTCATAATTGACTGCCACCCTTAAAACTCCAGCAGCACAAGCGTATTGACCAGAACTTTTCAAACGCAAATTCTAATAAAAACCAAATGTCAATTGTTCATTATCAATCGTTGCACAACCACCACATGGTCTAACACAAAAATTAGCAAGAAGCGACTTGCTGAAATCGCACGTTTGGCAACTGTCAAATGTACGTCCTTCCATGCCACCACCTCTGAGGTATCAAGGGAAAATTCCTCACCCACAACAAGCCATAGTTCAGCCATATAATCGCAGAAGGCAGCCGTCCAAAGGGCAAAACTGGGATGCTGCCGTCACTTGCTTTAGTTGTGGTGATCACGGACATTATGCAAATGAATGCCCACAAAATAAGGCCTCAATGCCTTGTCCTTTGGCCCAACACATCAAGCAATGTTTGTAAGGCTTCAGATGGGGACAAGGAGGGTAGCAAACTCCCAGGCCAGCTTAAGGCTTTAGGCACTGTCGTCTCAACCATACAACCACCGAGGAGGCCAGGATGCCAACGAAGCACCCGATATGTGCACTCCGTACCGACATTGGTCTTATTTGATTCTAGTGCTTCTCATTCATTTATATCCAAGAAGTTCGCCAAGCAACAAAATACAAAAGCTACACTCCTAGATAACATCACGATAGTTCACTCTCTTGGGTTGGTCATAAAGGTAAAATATGATTGTTTGGGAGTTAAGATTTTGATCAATAGAGTAGAGTTCGAAGATAACTTTATTATGATGGACACACATGTGTTAGATGTAATTTTTGAGATGGATTGGCTATCCAAACACAAAGGATTTATCAATTGTACCAATCGGACTATTTCTCTTGTGAATTCCGGCAGAGAGTAAGTTGTTTTCTCCCTCGCTCATGCCATATGGTGCTTGATAACTTTGGGTACATCAACTATACACAAAATGTAGCAAATGCAAATTTTGGCTAAAGGAGGTTGGCTTCCTAGGCCAAGTTCTTTCCGAAGGAGGTGTTGACGTGTAACAGCCCAGTTGTTTATTTCAAAAAAATTAATTTAATTTAAAATAAAAATAAGTGTTATTTGGTTGCCTGAGTTTTGAATTTATTTGCCTATTTTTTAGGTTTTAAATGAGCTTCTCTTTTGAAACGTAATTTAAGTAAAATAAATAAATAAATTTTTAAATAAAGTATAATTTGATTTTTTTTGTAAAAATCCTAATTTAAATTAATTATTTGGAAGTATTTAGCTTTTATTTATTTTTCCTGGAATTTAAAATCCAATTTCATAGTTAAAAAGTATTTTATGTACAAAAATAAAGACCAACTTTAAGTTAGGAATAATTTTCCTATGTCCAAAATAGCCTCAAGAATTTCTGTGATTTGTTTTCGAATTTTTGGACTCTATTTGCTATTTTCCAAGTCTATTTTGATTTTTGGTATTTCTTAATTCAAAAACACAATTAAAATTCTCAAAAGTTTCTAGCGTAAAACCCACCTCCCCTTCTAGCCCAATCCTTATTTTCTCCTGCCTGAGCCACCATTTCCACGCATAAGGCCTCACCCCACTTGGGCCATGCATGCATCCCACGGCCTTCTCTCCCGCGCACCCTTCCCCATTGCCATGCGGTCCCGTGCTACTAGCCACCCCCTCACTGCCACCATGGGCCCACCAATCATCCTGTTCCTCTCTCCTTCCTTTCTGCTTCCCTGCTTCTGTGCTGGCGATTGAATTTGTCCTGGCCCCATCTTTCCTTCCCCACCTCCTCCATTGTTGGAAACCACTCACTATGCAGGATTCAAATCCCCAAATCACCATGCCATGCCTTCCATCCACGTGGTGCCATGCCAGTGCACGACTGCGTTGTCAGCCCCCCACGCCATGCATGCATGATCCTGGCCCACCGTGGATCAGGCGTCATTCGTGGACCCGGCCATAGACCTGGGCCTCTTTGTTAGCCTCTCGGTTCTATTTTCCTTAAGAAAAATAATTCAGCCAGAATTCAGAAATCCTTGCTGATGTCATCATCACACAATAATATAGATTTTTCAATAGGAAAATAATTTAACCAAAATCATTAAGCCTTGCTGACATCATAATTACCTTTTCCTTTAGAAAAATAAATCCAAAAATTCAATTTATACCTTTCTTTTGAAACTTCTGAGAGTCAGTTCTCCTTAATCCTAACTCCAAACAAACCCATTATTTTTTGTAAATTCATCTAAAATTGCAGTATACCCATTTATACTTTTTTTTGAATTTTATTTAGTTTGCTTGGTTATTTTCACGTGTAGACTGCGATATTTTTGAGGAGGACTACATCGACGACTCTCACCAATCCGCGGAGTAAGACAAGTTACACACCTTGACCATGTTGATCCCAGTTTGGAATATGTTGTTTTAAATTATTCTACATGCTTTTGTTTATTATTTCAATTCCAGTTTCAAAGAATTAGTTAATACCTACTTCTTATGACCACATTTGATATTGATCACCTAAATACCTTGTCACTCTAGAATAAAACTCTGGTTAGTATACTAGCATTCGCTAGAAAACTTTGTAGCAAAGTTTAGACATGCATAGAGATAATTCTAGCTTAGGATAACTTTTCTCATAAAATAACGAGTTTAAAAAAATGTACTGTTAACTTTGGTGAGTCAAGGTGTACGAAATATTTGAAAATAAAACATAAATCCTGGTTTAGACTTAGAAAAATGGTTATGTGGTGGGTACTTATAACATCCTATTTTTTGAATATTTTTTATGCTTTTAAAATAAAATTCACATTTTAGATTTTTCTAGAATTAATTAGAGCTTAATTTGAATTTCTAGGAAATTACAATATTTAATGTGACTAATTTAAACTTTAATTATTCTTGAAATTGTTTTATTTGGGTTCCTTCTGATGTAAGGAATTTTTTTGAATTTTTCTAGATTTTTGCTATTTTCAAGAGCTCAATTCAATTTATGTGAATTTTTGAAATTAGAAAGTCTCTAAAATCCCTAAAAGGGCATTTGGGCCAAAATCTTAAATTCTAGTCCGGCCCACCCAGGTCTCAGCCAATTACTCTCGGCAGCTCGTTTCGTCCCAGCCACCCGATTTTTGTGTCGTGCCACATGTTAGACATCTAGCTGTTTCGCGCGTCGGTCGTCTGATCTGCTCTTGTACCATGTGTCGAGCATTGGAGCATGCAGGAGTTGTTCATCATGTCCACTCAAGAGTCCACTGCAGCCTCTGATCAGGATTCTCAACATCCGTGCTAGCCTGTAACATCTTGAATTTTGAAAGTTCAAAATTATGAAATTTTTAAAAACTTTTTCTTGCATAGTGTTTGATGAGGCAATGGGGTCCCGATCTTCCGATAGGATGATAACTATCGATTTTGGTGGAGATGACTCTTGCGATCCGACTACAGCCGTACGAGACGTCACTTGTGCCTTAGCAATCGCTGAACCACACCCAAGTCGTTATCAACCGTGCCAAGAACGCGGTTGACCTGACCACGAAGGTCTATTCCTGCATGCAATCGAAGAACAAGCAAGAACAAGGATAGTGAGCAACCTGAATTTGCTAGATATAAAAGTCGCACAAGGATAGTTGAGGTTCTGTAACACGAATCTGTTGGTCTAGCCGACACAAGAGAACGTGGAGTTTGCACAAGGGGCTAAACTGATCTAAACAAAACCTAAATCCTAGAAACGGAGGTGGCAGCTCCTATATAGTGAAAACAACCAGGGGAGGCGTCCCAAAGGGTACACCCTAGGGTTACAGGGCCCATGGGCCCAAGTGGAGGTGGCGCAGCACCCTTTTGACTCGGACTCAGAAACCTATGTAAATTGTCTTGATGATTCCGGCCGGCTCGGATGGAATTTGAAGATGAGGTTGGATCCATTGGAAAGTAGACTTGATAAGCTTTCCATGAAGTACAAGAACGTCCCAAACGGAGTCCGTATGAGGAAGTTATGTCCGTTTAAACTTGCACCATTGCAGCAGTCCGAATCCGATTCCAGTACGTGACCAACGTGGACTCTTTTGACGATTGCGGCCGGCTCGGATAGAATTTGAAGATGAGGTTGGATCCGTAGGTAAGTATACTTCATAAGCTTTCCATGAAGTACAAGAACGTCCAAAACGGAGTCCGTATGAGGAAGTTATGCCTGTTTGAACTTGGTACCATCGCAGCAGTCCGAGTCTGATTCCAAAACGTGTCCAACTCGAATTCGTGCTTGACTTGGTCCCAAAGTGACGTGGTGACCTCCATTATTCCTTCCATGCATGTCCAGGACTCCATGTCCCTTTCCTTCATCCTTTCCCAAGTTCCTAAGCACAATTAAATCACTTGCATTAGGTAGCGGTCTATTCTTAGTAACATATGAAGGCTGAAGAAACGAATTCACCTTTAGTTCAATCTTGATATTGGGCGCTATTGTCGTATGTGTTTGTGGCGTGGTCACATCATCCTCCCCTTCTTGATAGAAAAACCGTCCTCGGTTTTAGCATATGTGTAGTCTCACGTATTGCATGATCTTCATCATAAATGTCGGTACATAATAACAAACGCAACAAACTCTCATTATGTAATATCATAAGTTCTTTATCAAACAAAGTGAAACCTCTTTGAAACGAGCTCACCTTATAATTTAAGCGATGCGTAGGAACTCTTGTAATTAGGACAACAAGCATAGCAAATATGGTTGTATCCATAGGGGTCATGTCCTCATCATTCTCCCCTTCTTGAAAACAAAGCCGTCCTCGGCTTTTGATAAACTGAAAGTATGGTAACAAAGAAGCCAAGGTGTATGCATGGTATATGTATATGTCATCCGTTTTAACGGTTCTTCGTTGTTGCACAATTAATGCTATAACACAGCAGCAATCATAAAAGCTCATTGTATTATTAACCCAAAAGTAATCATATATGTCAATGACCAAATTAAAATTTCTCACACAGCAATTAGTGCAACTAGATTTGCAAATGTAAGTGAAGCATTTATGCAATTGAAATATCTGAAGTTGTAAACTTGAAGTGGTGGCACATATGGGCAAAGCTACAACTTTTGGAATTAAGCATAGTTCATCCATATAATCATATCCCAATGGAGCAATAGCAAATTTATCCAGCAAGGGTGAAGAGATTTGTGTGTTCTTCCATAATTCATCCATGTGGTCACAAGTTATGCATATTCGATATACAAGAAATTGATTTTCTACACCATAATCTCCAATCAAATTAAACTTATACCCAGGGGTGTAGGCACTAAACAAGAATTTTGAACATGTAAGTTCAGAAACTTTCTCCAAAGCATGTGACAATTTCATAGGAAGATCCAACATGATGTAACACAATGAATTGGCAGGAGAAATTCTAGTTAAAACTTCTTTATGTCTAACCAAAGCCACATGATCATTGTATGTGATTAATTCATCACATGAATCACTCAAAACAGCAGGCAATTCAATTATTTTTTGACAAGGTGCACTAAACTCATTCTCAATACTCAAATCAATGCAGTGTGAATTCTCTACTTGAAATATGGGCGTGTCAGAATTGTTTTCCACTAAGTTTTGCTCTAAAATAGCATGAACAGTACATAATTGTTATTCTTCACAAGCATACTCACCGTGAGTGATGATAGCACCATGATCTTTATCTTTTTGGCTCCCCTCAGATGATGTAGGTACATCCATCTCCTCATCTTCCTTCTCAAGTAATGGAGTTGGTAGCTCAAGTAACTCATTCTTCTCTTCAGCATGGTTTTCAACTTGCTGCAAGTTGTTAGTTACAGAAAAAGGCACAACCACAGGTTTGCTCTCATGTGTCCTATTATCAAGTATTCTCAATTCTTTCTCAATCTGACTTTCAACCTTACAAGCAAGTATAAACAAATCATAGAGAGAATTATATTCTTTGTGGACGAGAATGTTCTTAATTTCTTGATTAAGCCCACCTAAGAATCTATTCTCTATAGCTTCTACATGTTCCTCTAAATCACAACGCAACAAAAGAGCTTTCAATTCTTCATAGTATTCACTTACAGTTTTCCTACCTTGTTCTAAACGTTGCAATCTTTTTAACAAGTCACGTGAATAATATGAAGGAACAAATGTAGTTCTCATGATTCGTTTCAAAGCATTCCAAGTTTTAGGTACACGTGGTAGTCTACATTGTTTTCTCCACCAAAATAATGCGAAATCAGTGAATTCACTAGTAGCAGCCCTAACTCTTTTATCATCAGGAAAATCATAGCACAGAAAATTTTGATCTAATTGTATTTCCCATTCAAGATAAGCTTCAGGGTCATATCTACCAGCAAATGGAGGAATTGTAAACTTGGCATCATCATCACATACCTCTCTTGTTAACCTACCTATACCTAGTCGACAACGGTCGCGATCATTGGAGCCCTCAATTCTGTTGTTGATGGTGGTGAGGGTCTTATTAATACGATCCAACAAGTTGTTGGTCTCACAAAAATTGCTATAATGTGTTCTTGAACCTGTCATGGTTAGTAGAAAACAAGGAAATACACAAGAATTATGTAAGTCCCTATAAACTACTAGGAGGTGGAGCTTCACAAGTCACACATCTCTCAAACTCTTACCAAGCTCTTACAAGTTCTTACCAATGCAAAACAGGTGGTGTAACCGGTGGCTGGTTCGTGATAATTTGACTCAAGTGATGTGTATAGCGATTGCAAGGGTCGGTTCAACGTGATCTGCTCGGTTAGTAAAAGGTGTAGCTTGGAAGGCTAAATGTGTAGCAATGGAGAACAATCAATTAATTTCAGAAATTGCACAGAATTGAATTATAGTTCGTACCTAGCACTTAACCTATGTTGCTGGTCAAACAAGGATAGGAGAAGGCCAAAACAAGTGTGTAACAATGTATAGGAGTGATGAACACAAGATAATTCAATTGAATGCAATCTGGAATTGAAGGGCACAAGGATTGACCCAAAACATGGAAACTGAAGATTTCTGTCCACTGGACAGCAAGTCGGTATTTCGGCCGTAACTTTTTGTCAGTTGCCTTTTTTCAATGATTCTTTTTTTCTTCGTTTCCTGACGGCTTTTTCTACAACTTTTGTTTTGGGGCCAAGTTCTGGAAACCGACCGAAAAATTCGCACAAAATTCACAAGTGCCGGCTGTTGCAGATTCAATCTGGATTTTTAGGTGAACTTGCACCGCAGATATCTCTTAACTGCCTTGCTGGAATGACGTGAAATTTTACAGATAGATGGATGATGAATTTTTGAATCTAATGGCGGTGGTCTCACTCAAAAATAATCTCGGAATCAAAAGATATGTCATTTTTGGTGGCGGCTGCAGAGGAAGGAAAAATCAGCCGAATTGGAATTAGGGTTTGGGGTGGGGATTTTTTTTTGTTTGGATTTTTTTATGGAATCAAGGATATGACCAGCAACTAGACAAAGCTAAAACGGACACAAATTCAATTTAGCAAACCAAAACTAACAGATTGAAAGGCACAACGGGGTTTGGACAGCGGAAATTAACTCTTTTTGTGGGGCAATTTTTCTGGACTATGGGAAATAAAAATCAATCTACTAACTAGGGGTACAAAGAATTCCTACCGGTCAACTGAAGCTCTGATACCACCTGATGAGGCAATGGGGTCCCGATCTTCCGATAGGATGATAACTATCGATTTTGGTGGAGATGACTCTTGCGATCCTACTACAACCGTACGAGACGTCACTTGTGCCTTAGCAATCGCTGAACCACACCCAAGTCGTTATCAACCGTGCCAAGAACGCGGTTGACCTGACCACGAAGGTCTATTCCTGCATGCAATCGAAGAACAAGCAAGAACAAGGATAGTGAGCAACCTGAATTTGCTAGATATAAAAGTCGCACAAGGATAGTTGAGGTTCTGTAACACGAATCTGTTGGTCTAACCGACACAAGAGAACGTGGAGTTTGCACAAGGGGCTAAACTGATCTAAACAAAACCTAAGTCCTAGAAACGGAGGTGGCGGCTCCTATACAGTGAAAACAACCAGGGGAGGCGTCCCAAAGGGTACACCCTAGGGTTACAAGGCCCATGGGCCAAAGTGGAGGTGGCGCAGCACCCTTTTGACTCGGACTCAGAAACCTATGTGAATTGTCTTGATGATTCCGGCCGGCTCGGATGGAATTTGAAGATGAGGTTGGATCCATTGGAAAGTAGACTTGATAAGCTTTCCATGAAGTACAAGAACGTCCCAAACGGAGTCCGTATGAGGAAGTTATGTCCGTTTAAACTTGCACCATTGCAGCAGTCCGAATCCGATTCCACCAACGTGGACTCTTTTGACGATTGCGGCCGGCTCGGATAGAATTTGAAGATGAGGTTGGATCCGTAGGAAAGTATACTTCATAAGCTTTCCATGAAGTACAAGAACGTCCAAAACGGAGTCCGTATGAGGAAGTTATGCCTGTTTGAACTTGGTACCATCGCAGCAGTCCGAGTCTGATTCCAAAACGTGTCCAACTCGAATTCGTGCTTGACTTGGTCCCAAAGTGACGTGGTGACCTCCATTATTCCTTCCATGCATGTCCAGGACTCCATGTCCCTTTCCTTCATCCTTTCCCAAGTTCCTAAGCACAATTAAATCACTTGCATTAGGTAGCGGTCTATTCTTAGTAACATATGAAGGCTGAAGAAACGAATTCACCTTTAGTTCAATCTTGATATTGGGCGCTATTGTCGTATGTGTTTGTGGCGTGGTCACATCAGTGTTGCCATTCGAATTCCTTCTGCAATTTTATTTGGGTTTTCCCGAATTTTGTGCTATTCAAATTAATACTGGGATTAACTCCCAAACAAAAATGCAAATAATAAACTCAGAAATCCAAGTTGATTGCAAAAATCTAAAATTCAAATGCCAATTTCTAATCCTGAAAATTGAAGTTCAAATCAAAATCCAAACTGCAAAATTTTGCTCCAGCCTTTCATTTTCTCTTTCTTTTCTTCCTTTTTTCCTCTTTTTACATGTGGGAGTCCGACTCCGACACAAAGGCCCCCCGGGCCGGGGGGCAGCTTCTTCAGGGGGCGCTGGTGTTCCCGCGGTTCCTTCTGAGGCTGCGAGGATACCACAGCAGAGCCCGCCGGCTGATGTCGAAGGTAAGCTTGATTCCCGTCGTACAACCATGGGGTAATGTGACGACAGCCCGATCTTCCAAGAGGTACTGATAAGTCGATTGTGGAGAACTCGACGTTGATGATCCAAAGGCTCCGACCAAAACAGATCCAACCCCTCGCAATCACTACACCACTGCTCCGTTGGTTATTAACCGTGACGAACACGGTTGACCTCGCCAAGAAGGCTATCTCCTGCAAGTGAATCGAGAACATAAGCAAGAGAGTTCAAGATGCAATCTGAATTGTATTGCGAATAAAGATTAAGTTCACAAGTTGGGGTTCCTCAACCGAACATGCGGTGAAACTGCTAAGAAGAATAATCTCTTAAGAAAAACCCGAGGAAAACTAAAGGGGTGCGATCTCCTTAAATAGGGAAGGGAGAAGCCGCACTTATCTAATGAAAAGGGGTGTGGTACTATGTTGGATCGAAATCGGCAACAGAGGGGGGTGAATGGTGCCTTTAAAACCTTGCCCCCAAAAGTATCCACTAAAAGACTATTCTCTCCAAGAGCTATGAGTAACTATAAAGAGAAATAGTTCAAATGCTTACTGGAATCTAGGACCAAGCAAAAAAGAGAAGAAAACAACAAAAATCAGCCGCTGGTGCAGCTGGCCGGTCTGACCGCAGTTGTCAGGCTGGTCAGACCGCTCCAATAGGGCCGGTCAGACCGCCGTTCTTGACCCGGTCAGATCGCCTTATGGAATCCAGTCAGACCAGTCTTCCCGAGATCAGAACAGGCTGAAACCCGAAAACTTTAGAGATTTGCCAGATTCAATGAAGTTTATGGTTTTTGTCTTTTCTCTTCAAACCAGAAGTGCTAGAATATTATCTAAATAGCATCAAGCACTTTTGGTACAGAGGATTTCATCATTTGAGCAAGAATTTGAGATTTTGCCCAAAAACTGAAAAGACACAGAGAGTTGCACTGTTTTTCAGATTGCCTGCCAATCCTTGATTCTTTGACCATGAAATCAAGAGATTATCTAAGCAATAGTCTCAGGACATAACAACTCAAATCTCATGCCATCTCATGAAGGGAAATGAGAGATTCAAACATGCCCTGTCAAGGAAACCCTAGAAAATATGAACAGAGGAAGAAGTGGCGATGGATTCAAAAATCACACGAGATATTGATTCTTCCAAATGCTCTAGAAAATGGAGTGGTCATATGCCCATGAATCTTTTCCATCACAGAGCTTTCAAGAATCCAACACACAAGGCTTCTAAATCACCACAAACTGAGAAGAAACAGAGAAGAAGACAAAAAATGGATATCCATCACAAACAAAGCCAAAAGATGAAAATAGCCAACAAAATCATTCTTGTATTGATAGAGAGGAAGAACGATGAATGATTACACAGGGATTACAATCATCTCCTCTCGAACACAAGAACTCAAGAGTTCATCTCATCTCTCTGTTCTCTCAGACTCATGAAGGGGGACAAGAACCAACAGCCCTCTGCTCTCTCTCAACCACTACCAACAGAAAAAGAGAAAGCACAAAGCAAAAGAGAAACTCTATCCCCTCTCACAAGCCATCAACCCATCTTCCAAGTCTTAAAACATACAGGAGACACTCCTCCTTTTATATCCTCCCACTAATGGGTTTGATTTTCTCTTTACCCACTAAGCCTTCACCAACTCTTGTGCTTTATCTAAATCCACTTCCTTTAGTGTAGCTTTGCGTATTTACCAAAACGCCCCTCCTACACCTTCCGGGAAGCTTCCTCATTCCTTGCCGTCTAAGCCTCGCAACCACCTCGAGTTCTCGTCGTCTTGGCACAAACCAAACAAACCAAACTCAATCTTTTAAAAACCCTTGTCAATTACTCATCACACACATGGGGTCACAACCACATGGTCTATCATACTATTCACAGTTACTGTTCACATGAACAGTACCAGCCCAAATAGCCTAAGTGGTGGTACAAGGCCCTCGCCCACTTTGACTCGGACTGGAAAAGTGATGTGACTTGTTTCATAGTTTCTGATCTGCTTAGATGGTGTTTGGAGGCGAGACTAGATCCATCTGAAAGTAGACTCTAAGAGCTTTCCAACGAGTACTCATGGAGCTCAAACGGACTCCATATACGAAAGTTATGCACATTTGAAGTTGGGCCTATCAGGCTAAATTCGAATTGATCTGGAGGCCAAATTGGATTCCAAAACTTGTCCAACTTGAACTCTTGTTTCAATTGGCCCACAAGTGATGTGGTGCTACAAAAATATATTTTTCATCACTAGATAGCATCATATTCTCATTTAAAATATGTTGAAGCTGAAGGAATGAATTCACCTTTAATTAAATCTTGATATTGGACGCTATGGTCGTATGTGTTTGTGACGTGGTCACATCTTCCCCCCTTCTTGATAGAAAACCGTCCTCAGTTTTAACATATGTGTAGCCTCCCGTATTACATGATCTTGATCATAAATCTTGGTACATGATAACAAACGCAACAAACTCTCATTATGTAATATCATGCGTTCTTTATTAAACAAAGTAAAATCTCTTTGAAACGAGCTCACCTCATTAAGTGATGCGTAGGAGCTCTTGTAATTGGAACAACAAGTATAGCAAATATGATTGTATCCATAGGGTACATGTTCTTATCATCCTCCCCTTCTTGCAAACAAAGCTGTCCTCGGCTTTTCATAAGCTGAAAGTATGGTAACAAAGAAGCCAAGGTGTATGCATGATATATGTATATGTCATCCGTTTTAACAGTTCTTCATTATTGCACAATTAATGTTATAAAACAGCAGTGATCATAAAAACTCATTGTTTTATTAACCCAAGAGTAATCATATATGTTAATGAGCAAATCAAAATTTCTCACATAGTAATTATTGTAACTTGTTTTGCAAATGTAAGTGAAGCATTCATGCAATTCAAATCTTTGAAGTTGTAAACTTGTAGTGGTGACACATATGGGCAAAGCTACAACTTTTAGAATCAAGCAAAATTCATCCATATAATCATATCTCAATCGAACAATAGCAAATTCACCTAGCAAGGGTGAAGAGATTTGTATGTTATGCCATAATTCATCATCTTTATTCAGATTGTCCATACTAGATGGTGCAAAAAGAGATGAACACATAGGCATTGGATGAATACTAAATTTTACTTCCCTCTCACATTGAACATGATTCAGCATACAAGAATTGTTGTCCCAAATAGCAAGTTTCAATTCATCCATGTGATCGCAAGTTATGCATATTCGATATACAATAAATTGATTTTTCACACCATAATTTCCAATCAAACTAAACTTATATCCAGATGTGTAGGCACTAAACAAGAATTTCGAACATGCAAGTTCAGAAACTTTCTCCATAGCATGTGACAATTTCATAGGTAGATCCAACATAATGTAACACAATGAATTAGCAGGAGAAATTCTAGTCAAAACTTCTTTATGTGTCATTAATTCGACATGTACAAAATTATGAGAATTTAGATCAGCACATGGTTCATTTAAGTCAACACAAGGAATATCAAAAGATTGCACTACAGCAGTTATATACTCACAAGGTTGCTCTATGTCTTGTTGTAGCACCAAATCAGTACCTATGTTATTATCGTTTTCCACTAAGTTTTGCTCTAAATTAGCATGAACAGTGGATAATTGTAGTCCCTCAGAAGCATACTCACCGTGAGCGATGATAGCACCATGTTTTTTTTACCTTTTCGGCTCTCCTCAGATGATGTAAGTGCATCCCTCTCCTTATCTTCATTCTCAACCAATGGGGTCAGTGATTCAATTAGCTCATGCTCTTTTTCGGCATGGTTCTCAACTACCTGCAAGTTGTTAGTCACAGAAAAGGGCACAAACACAGGTTTGTTCTCATGTTTCTTATCATCAAGCACTCTCAATTTCTCCTTAATCTGACTTTCAACCTTGCAAGCAAGTATAAACAAATGAGGGAGAGAATTATATTCTTCGTGAATAAGAAGGTTCTGAATTTCTTTATTAAGCCCACGTAAGAATCTATTCTCTGTAGCTTCAACATGTTCCTCTAAGCCACAAGGCAATAAACAAGTTTTGAATTCATGATAATATTCCCTTGCAGTTCTATTACCTTGGTCTAAGCGCTGCAATTTCGTAGGTTTAAAAGCAGGAGGAACAAATTTAGCACGTATAGCTACCTTCAATCTATCCCATGTATCAGGTGCTAAACCAGAATTAACTATTTGAGTCCACCAAATAATAGCAAAATCTTTAAATTCACTAGTAGCTTGTCTAACTCTATGCACTTCAGGAACTAGATGGGCATTAAATTTTTGTTCAACTGTCATCTCCCAATCTAGATAAGTTTCAGCATCATAAACACCCGCAAAAGATGGTATGGTAAATTTAACTTTAGCAAATGGGTCATGATTAGCATGATCATTGTGGTGCTGAAAATTATTACCTCCTATACCATGACGGTTTTGATGTAGGCGGTGTCGTGGGCGTGCATCTTGGGTAGCAAATGCAGCACCGGCGTCGCGGTTTTGTCTCTCATTATCATCTCCCTCCTCACGATCTTGGCCCGCATCGTGATCATACTCGCGTCTATTGTTTGATGGCCGATTCACCATTGTTTCAAGGTGTGCAGTGAGTGCTGCAATACTCTTATTGATGGAACGTTGCAATGTGTCTGTCATAGCTTGAAGCTTCCTATCGATGCGTTGTTCATCCAAGAGCATCATGAGCTCTCCCTTTAAAACACACTCTCAATAATCAGATAACCCACCTGTCATAGTTAGTAGAAAACAAAAGACAACACAAAGATATTATCCCTATCAACTACTAGGTGGTGGAGGGTGGAATCACACATTCTCAAGTGTCTTACCACACTCTTATAAGTGTTCTTACCAATGCAGCAGGTGGTACAACAGGTGGCTGGTTCGTGACACCGTGTCAAACGTGGGTACGATTGCAAGAGGGTTCGACGTGATCTGCTCGGTTAGTATAAGGTATAGCTTGGAAGGCTCGATATGTAGCAATGGAGAACAATCAGTTAATTTCAGAAATTGCATAGAATTGAATTATAGTTCTTATTTAGCATTTAGCCTATGTTGTTGACAACCAAGAATGGAAGAAGGCCAAAAACAAGTGTATGGCAATGTGTAGGAGTGGTAAATAAAAGATAATTCAATCCAATGCAATCTGGAATTGAAGAATACAAGGATTGACCCAAAACTGAAAACTGAAGATTTCTGTCCACTGGACAGTACATCGGTATTTTGGCCGTAACTTTTTATCAGATGCCTCTTTTTCACTGATTCTTTTTTTCTTTGTTTTCTGACGTCCTTTTCTACATATTTTCGTTTGGGGCCAACTTCCGAATCCCAACAAAGAAATTCGCACAAAAATCACAACTGCTGACTGTTGCAGATTCAAAACAGATAATTGGGTCAACGTTCACCGCATATATCTCTTAATTGCCTTGCTGTAATGATGTGAAATTTTTCAGATAGATGGATAATGAAGTTTTAAATCTACTGGCGGTGGTCTCACTCAAAAATAATCTCGGAATCAAAAGTTATGGCGTTTTTGGTGGCTGCTGCAGAGAAAGGAAAAATCAGCCAAATTGGAAATTAGGGTTTGGGGTGGGGAATTTTTGTTTTGTTTGGATTTTTAATGGAACAAAAATATGACCAGCAACTAGACAATGCTAATATGGACACAAATTCAAATTAGCAAACCAAAACTAACAGATTGAAAGGCACAATGGGGTTTTGACAGCGGAAATTAACTCTTTTTGTGGGGAATTTTTCTGGACTATAGGAAATAAAAACCAATCTAAAAGGGATGAATTACCTTATGGGCAACCGTTGCTCTGATACCAACTAATGTGACGACGGCCCGATCTTCCGAGAGGAACTGATAAGTCGATTGTGGAGAACTCGACGTTGATGATTCAAAGGCTCCGACCAAAACAGATTGAACCCCTTGAAATCACTACACCACTGCTCCGTTGGTTATCAACCGTACCAAACACGGTTGACCTCACCAAGAAGGCTATCTCCTGCAAGCGAATCGAGAACACAAGTAAGAGAGTTCAAGATGCAATCTGAATTGTATTGCGAATAAAGAATAAGTTCACAAGTTAGGGTTCCTCAACCGAACATGCGGTGAAACTGCTAAGCAGAATAATCTCTTAAAAAACTCGAGGAGAACTAAAGGGGTGCGACCTCCTTAAATAGGGAAGGGGGAAGCCGCACTTATCTAATGAAAAGGGGTGTGGTACTATTCATGGTACTGTTCACATGAACAGTACCAGCCCAAATAGCCTAAGTGGTTATACCAGATCTATCTGAAAGTAGACACCAAGAGCTTTCTAACGTGTACTCACGGAGCTCAAACGGACTCCGTATGCGAAAGTTATGCACATTTGAAGTTGGGCCTATTAGGTTGAATCCGAATTGATCTAGAGGCCGAATTGAATTCCAAAACTTGTCCAACTTAAACTCTTGTTTCAATTGGTCCACAAGTGATGTGGTGCTACAAAAATATATTTTTTTCATCATTAGATAGCATCATATTCTCATTTAAAATATGTTGAAGCTGAAGGAATGAATTCACCTTTAATTCAATCTTGATATTGGACGCTATGGTCGTATGTGTTTGTGGCATGGTCACATCATGTGGGGCTTTCGTAAAACCCTAACCTTCTCTTACTGGCAGGAGTTCGGGCCTCCGACCATGGACAATCTCCAGGGGTGGGGACGCCCCGTTGGTGGCATCGACTACCGGTGCCCTCGAAATTGTCGGCACGGAGGACACACAACTGAGCTTAACGGACTTTGTCCCTCGGCCGGAGGTGCCGCGGGCATGGCGAGGGGATGCAGACAGCGCGGTCGCCAGCTTGGATTACGAGGCTCTGCTGACACGCGGGTCGGAGCTTTTGGGAGGCACACTAGGGGCCTTGGAGATGAGGGTGAGTACTCGACTTTTGACGGTGTGCCGTCACTTAAGAATTCGCTAATGACTGCGTTGTGTAGACTCTCGCCCTTGGCCACGCACTGCAAGCGGCTCATGCCCATGAGCGGGGGGCGCTCGAGGACCGGCTGCGAGTTGCCGAGGCGGCCCTGTGCACAGATGAGGGGGCCCATTCTGCCAAGGATGATCGCATCCGGCTCCTAGAGATGGAGCGTGCGAAGGCGATTTCGGAAGCTCAGGCGCTCACGGCGTAGGCACAGCGAGCAACCGCCGAGGAGCGTGACGGCTTGCTCGAGAAAATCGCCGTGCTGGAGGAGGAGAAAGATCACCTTACCGCATCTCTTGCGGAGAGGGACCGGGCCCTGGGTGATGCCTTGGTGGCAGCTTGGGATGCTATGCTGGCTTTGAAAGGTGCCCACGAGGGCCTCTCCGCTGATGTGCTGCCTCATTCCTTTGGTCCCGAACAGCTGCTGCGGACGCTCTGTCGAATCGCGGAGGCTTCCAACCTCGCTTCAGCGCCGCCAAATCCTTCGGCAACCATTGCTCCTTCGTGACTTCGCGCCTAGCCTTTGCGAACAAGATAAACATCAACTCAATTGTGAATAAAATATGTAGGTTTCAATCGAAAACAGAAAGACGGTGGGGTTCCGAATACAAGTATTCGGACGGTCTTGCCGACATGCGCGAATACAAGGCGAAGTAGCAAAAGCTAACTTAATCTATCAAAACCCCAAACCCTAGAAGAGGGTGCAGCTGCCTATTTAAGAGACACAGGAGTTGGAGGGTTGGCCAAAACACATGGAAGCCGAACAGGACTCGATTACAAGGCCCAAGGCCCACTTTAACTCGGACTAGAAAAGTGACATGACTTGTTTGGCAGTTTCTGACCGGTTCAGATGGAATTTGGAGGTGAGACTGGATTCATCTGAAAGTAGACTTAAAGAGCTTTCCAACAAGTACTCACGGGCCCCGAGAAACCTTCTAGATCAAAAGTTATGGCCATTTGAAGTAGACACTGTTGGGAAGGCCGAATCCGAGTCAAACTCGCGAACAGGACTTGCGCTTGACGGTTCCACTTCTATACTTAAGCTCACGTGGTTCTTCCCCATGGTTCCATTCTTTGAAACATTTGTATGCAAACTTAGGAACACATTCACCTGATGGTTAAGTTGACGTGCTCGCGCTCTAGTCATTGGTCCTTGTATCATAGTTTCAGTTTGTTGAGCTTGTTGTGGAGTCGGCACAGTTGTATCTATGGAAAGGATGTCCTCATCATCCTCCCCTTCTTGCATTTGAGTTGTCCGTGACTCAAGCTCATCATCTTCTCCCAAGTGTGGCTTCAAATCTATAATGTTAAAGGTGGGACTAACCCCAAAATTTGCAGGTAACTCAAGCTTATATGCATTATCATTAATCTTTTCCAACACTTTGAAAGGACTATCAGCTCTAGGCATCAACTTAGACCTCCTCAATTCAGGAAATCTATCTTTTCTTAAATGCAACCAAACTAAATCACCCGTTTGAAAAGTTAAATGCTTCCTTCCTTTACTACCAGCAAGTTTATATTTAGCATTCATGCGTTCAATATTTTCTTTGGTTGTCTCATGCATTTTCAACATCAAATCAGCACGTTGTTTAGCATCAAAATTTAATTTCTCCGAAGATGGAAGTGGTAGCAAATCAATAGGAGCACGAGGCACAAAACCATAGACAATCTCAAAAGGGCACAACTTGGTAGTAGAATGCAGCGAACGATTATAAGCAAACTCAATATGAGGCAAGCATTCTTCCCACATTTTGATGTTCCTTTTCAAAACAGCCCTAAGCATGGTAGATAAAGTTATATTCACAAATTCAGTTTGCCCATCAGTTTGGGGATGACAAGTAGTAGAAAATAACAGTTTAGTCCCCAATTTAGCCCATAAAATTCTCCAAAAATGGCTAAGGAATTTAGTGTCACGATCGGAAACTATTGTATTTAGCACACCATGCAAGCGAACAACTTCACGAAAGAACAAATCAACAATGTTGGTAGCATACAAACCGAACTTAGTTTTAAATGATGTTTTCCATTCATCTCCCAACTTCATGCGAATTTGGTGGTACCTACTATGCAAATCAACTTTAGAGAAGACAATAGAGCCACTTAATTCATCAATCATATCATCTAACCTAGGAATACGGTGACGATATCTAATGGTAATGTTATTGATCGCTCTACAGTCCACACACATACGTCATGATCCATCTTTCTTAGGCACTAAAATTACCGGAACAACACAAGGACTAAGAGACTCTCGTGTGCACCCTTTATCAAGCAATTCTTGAACTTGACGCTGAATCTCCTTAGTTTCTTCCAGATTGGTCCTGTATGGCGCACGATTGGGCAAAGATGCCCCGGGAATCAGATCAATCTGATGCTCAATCCCTCGCACTGGTGGTAGCCCTGGTGGCACGTCCTTTGGAAAGACATCCATGTACTCCTGCAAAAGATTAGTGACAGCAGGAGGCACAGAAGAAGATACATCCTCGAATGAAAATAAAGCTTGTTTGCAAAGTAAAGCATAGCAAAAGAAGTACTAGCATCCAGCTCATTCACATCAGACTTAGTAGCAAGAAAACATGCACCTTTTAATTTAATCTCATCTTTCTTCTCATGAACAGATTTAGAGTTTTTCTTTTTTATGTTGCTCAAGTTCATTTGCTACAATCTAATTTTCACTCCTATTCTGCTCCTGATTTTTTTTACTAGCTCTAGCAATCTCATCTTTTAAAATAGCTTCAGGAGACATAGGATGTAACACAATTTTCTTGTCATGATGCACAAAAGAATATTGGTTTGTCTTACCATGATGCAGAGAATCTTTATCATATTACCACGGTCTACCTAACGCATAGAGCATGCTTGCATAGGAACAACATCGCATTGTACAACATCATGATAAGAACCAATAGCAAAATTTACTCTCACCATTCGCGTTACCTTCACCCTGCCGCTGCTATTGAACCATTGAATGTAGTAAGGTTGTGGGTGTGGTTTGGTGTTCAATGCAAGTTTCTCCACCATATCGGAGCTAGCCAAGTTGTTGCAGCTCCCTCCATCAATGATCACACGGCATGAGCATTCCTTCATGACACACTTTGTTTGGAAAAGGGTGTGCCGCTGATTTTGCTCCATCCTCTCCATTTGCGCACTGAACACACGCTGCACAATGAGGCTCTCATAGCGCTCTGCATTTTCAGCACCAATGTGCTCTTCTTCTTGCTCCTTCCCACTACCTGCATGGTCAGCTGCAAGCATAGCATATGTATTCTCATCCAAATCACTAGCAGAAGAATACCCACCATCATCTCTCACAATCAAAACACGCTTGCTTGGGCATTCACTACACACATGGCTATACCCCTTGCATTGATGACATTGGATATCCCTCGTTCGTCCCGTAGATGCAACAGATGAAGAGCTCTTTGCATGTGCTTGGGCCGGCCCCTTTGTTGCTTCGGATACTCGAGATGCTGAATTTGACGACGAAAACTGTGGCTTGCTGTTGGAGGAAGAAGGTGCAGTTGATGGTGCCGCAGATGCACGTTGAGACCAAATGTTACCACGACCTGCAGAAACGTTAGTCCTAGTGCTCGCGCGTCGTCCCTGTACTTCTCTTTCAGCTTTACAAGCAAGATGAAATAAATGAGTGATAGAATTATATTCCTTGTAAGCTAAAATGTCCTGAATTTCACGATCCAAACCACCCATAAACCTAGCCATAGCAGCTTCCTCAGTTTCCTCTAAGTCACAACGCAACATTCCTGTTTGCAAATCTTGAAAATACTCTACACTTTTACTACCTTGCCTCAATTGTTGCAACTTATGTAACAAATCACGTGCATAATATGAAGGAACAAATCTAGCTCGCATGATTCTTTTTAATGCATCCCAAGTTCGTGGTATGGTTAATGGATTTTTCTTACAATATTCACTCCACCAAACAGACGCAAAATCAGTAAACTCACTAGTAGCAGCCCTAACCCTTTTGTTTTCAGGGAATGCATGACAAGCAAATTTCTGGTCAACAGCCAATTCCCAAGTAATATAAGCATTAGGGTTATATTTTCCATCAAAAGGTGGCATAGTGAACTTAATCTTACTAAGTGATTCATCATTCTCACGTACCTCATTCCGACGTGGTTGACGATGACGGTGAGCATCCTCATCACCATCGATCTCAGTATCAGTTGCATATTCGTCTCCACCGTTTTCGTCCACCCTGCTGCCCAAGACACCATCGTTGGCACGTGTACACTGAGTAGGTGTAGCAGGAGTAGCCGTGGGGGATGCACGGCCCATCTCATCAAGACGTCTCAAAATCTCAGCAAGTGAGGCGTTGATGGTGCCAACGGAAGCCTCCAATGTTGCAAGCGTAGTGTTGGTGTCGATCTGTGCGGCCTCCAATTGACCAAGGCGTTCATTTGTGACCCGTACATCCTCATCAAGTCCCTTAGTGTGCAGCTTCATTTGGCGCTCAAAGTGTTGTATGATGCCTCTAGTCCGAGGGGAATGTGGTGCAGCCCTCTGGTCCACTGGTTCTCCTGACATTGTTAGGAAAACACACGAGAACAAACAAAGAATAGAAAAATAATAAAACTGCAGGTTATGCTCTCACAACTACTGGGATGTGGTTAAATCAAGTCGCACACTCTCAACCTGTTCTGTCAAGTTCTTACTAGTTCTTACCACAACGAGCAGGAGGTGATGGCAGCCGACAAGACAAAACAATAACTCCTGGAAATTGGGTGTATCGTTGCCTTGGTAGCAAGTCCCTGTGAGGTAGTAGCCAAATCTGTGGAGCTATAGGTGGGCTGAGAGCGAACAAAGGATAACTAGAACCACATTAGTCAAAGCAAGTTGAATAATCACTCAACGACGGTACTGTGCTGGTCCTAGGCTAGACCGTACTAGAGATGCGAGCCTAGAACACAAACGAAAACACCGTGCAGAAAGAAACTAGATGACGTTGCACACGGAGTTCGGAAGCTCGAAAAAGGATGCCGTCTTCACAGGGAACCTTACAATCACATGTAGAAGGGCTCCGTCAATTTTGGGCAAATTATGAAAAACTTGAATTTTTCTCGGTTTGTAGGCCCGTTTTGAGGCCCTAAACAACGTTTTTTGGCGTCAAAGTTGCTGCGCATGTGCCTGGAGGCTTACTCTATCTCCTCGTTTCCTTTCCAACGGATCAAGAAATGCCTCAATCGGAGGTCGTACGCAAATGTTAGACTTTTTTTTTCTCTTTTTTCTCTTTTTTTCACACACACGACATGGTTGAATCCGAAATCGTGTCCTACTCCGAAACCAACTAGGGCAAAGCCTCCCTAGAAACCAAGTCCTCCTCATTTTCTACCCTCGTCGTGGCAGTTCGGATCTAACTGCAACGGTGAGACCAAAACGTGAACAGAACTCGAAACTCTAGAGAACTAGACACTAAGACCTGCAAGGGACACGACGATGCAACCGAAGACTCAACAAACAAAGACTATGCAGCAATAGAGTAAGGCTCAAATTGTTTCGGATTTTGGAGAAAACGTATCTAATCTACTATATTTTTTTGGTTTTTCTGGACTGTACTTACAAAAAGATGTAAAGACTAAATAAAATCTCTCACCGATCAACCTTGAGCTCTGATACCAACTGATAGCACTAGCGGTCCTGATCTTTCGATGAAAGTGGTAGATTCGATTGGGAAAGAGATGACGTTGATGACCTGACTACAACCATCCAAGGACGTTGCACCTTAGCGATCGATACACCAACTCCAGAGGTTGTTCGTGACCTTGTCGGTGCACAATCAACCAAACCACGAGGGTACTTGTTCCTGCAAGCAATCGAATAACAGGCAAGAACAAGATAAACAGCAACTCCATTGCGAATAAAAGATGTAGGTTTCAATCGAAAACAGAAAAACGGTGGGGTTCCGAAGACAAGTATTCGGACGGTCTTGCCGACATGCGCGAATACAAGGCGAAGTAGCAAAAGCCAACTTAATCTATCAAAACCCCAAACCCTAGAAGAGGGTGTGGCTGCCTATTTAAGAGGCACAGGAGGTGAAGGGTCGGCCAAAACACATGGAAGCCGAACAGGACTCGATTACAAGGCCCAAGTCCCACTTTCACTCGGACTGGAAAAGTGATGTGACTTATTTGGCAGTTTGTGACCGTCTCAGATGGTATTTCGAGCTGAGACCAGATCCATCTGAAAGTAGACTTCAAGAGCTTTCCAACGAGTACTCACGGGCCCCGAGAAAGCTTCTGGATCAAAAGTTATGGCCATTTGAAGTAGACGTTGTTGGAAAGGCCGAATCCGAGTCAAACTCGCGAACAGGACTTGGGTTGCGCTTGACGGTTCCACTTCTATAGTTGAGCTCACGTGGTTCTTCCCCATGGTTCCACAAGATGATTAAATCATCACAAAAATGAAGTAGAATTCCATTCTTTGAAACATTTGTATGCAACTTAGGAACGCATTCACTTGATGGTTAAGTTGACGTGCTCGCGCTCTAGTCATTGGTCCTTGTATCATAGTTCCAGTTTATTGAGCTTATTGTGGAGTCAGCACAGTTGTATCTGATGAAGCGATGGGGTCCCGGTCTTCCGATAGGATGATAACTATCGATTTTGGTGAAGGTGACTCTTGCGATCCGACTACAACCGTACGACGTCACTTGCGCCTTAGCAATCGCTGAACCACACTCCAAGTCGTTATCAACCCTGCCAAGAACACGATTGACCTGACCACGAAGGTCTATTCCTGCTTGCAACCGAAGAACACGCAAGAACAAGATAACAAGCAATCTGAAATTGCAAATATTTATATTGAGCTCAAAAGGTGGGATTCCGTAAAGGTTCTTTACGGTTGGTTTAGCCGACACTAGCGAACAAGAAAAGTTTTCACCACGGAAAAACTAAGCAAACGAAATCCAAGAAAACTAGAAGGGTGCAGCCTCTTTAAATAGGGGTGGGAAAGCCGCACAAAACTAAAGAAAAAGAGGTGGTACTATTCACATTACTGTTCACATGAACAGTATGGGCCTAGGAGGGGGCACCTCCCCTTTGGGCCCAAACATTACAAGGCCCAATTTGACCCAAACAGGTGATGTAGCACATTTTTTTGAGTGATTTCAGAAAGCACAAGAGGAATTTGGAGATGAGGCTAGATCCATTGGAAAGAGGACAAGAAAAGCTTTCCATCGAGTACTCGTGGACCTTAAACGGACTCCGTATGTGAAAGTTATGCACATTTGAAGTTCAGTCATCAGGATGAATCCGAACTGATCTGGAGGCCGAATTGGATTCCATAACGTGTCCAAGTTGAACTCTTGCTTGAGTTGGTGCAAAAGTGATGTGGTGCTTCAAAAATATATATTTTCATCATTAGGTAGCATCATATTCTCATTTAAAATATGTTGAAACTGAAAAAATGAATTCACCTTTATTTCAATCTTGATATTGGGCGCTATGGTCGTATGTGTTGGTGGCATGGTCACATCATCCTCCCCTTCTTGATAGAAAACCGTCCTCGGTTTTAGCATATGTGTAGCCTCACGTATTGCATGATCTTCATCATAAATCTCGGTACATAATAACAAACGCAACAAACTCTTATTATGTAATATCATAAGTTTTTTATCAAACAAAGTAAAACCTTTTTTAAACGAACCCACCTTATAATTTAAGTGATGCGTAGGAGCTCCTGTAATTGGAACAACAAGCATAGCAAATATGGTTGTATCCATAGGGGTCGTGTCCTCATCATCCTCCCCTTCTTGAAAACAGAGCCGTCCTCGGCTTTTGATAAGTTGAAAGTATGGTAACAAAGAAGCCAAGGCGTATGCATGGTATATGTATATGTCAATTCTTCGTTGTTGCACAATTAATATTAGAAAATAGCAGCAATCATAGAAGCTCATCGTATCATTAACCCAATAGTAGTCAGATATGTCAATGACCATATTAAAATTTCTCACACAGCAATTATTGCAACTAGATTTGCAAATGTAAGTGAAGCATTTATGTAATTGAAATATCTGAAGTTGTAAACTTGTAGTGGTGGTGTGGAAAAGCTACAACTTTTGGAATTTAGCAAAGTTCATCCATAAATCATATCTCAATGGAGCAATAGCAAATTTATCCAGCAAGGGTGAAGAGATTTGTATGTTCTTTCATAATTCATCATCTTTATTCAGATGTCCATACTAGATGATGCAAAAAGAGATGAACACATAGGCATTGGATGAATACTAGATTTTACTTCCCTCTCACATTGAACATGATTCAGCATACAAGAATTGTTGTTCCAAACAACAAGTTTCAATTCATCCATGTGATCACAAGTTATGCATGTTCGATATACAAGAAATTGATTTTCTACACCATAATCTCCAATCAAACTAAACTTATACCCAGGGTGTAGGCATTAAACAAGAATTTCGAACATGCAAGTTTAGAAACTTTCTCCATAGCATGTGACAATTTCATAGGTAGATCCAACATGATGTAAAATATTGAATTAGCAGGAGAAATTTTAGTCAAAACTTCTTTATGTGTAATTAATTCGACATGTGCAAAATTATGAGGATTTAGATCAGCAAATGGTTCGTTCAAGTGAACACAAGGAATATTAAAACATTGCACTACAGCAGGTATATACTCACAAGGTTGCTCTATGTCTTGTTGTAGCACCAAATCAGTACCTTTGTCATTATCATCCTCATCAGATACTATAGGTACCTCAAACTTCTCCTCTAATGGCATAAGATGTACCAGATCATCCTTCATTTCTTCAAGCATCTCAGCGGTATCTGTAGATGAAGTAGGAGCCAAAACAACGTCAGCATTTTCAGTTACCTTAAGTTGCACCTCGCTTGTGACCGTGGGTGATGAAGGTACAAACGACATCGCAATTTCTTCTTCATCTCCTCCCATGTGTACATGTAGTGGAAATCGAGATTCGACCAGCAATGTTGAACATCACCAATCAGTGCCGTCCTTGCCATGCTCACCTTCTCATAAGGATCAAGATCTTGTCTTTCAAAGTAGCTATCCATCATAGTAACCCATAAGTAGTGGCGGCGGAGCTGGCGCCTAGTCGAAGTAGACGCTCGAGCGCTCCGTCCCGTACCGTTCGAGGTGGTGGCAGCGGAGCTGGCGCCTAGTCGAAGTAGACGATCGAGCGCTCCGTCCCCTACCCATCGACGTGGTGGCGGCGGAGCTGGCGCCTACTCGAAGTAGACGCTCGAGCGCTCCGTCCCCTACCCTTCGAAGTGGTGGCAGCGGAGCAGGCACCTAGTCGATGTAAACGCTCGAGCGCTCCGTCCCCTACCGTTCGAGGTGGTGGCAGCGGAGCTGGCGCCTAGTCGAAGTAGACATTCGAGCGCTCCATCCCCTACCATTCAAGGTGGTGGCAGCGGAGCTGGCGCCTAGTCGAAGTAGACGCTCGAGCGCTCTGTCCCCTACCCTTTGAAGTGGTGTCAGCGGAGCTGGTGCCTAGTCGTTGTAGACGCTCGAGCGCTCCGTCCCCTACCGTTCGAGGTGGTGGCAGCGGAGCTGGCGCCTAGTCGAGTAGACGCTCGAGCGCTCTGTCCCCTACCCTTCGAGGTGGTGGCAGCGGAGCTGGCGCGTAGTCGAAGTAGACGCTCGAGCGCTCTGTCCCCTACCCTTCGAAGTGGTGGCAGCGAAGCTGGCGCCTAGTCGACGTAGACGCTCGAGCGCCTTATTTGCGCCCCGTTGAG
Source organism: Dendrocalamus latiflorus (assembly GCA_017311315.1). Classification (NCBI taxonomy): domain Eukaryota; kingdom Viridiplantae; phylum Streptophyta; class Magnoliopsida; order Poales; family Poaceae; genus Dendrocalamus; species Dendrocalamus latiflorus. Next base: position 11,357,669 of record CM029667.1, read on the forward strand.
TGCGCGCGCGGAGGCGAGCCTCCGTGTGTTTTAGTTATGCTCCGTAGAGTGCGTGCAGGGACAACATCCGCGCATCTTATTTATACTCCGTAGAGTGCGCAGGGACAACATCCGCATCGTATTTATACTCCGTAGAGTGCGCAGGGACAACATCCGCATCCTATTTATACTCTGTAGAGTGCACAGGGATAACATCCGCATCTTATTTATGCTCCGTAGAGTGCACAGAGACAACATCCGCGTCTTGTTTATACTCTGTAGAGTGCGCAGGGACAACATCCGCGTCTTATTTATGCTCCATAGAGTGCGCAGGGACAACATCCGCGTCTTGTTTATGCTCCGTAAAGTTCGCAGGGAAAACATCCGCGTCTTGTTTATACTCCGTAGAGTGCGCAGGGACAACATCCGCGTCTTATTTATACTCCGTAGAGTGTGCAGGGACAACATCTGCATCTTGTTTATAGTCTCGAATAATGCTCGTGTTTACCGCGTGTCTTTGTTTATACTCACGGAGAGTGCACGCGTTTATCGTGTGTCTTTGTTTATACTCACGAAGAGTGCACGCATTTACCGCGTGTTTTTGTTTATACTCATGGAGAGTGCGCGCGTTTACCGCGTATCTTTATTTATACTCACGGAGAGTGCGTGCGTTTACCGCGTATCTTTGTTTATACACATGGAGAGTGCGCGCGTTTACCGTGTGTCTTTGTTTATACTCACAGAGAGTGCGCGCGGAGGTGTCCCCTGCGCGTCTTGACACAGAATGGGAGGCTTCTGAAAATAGTGGACTTTATTAATGTCTCATTTGCGCGGGCAAGCAATTACAAAAAAGACAGGGTAGTAACCACTGGCCGCTCGTAGATGGGAGGTCCGGCGATCGCCGCTCCTGTGGCGGCACAAGGGGGGAGCCTTTGGTGCTATTGCGGGCAAAGGTAAGAGGTCTTGTGGACGGCTCCGAGCTGGAGGAGCTTCGCTACGACCGGCTTGGATGCCTGCTGTCGCTCGATCAACTTGCGCCAAAGCCTCTTCTCCCTCGGCTCGGCCTTCGCCAACGGGCATGCATTGTTCACTTTCGTGCAGGGACACCCCCTAGGAATAGCTCTCCGACTTGGACTTGGACTTTGACCCTGGGCTCCGCACACCAAGCTCTATGCGGCGGGCGAGGTCCTGATCACCAAAGGTGGTGATAATATCTTGCGGGCCCGGGAGCTTCATGCATAGGAAGCCATGGTGCTGTACTGCCCTGAAGGAGTTGAGGGTGGGGCGCCCCAGTATGGCGTTGTATGGGTACGGGATGTCGACGATGTCAAAAGTGACGTCTTCGCTCCTCATATTGCTGGCTTGGCCGAAGGAGACCTGGAGGCATATCTGGCCCAGTGCCTTCAGTGGTTGACCCCCGAAGCCCTGCAGTGGGATTCCCGAGGGACCTAGGCGACTTCGGGGGGGCCCCATCTGGTCGAAGGCCGCCATGTACACGATGTTCGCGGAGCTACCTCCATCGACTAGGATGCGTTTGACATCGCATCCTGCAATAGCGACTTGAATGACCAAGGGATCCTGATGAGGGAACTCCATGCCTTCAGCATCTGTGGGCGTAAAGGTAATTTCATGTTGTACCCACTCCGGCGGTGCCTACGTCGGGTATGTTGCCACATGGTGTAGCCTCCACGCGTAGGCCTTCTGTTGCCGCGCCGAGGAGAACTCCAATGAAGAGCCCTCGGAGATGACGTTTATGACCCGGCGCTGGCCTCCCTCCGGGGCTTGGATTCTCAAGGGGCCTTCCTGGGGTTGCTGCACATGAGCCTGGATCCGCAGGGGCCCCCCTGGGGCTGCTGCCCGTGGGCTTGAATCTGCATGGGGTCTTCTTGGGGTTGTTGCACGTGAGCCACGACGGGCGGCCCCGCTTCCAAGGCTCTATCCCTGGCGACGCTATGACGGAGCGCCACAATGGTAGTGCATTCCTGCGTGTAATGGCTGCCCCGGCCATGCACCTCGCACGATGGGCCGTAGAACTGGTCTTCTGGCTGTTTTCGGAACCACCATCGATATCAAAGACGTAGCGAGCCCTCTAAGATTTGCGTTGGCCGCGCTTGGGCTTGTCGCCCGACGAGTCCTTTGGCTTGGCGTCCTTGCGCTCAGGGGCATCCGTAGATTCTTGCTTACGCTTGCCCTTCAAGGAGCCCTCCGGCGGGTCTTTGTTCTTCGTCGAGGTCTCCGCTTGATTAGTGTCGAAGTCATCGCCTTTGCACCACCACGTGTCCTCCTCTGCCCATGCATACTCTTCCATCTTATCGAAGAGCTTTGCGACCGTCTTGATCGGTTTACGCGCCTTGTACTCCGCCAGCAGCCTCGGGCGAAGGCCTTGTATCACGGTGTTGATGATGTGATACGGGGTCGCCCGATCTTCTCGACGTAGGATCAAGATACTCACGTGGATTTGATGAACCGTAGTGATCTCCCATTGCCAATGCAAGAGTTAGCACTCTATAATTCGCCCAACCACACATGCTGAACTTCACGACCACAAGATGAAGTACTATCACGCTCCCAATTCCCAGCGGAAAGGTTGAACGATCTTATTTTTGATGAACTCCCAATTCTCCCTCAAGTTGGTTCGGCTAACAGAAAGAACAAGAGTATTCTATTATCAAAAGTGGTCTGAATTTTACAGGGGTGAAGGCTGTCTTTTAAAGAGATACATGGGGTGGAGAGTCGGCCAAACACTTGGAAACTGAATAGGACTCAATTACAACACCCTAGGCCCTACTTTGACTCGGACAGAAAAAGTGATGTGACTTGTTTCGCAGTTTTTGATCGACTCGTAGGGAATTTGGAGGTGAGGCTAGATCCATCTGAAAGTAGACTTCAAGATTTTTCCATAGAGTACAAGAATACCTCAATCGGACTCCGTTTGTAGAAGTTATGGCCGTTTTAGTAGGTGCCTGTTGGGCTGTCCCGAACCGAATCCGAATTGAGTTCTGAGATGAATCTGAGTTTGAATTTGGTTGTACATGTGGGAGGTCCGAATTGGGCTTCAAAATCTTGTCCAAAACTTGGGCTTTAATTTCTTGGGATTCGCCCCTTTTGCTCTCCCACTGCATGGGCTTCTTTTCTCCTTGATCAGCTGCATGGGCTGCTAGGCTTTCTCCTTTCCATCCCCATGGACTTTAAGCTTTTTGTTCTTGATAGCAAATATGATTACCCTCCTTGTGCTTCTCCATTACTTTGGCCCTGGAATCATCATAATATTCAAATCTAATAATAAACAAGAATTTGGCATAAGGTAGTATATCGTTCCCACGAATAGAAGGAAATTCATTAAGAAACAAATTCACCTGACAATATTTAATGCGGCTCAATACTTCTTTCTAGTGAAATAATGTATTTGACTGAAAAGTGCTAAGCATGTGCGTATTCGCATCATGATGGTTATTACGTTGACATCCTTGACCTGGCAGCGAACCTTGGCGAAGCACCTGAAGTACTCCCGGAGCTTCTCCGAGGGTTTTTGCTTGACGGCGAAGAGCTGATCCGCGTCGACTCGCTCGACGTAGCTTCCCTGGAAGTTGTTATAGAGGCGGTCGCGGATTTGCTCCCACGCATAGATGGAGTTGGGCTCTATGGTGAAAAACTAAGAGAGCGCCACTCCCTGCAGCGCAAGGGGGAGCCCCTTCGCTTTGGTGGTGTCATCTCCGCCCGTGGCCTCGATGGCGGTCTCATACACGCGCACGAACTCTCGGGGGTCCATGTCGCCCTTGTACAGCTCGATGGAATTGGGGAACTTGAAGTCCTCCGGCCATGCTGACTGTTGCAGGCCCGTGGAGAGGGGGGACTCTGAATCCACATACCGCAACGGGACGTGACTCGAGGTAGGGGCGTCGCGGCTATCCGCCCGCTCTGGTGTGGGCTCCGTTGCAACCACCGGTGGGACTTGCTAGCTCTGAGCCTCTTATATATCTCGAACGGCTCCACGGAGGTCCGCTAGCTCCCGCTGGAGCGTGCCGATGGCCATCAATAGAGCGCTCTCCACCGCTACCGTGGTTGCTGCTGCCGGCGCGGTAGGTTGCACCGTTGAGTTGGCAGCGACCACGGCGCGTGCTCCAGAGCTGCTTGGCGCATCGGTGCAATGGTCTTCGGGGTCGGTGATGAGGCCGACGTTGCCGCTGGAGCCACCTGTCATTCCCGTGCCGGGCGTGGGGGCGAAGGTCGTGGCGGTGCGGGCGTCGGCGTCATCACTCCCAACAACCCAATCAATGCTGGCGGTGGTGCCGAGCATCGCGCCAGCGGAGGGGTCGGTTGTCGCACCATGAGCGTCGACGTTAGCTGCTGCGGTGCTGGCATCGACGCCCACACCTGCAGCTGCCGATGCCGAGGCCCTGGTTTTGACGCGCGTCTCCGTCGCGCCCCTCTTCTCCTTCTCCCCCGCTGATGATGAAGCTTTCTTTGGTGCCATCCTTTTTCAGATCTTGGAGCTTGCTCTTGTCCTCTCCTCGGACGGCACCAACTGTTGTGGTTACAAACCAAACAGAGAGAGTGGTATGGTAGTGGAGAGTTAGGTGAGCAATGCTTGGGGGGTTTCCCCATGGCCTAGGTGGCTAATATATATTCACATGGGGAGCATTTTACAGTTATGAAATTACACCCAAGTATCCCTATCAAGGGCAGTTATGTCATTATACATGTCCCATTTTTGGCTTTACAACCTCCTAACAGGCTGACTGGGCTTAGGTGGGGGGCCACTCCTACAACAGTTACCTTTCAAAACTAAATCTATCATTATGCGCTTAGTATTGCTTAGATACTCGAGGGCATTAAATTGCCCTGGCATCATTTGAACATGAAAACTTGGTTTGGGTAGTTGTTGATGGAAGGTGGTTGGTATGTTGTAATATGGATATTTTATGCTTCCAAAAACCTCAAATTGCAGAACTATCTGGGCGAATGGATAGGAGGTGTGGTGCACTGGTGCACGAGAGTGTGGTTAGTGGTAGAACCGCCCAAATAACCCTAAGGACTGAATCTTATGATGACCTCCTAGTGTATAATAGTACAACCACAAGCTGGTAAATTGTAGGTAGGGCTAACTAATTGCATTGACCCAACGTGGTTACATGAATGTGTGCACACGTGCAATGGGAAGGATGGTCGCATCCCTACCTTTGGCGTGACGGCTCAAGAGGGAAACTTCTCGAGGGATGGTCGTATCCTACAGAAGAAAGACCTTAGTGGGTGTAACCATACTGGGAAGATGCATTGTAAAAGCCTTATTATGATTACTTAGTCGCACGCCTAAGGAAGCATGTAATGGCCAACATTGTGAGATAATCATATCTTATGAGTAAAGTTGTGCCACCTTTGCATAGTGTATAAACTATCCTAGGTAGCTGTGCCCATGGTCACATATTAGACTATATTTTTTATAATGGTTTTACAAACTGCTTACGGATGGATGCAATCCATATAAGATCTTTTTGAAGAAAGATGGTCTGAGTGGGATGCCTGTGGATAGGTTAGTGTGGGGGATGGACCTGCACTAACGATATATATCTTGCTTAAATTAATGTTTTTCCTCACTATATTAAATTCAGCAATTTCTAGTCTATTTACTATATTTGTTTAAATGCTATTTCATGCTCAAATAGCCCTATATGCCTTCACTTGTCAGTCTTGCATTATTATTGCATTTTCCAGTGTAACTTGCGGAGTACAACTTTGTACTCACCCTTGCTATCTCTACTCAAAGGAGGACTACTTTGACTTCGGTAAGGACCAGGATGAGTAGGCCGCGTCTTACTGTCGTTTGCCTGTGGCTAGACTTATTGGGTTTCTTTCGCTTCGGTTTTATCTTCCATTGCTATTATTTAAATTTGGCCTAATAGTCATGGATGTAAACTTTGGCCGTCAGGCCCATATTTAGTTAATTAATAAATGTCATTATGATTTATATTTATCTTTGTTATTCACTGTGCATTAGCTAAGCCTGGACTAGTGCAATTTACACAGAGAATTCCAAAATTGTCGCTCTAGGGTTCGATATTATCAACCGTCACGTGTACCTCAACAATCAGGATTCAGGACTCCAGCACAGGTGCCTTGTGATAATAGTTAGGACCATGCTAGATACGGGGTCACCTGATCTTCTCAACGTAGGATTGGATACTCATGGAAGTCTTGATGAATCGTAGTGATCATCCAATGGCAGTGCAAGGGACGAACACTCTTTAACCCACCAAAACACACTTGTGTTGATTTCGCTGGCCACAAAGCGAATATCTATTGTGCACCCAATTCTCAGTGAAAATGCTAAACAACCTTGATTGAAGAACACTCCCTAATTTTCCATGGAATTTTGGCAGCAAGAAAGAACACAAGCAAGAACTTTTAGTAGATCGATATCTCAAAAGGTGGTCTAACCCTTCCAATGGGGTGGCAATTGCCTTTTGGGTTGAGCACCCCGCTCCTTGGGTGCACACACTTGGGCCCCATGCCCCCCACACATGGGCCTAGGGTTCCCCCACACAGACACACACAGCCTAAGGTTTATTTGGCCCAATCGTTTACATGTTGGGCTAAGTTCACAAAATGGAAAACATAAGTTCACAAAAGTATGAATGTCGTAGGGGTGGCCCCCACCTAAGCCCAGCAGGCCTGTTAAAAAAGAAGAAAATTCTTGTTTTTTCTTTCTAAAATTCGATATTGGCTGAGAAACAATCAGATAGATTTTCTCTTCAGCGGGCATTTCCATATAGGACTTGTTATAATAAAACAAGCAGGTTATATAAAAAATAAAAAACTTTTGTACCAGAAACAATAGTATCTCCAATTATAGCCCCTCTGGGATGTAAAATATATCTCTTCTCACCATCCCCATAGTGTATGAGACAAATGTATGCATTTCGATTAGGGTTGTATTCTATGGTTACGATTCTACCAGATATGTCTTTTTGATTGCGTCGAAAATCGATTTTACGGGGAGGTTATAAGAACCAGAGTAACATGTGTAATGACATAAGTGCCCCTAATGGGGAGGTATGGATGTAAGGGCATAACTGTAAAAGCATACTCTATGTGAATATATGTATCAGGATGAGGGGGAGGATGAGACAGAACACTCCCACCTCTCCACTACCATCTCTCTCTCTGTTTGGTCTGTAACCACAACAGTTGGCGCCGTCCGTGGGGAGGACAAGGACAAGCCTGAAGACCGAAGAAGAAGGATGGCACCGAAAAAAGCTTCACCAGCGGCGGCGAAGGGAAAGAAGACGGCTGGGTCGGAGCGGCGCGTGAATACCAGGGCTTCGGCATCGGCCGCCGAAGGAGCTGGCGGCGGCGTAGGCACAGTGGTCGCGGGTGTCGACGCTCGCGCTACAACGACCGACCCCGCCAGCGCCGCTACAACGACATCCAACCCCGTCGCTGGCACTGCAACGACAGCCCCCCCCACCCTCGCCGGCAGCGCGGATCAGACGGCCGGGGGTAGCCGCAACGAAGCATCCGGCGGATCCGGAGATCGTGAGGCGATGGTCCCTGCACCGACCCGTCCGCTGGGCGTTCCGGCGGCCCCGACAGCACCTGCGGTGGAAAGCGCCCTACTAGCAGCCCTCAACGCGTTCCAGCGGGAACTAGGGGACCTTCGCGGAGCCGTCCGAGATATACAAGAGGCTCGAAGCCAGCAGGCCGCGCCAGTAATCGCGCCTGAGCCCACACCGAAGAGGGCGGACAGCCGCGAAGCCCCCATGTCTAGCCGCGTGCCGCTGAGGCGCGTAGATCCGGAGTCCCCGCTTTCGGCGGGGCTGCAGCAGGCGGCGTGGCCCGAAGACTTCAAGTTCCCTAGCGTCACCGACCTGTACAAAGGCAACACGGATCCTCGCGAGTTCGTGCGCGTGTACGAAACCGCGATCGAGGCCGCGGGCGGAGACGACACCACGAAGGCGAAGGGACTCCCCTCGCGCTGCAAGGAGTGGCGCTCTCTTGGTTTTTTACCATAGAGCCGGGCTCCATCTACGCGTGGGAGCAGCTTCGCGACCGCCTTCACAACAACTTCCAAGGAAACTATGTCGAGCGAGTCGATGCGGACCAACTCTTCGCTGTGAAGCAAAGACCCTCGGAGAAGCTCCGGGACTACTTCAAGCGCTTCGCCAAGATTCGATGCCAGGTGAAAGATGTTAATGAAACCACCGTCGTTAATGCAGCCATACAGGGCCTTCGTCCGGGCCCGATGGCCGAGTACAACGCGCGGAGGCCAATCAAGACAGTCGCCAAGCTCTTCGACAAAATGGATGAGTATGCGCGGGCGGAGGAGGATGCGCGAAGACGCAGCATTACCGCCCTCGGCCTCGCCCACGAGGAGCACCCCCCGCACGAAGTGGGGGCGGGTGGTCCCTCCTCGAAGCAGGGCCGCAGTCGAGAGCCCCGAGGAGGCCCTCCCTGAGGCAGCGATACTGGGGTACAGGAAGGCTCTTCAAGGAGCAGGCATAAACCTCGGTGTCGCCAACGCAGGTCACAGGCGGCCCATCATGTCCTCGACACCGAGAGCGCCCGCCAAGGACCCGACCCCGCCTCATGGAGGGGAGACCGGGGATCGGAAGGCGGACTTGATTGCGGCGGCCAACCCCACGCAGAACAAGAGCTCCTACACTATGGCAAGTGGTGCGAGGTACACGGCTACGGTGATCATTACACAAGGGAATGCACCGCAGTTATGGAGCTGCGGAGGGTGACGGTCGGGTCTCGGGCTCTGCCTCCTCGGCCCCCTGCCGGAGCCCATGTGGGGCACCCAAGGGGTAGCCCCATACGAGCCACCGCAACGGAGGGCGCGCAGCATCACACCGTCAGCATCATCACCGGAGGCTCCTCCTCAAGGGCCCCTGGGGAGCAGCCGCAATTGTGGATGCCGCCCCGCAACATCACCTTCGACTTGAACGACGCCAGGGGTGTGGAGTACCCTCACCAAGACCCTCTAGTCATCCAGGCCCACATAGCACGCTGTGACGTCAGGCGCGTCCTTGTCGACGGGGGAAGCTCCGCGAATATCTTGTTCGCAGAGGCCCTCGAACGTATGGGGATCCCCCGAAGCCGGCTAGAGCAGCCAGGAGCTCCACTTCAAGGCTTCGGGGGTCAACCGCTGCAGGCCTTGGGGCACGTGTCCCTTCCGGTCACTTTCCGTCAGGAGGGCAACAAGGGTAACATCCAGACCGAGCATGTCATCTTCGATGTCGTAGATATCCCACATCCCTACAACGCCATACTGGGGCGACCCGCCATCAACTCTTTCGCGGCGATCCCGCACTACGCATTTTTGTGTGTGAAGCTCCCGGGCCCAGCGGGTGTTATAACCATCTTCGGTGATCAGGACCTGGCCAGACGTGCCGAGGTCGGCAGCCGCGTCCCGCATCGCCCGGTGCATGCCCTCTCCGGCACGCTCGGCGATGGGCCCTCCGCCCCCGGGTGGACACCCAAGCCTCGGCCCGAGGGCGGAGTCAAGAAGGTGCCGCTCCAGGCGGAGGGGCAGTTTGTGTCCATCGGCGAGGGGCTCCCACCGGGGGTCGAACGGGATCTGCTCCGAGTGCTTCAAAACAACGTTGACATTTTCGCATGGTCCCCGGAGGACATCAAGGGCGTAGACCGAACAGTAATTGAGCATCGCTTGGCGGTCCGCCCCGACGCCAAGCCGGTCAAGCAGAGGCTTCGGCGTATGTCGATGGATCGGCAGCAGGCGGCCAAAACAGAGGTGGCGAAGCTTCTTCGGGCCGGGGTCATCCGCGAGGTCCACCATCCAGAATGGCTCGCTAACCCGGTACTAGTCAAAAAGGCCAGCGGGGCCTGGCGTATGTGCATCGACTTCACGGCACTCAACAAGGCGTGCCCAAAGGACAATTACCCCTTTCCGCGCATCGATCAGCTGGTCGACGCCACCGCGGGGTGCAAACTCATGAGTTTCCTGGACGCCTATTCCGGCTACCACCAGGTATACATGGCCGAAGACGACGAAGAGAAGACCAGTTTCATCACACCACTTGGGACGTTCTGCTTCGTCAGAATGCCCTTTGGCTTGAAGAACGCAGGCCATACCTTTACCCGCCTCGTCGCTATTGCCCTGGCCACCCAGCTCGGGAGGAACGTCGAAGCTTACGTCGATGACGTGGTGGTCAAAACTCGGCAGCTTTCTCTGCATGGCCGGGACCTCCAGGAGACCTTCGACAACCTCCGGAAGGCGGGCATCAAGCTCAACCCCGACAAATGTGTCTTCGGGGTGCAGGCGGGTAAACTCCTAGGTTTCCTCATGTCCGGACGGGGCATCCAGGCAAACCCCGACAAAGTAGACGCCATCCTGGGTATGGAGCTGCCCAAGACAACGAGGGAGGTCCAGAGGCTGGCGGGCTGCATGGCAGCACTAAGCCGCTTCCTATCTAGGGCGGTGGAGCGGGGCTTGCCATTTTTCAAGACGCTCCGCGGGTGCGACGGATTTCATTGGGACGGAGATTGCGCGAAGGCCTTCAACGAGCTCAAGGAGCACCTGGCCAGCCTCCCCACTCTGGTCGCCCCAGCACCAGAGGCTCCCATCCTGCTCTATCTGGCCGCGTCATCCACCGCGGTCAGCGTCGTCCTCGTCTTAGAGGAAGGCGCCATGCAGCGGCCCGTCTACTTTGTCTCGGAAGCCCTCCAAGGCGCCAAGATAAGATACACGGAGCTTGAGAAGCTCGCCTACGCGCTGGTCATGGCCTCCAGGAAGCTTCGGCATTATTTTTTGGCCCACCCGATCACAGTGCCTTCCTCATTCCCCTTGGCAGAGATGTTACACAACAAGGAGTCCACGGGGCGCATTGGCAAATGGGCTGCCGAGCTCGCTCCCTTCTCCTTGACGTATGCTTCACGAACGGCAATCAAATCCCAAGTCCTTGCGGATTTTCTCGCCGAATGGACCCCGCCGGCCCAACCCGTCCAGATGCACGATGACCCCGTCTGGACGCTCGCCATTGACGGAGCTTACGGCGTCGCCGGCGTGGGCGTAGGTGCGGTGATCGTCACGCCCGAAGGACAGCGTTTGCTGTACTCGACGCGCCTTGCCTTCCCTGCCACCAACAACACGGCTGAGTACGAGACACTGCTCTTTGGCCTAGCGAAGCTCAAGGCAGTCGGCGCGAGACGGGTGCTAGTCTGCACCGACTCGCGCTTGGTGGCTGGTCATGTGGACAAGTCATATCAAGCCAAGGACCCTGAGTTGGCCAAGTACCTCGCGGCGGTGAGGGCGAGGGAAAGACACTTTTTGGGCGTCACCGTCAAGGCCATCCCTCGCGCGGAGAACGAGCAGGCCGACGCCCTCGCTAAGGCGGCCAGCCAGCAACTGCCCCCCTGATGGGGCGTTTTACGAGATATTAGTGCAGGCGGCCATCGCGCAAGACAACCGGGACGCGGCACTCGTCCACCACATTGACCGGCCAGGTGATTGGCGAAAGCCTATCTTTAATTTCTTGCAAGGCATCGCCGAGCCGGAGGACCCCGCCGAGCTTAGGTGTTTGCAGCACCGCGCAAGGTCCTTCCAGGTGTTCGAAGGGATACTCTACAAGAGAGGGGTTTGCGCACCGCTCCTGCGCTGCCTCTCGACTGAGGGGGGAAAGGAGCTCCTTGAGAAGATCCACGCGGGCGCGTGCGGATCCCACCTAGCACCAAGGTCATTAGTTGGCAAGGCATTCAGGCAAGGCTTCTACTGGCCAACTGCCATCAAACTCGCAGCGATTCGGCTGCCCACGATTTGGAAAGAAGAACCGCCGGGGCTTAGAGGGTCGTGCCCGGTAGGTGACCAAGCAGCGCACAACGCCTCCACACCTTCAACACGCGTCCAACTTCCCTGGGGAAGAGGCGAATGGCCGCGGTCACGCAACCGCTCACATCCCGCGACGCACCAGTCGTGAGTTGCCGCGTGTCCCACCCGCAGAATGGCAAACTGCACGACGCGACAGCCTGACTTCTGCCAGGCCAGGCGTCGGCGTGGTTCCAGCCGCCATTAAAAGCGCACTACCATACTGCAAGGTCACAACAGCTCCGAAGCGCAACAATATCGGCGCCAAGCTCCAATCTTAGCGCGGGGACGGAGCGCGCGCGCGTCTATTTCGACTAGGCACCAGCCTCCGCTGCCACCCGTTCGAAGGGTAGGGGACGGAGCGCGCGCGCCTCGGCTTCGACCTAGCTGCCAGCCTCCGCTGCCACCCGTTCGACGAGTAGAGGATGGAGCGCGCGCGCGTCTACTTCGACTAGGCGCCAACCTTCGCTGCCACCCGTTCGAAGGGTAGGGGACGGAGCGCGCGCGCCTCTACTCCGACTAGGCGCCAGCCTCCGCTGCCACCCGTTCGAAGGATAGGGGACGGAGCGCGCGCGCCTCGGCTTCGACCTAGCCGCCAGCCTCCGCTGCCACCCGTTCGACGGGTAGGGGACGGAGCGCGCGCGCGTCTACTTCGACTAAGCGCCAGCCTCCGCTGCCACCCGTTCGAAGGGTAGGGGACGGAGCGTTCGACGGGTAGGGGACGGAGCGCGTGCGCGTCTACTTCGACTAGGCCCCAGCCTCCGCTGCCACCCATTCGAAGGGTAGGGGACGGAGCGCGCGCGCCTCTACTCCGACTAGGCGCCAGCCTCCGCTACCACCCGTTCGAAGGGTAGGGGACGGAGCGCGCGCGCCTCGGCTTCGACCTAGCCGCCAGCCTCCGCTGCCACCCGTTCGAAGGGTAGGGGACGGAGCGCGCGCCTCGGCTTCGACCTAGCCGCCAGCCTCCGCTGCCACCCGTTCGAAGGGTAGGAGACGGAGCGCGCGCGCGTCTACTTCGACCTAGGCGCCAGCCTCCGCTACCACCCGTTCGACGGGTAGGGGACGGAGCGCGCGCGCCTCTACTTCGACTAAGCGCCAGCCTCCACTGCCACCCGTTCGAAGGGTAGGAGACGGAGCGCGCGCGCCTCTACTTCGACTAGGCGCCAGCCTCCGCTACCACCCGTTCGAAGGGTAGGGGACGGAGCGCGCGCGTCTCTACTTCGACTAGGTGCCAGCCTCCGCTGCCACCCGTTCGAAGGGTAGGGGACGGAGCGCGCGCGCGTCTACTTCGACTAGGCGCCAGCCTCCGCTGCCACCCGTTCGACGGGTAGGGGACGGAGCGCGCGCGCGTCTACTTCGACTAGGCGCCAGCCTCCGCTGCCACCCGTGCGAAGGGTAGGGGACGGAGCGCGCGCGTGTCTGCTTCAACAAGGGACCTTCCATCCCAGACCTCGGGCTCCCCAACCACAGGCTTGGAGAAATTCACAGGCCGCAGGGGACGGAGGGGGCCAAAGGACTCGGCGACATGGCTTCGGCCCTGTGAAGCCCTTCACCATGAGAGGCTCCTGTCGTAGGGGTGGCCCCCACCTAAGCCCAGCAGGCCTGTTAGGAGGTTATAAGAACCAGAGTAACATGTGTAATGACATAAGTGCCCCTAATGGGGAGGTATGGATGTAAGGGCATAACTGTAAAAGCATACTCTATGTGAATATATATATCAGGATGAGGGGGAGGATGAGGCAGAACACTCCCACCTCTCCACTACCATCTCTCTCTCTCTCTGTTTGGTCTGTAACCACAACAATGAACATTTGCATTTCTCTTATTTTGGACTATGGGCTGGCCGCGCACCTAGTTGTGCTTGTTTCTCCCTTGGATGTACTTGGCTTGCGTGGTTTTGTGCCAGCTGAATGGCCTTCTGCTCCTAGACTTTGGCTGCATGGATCTCCTTCCTTGTGGCCGCATATGCCTCCTCACTTGTGGCTGCATGGCCATCTTTCCCCTTGGACTTGACCAGTTGGTCCTTCTCTCCTTGCTCTTCCATTGGTTCAAATATGAGAACACACAATGTATTTGTATAAGGTAGTATACCATTCTCATTTAAAGCAATAGGGAACTCTCTAAGAAACAAAAGCACCTATTGTTGTAGTAGCTTAACTCTTGCCCTTGTCATAGGACCTTTTGGAGTCTCATTACTAACTTTGTCATGCACACTTAGAGTGGAAGATGAATGTGTAGTAGAGGTGCACTCATCAATACCCTATTAGTGTTAGTAACCAACCGTAGAGGAATGCCAATCCTGCAATAGCAATTACCTATTCCAAGTGTCATGAGTCTGGTCAATATGCTAACAAGTGTCCATAGAAGTAAGCCCCGATGCCAGTTTGTTTCAACCTGTGATTAGTTCATGGAGTGCCACAAGTTTCAAGTTAAGCCAATCGAGCAACACAATCCGTCATCAATGCACAAGTGAATCATGTCACTTCAAAGGAGGCCCAAGCAGCACTAGATGTTATGATGTGTAAGTTCCTAGTAAATTCAGTACCTGGTATAGTTTTATTTGATTCTAAAGCTTCACATTCGTTTATTTCTTGAAGTTTTGCTGAGAAGCAATAGTTGAAAACTGTCGTTCTTGGGTATGTTCTTTTAGTTCAATCCCTAGGCTCTGAGTTGAGTACGAGTCAGGATATTCTGGAGTTAAGACAACTATTCAAGGAGTGAAATTTCTTGCTAATCTCATTGTCTTGGATATCCAATCTTTGGATGTAATCTTGGGAATGGATTGGCTTAAGAGGCATCAAGCTGTGTTGGATTGTGGAAACAGAGCTGCTACGATAGTCAGCCCATATGAGAGCAGGGTGAAATTGAAGCTGTCCTGAATCAGTCAGGAAGGGCTATGGTTTGTTAGAGTAAAGGTATCATGTTAGAGGATGTGCCTGTTATTAGAGACTTTTCTGATGTGTTTCCAGAAGATCTTCTAGGAATGTTGCCTGACAGAGAGGTTGAATTTTCAATTGAGCTAGTTCCTAGTACCTCTCCTATATCCAACAGACAGATCGAGTGCCTGCTAAAGAGTTAGCAGAATTAAAGAAATAGATTCAGGAGTTGCAAAAACAAAGGTTATGTTAGAATTAGTTCATTCCCATGGAGAGCACCAATGTTGTTTGTCAAGAAGAAGGATGGTAGTCAGTGTATGTGTGTGGATTATAAAGCACTCAACTATGTTACTACTAAGAACAAGTATCCATTGCCTAGAATTGTAGAATTGATGATTTATTTGATCAACTTAAAGGTGTTGGAGTGTTTTCTAAGATTGATTTGAGATCAGGTTATCATTAGTTGAAATTCATCTAGAGAACATTCCCAAGACAACATTCTCTACTGGCTATGGTTTATATAAGTTCACAGTAATGTCTTTTGGCTTAACCAATGTGAGAGACCATGTGGAGGTCATCCCTTGTGTGTGATGAGTAATTGGCATCGGTTTAGGAAAGTCAAGTTTGATTTGGTTGGTTCGGATCTTGACGTTGCGTGGTGCAATCGGGCTCGGTCGGACTTGGTCAAACCTGGTCAAAGTGGTTAGGATGCATATTATGTCGACTCGTCAAGTTTGGGCTATCTCATGCTATTTATTCTTTCATGTATCGAGCGGTGCTATTTGATTTGTTTCTTGTCTGTGTTGGCTGCAGGACGTCGAGGCGGAGTCGTGGTGAGACATGGGGTGACCGGACTAGACACGGGCGGTGTCGAGGTCAGAACAGTCGGGATGTGTCGAAGACGGTGGAGACTCGAGGTGGTTGCGAGGCTTGGACGACAAGGAACGGGAAGCTTCCCGGAAGGTGCACGAGGGGCGTTTCGGTAAAAGCGCAAGGCTGCACAAGCGGGAGCGGGTTCCGTTGGATTTAGCAGGCGTAACGGGTTGGAGACCCGTTAGCCAAAGGCTATATAAGGAGGAGGTGCATCCTTGTGGCTGCATGTTTTCAAGGGGTTTCTAGGGTTTGCTTTAGTCAAAATAGGCTGTAGAGAGTTGCTTTGGCTTTAGGCTTTAGTGGTTGGAGAGTTGGTATGGAGTAGGTGAGGAGAGGCAGAGGGTGTCTGTGCTTTGTCCCCCTTCGATGTGTTCTTGAGTGGTTCTCTCCTTCAAGCATGTAGAGAATGAGGGGTTCTTGTGTTTGACAGTGAGGGAGAGGATGGATTGAGTGTCTTGTAATCATTTCTCTTGTTCTAATGTCCATGTGTATGGGGACTCCTCTGTAATCCTTTTGTTCCCAGGAATGAAATCTCTGAAGTTCATTTTCTGTTCGTGCCCTGTTTTCCTTCGTTCTCCTCTCTGTGCATGATTTGTGACTTTTTGATATTTGAGTTGTTTCTTGCTAGGAAGGCCCAAAATGGGTTGCTCTAGGTTGGGATGTTGCGTCAAGATCATTTGATTGAGTTTCCCAAAAGCAAATCGCATTTAATCTCAGATTTAGCCTTTTGGGTTTCTCTGTTCTTCATTTCATTTCTAGGGTTTTGGTGCTTTTCGTGATTCCCTTCATGAGATGGCACGAAACTTGGTATGTTGAGTTCTTAGGCTATTGAGTAGCTATCATCAAAGTTTCGTGGTCAGAGGATTAAAGGTTGGGGAGTAATTTGATTTTTAGCTCAGCTCGTGCAAGATTTCAGTTTTTAAGCTCTAATATGAAATTCTTGATCTTTTGTTTGATTTCTTTGTTTTCTAGAGCCCCCATGCTATTTAGTTTGTTGTGGTAGTGCTTTGGGCTAAAAAGATTGGGAAGAAACCTTCAATTTCTCAGTCTTTGGAGTTTTGAAGTTTTTGTCGAAGTTTAGGTTTTCAGTTTTGCTCTCGGGCTGCTGGGCTCAGGGGAGCGGTCAGACCGCTGGGTAATGGTTGGTCTGACCGGGTCCAACACGCGGTCAGACCGGTGTGATCAGGCCAGTCAGACCGGAGGTAAAGAAGCGGTCAGACCGCCCGGGATGTTGAGGTCAGACCGCCCCCTGTGTTTTTTGTGTGTTGTCTTTTGTTTGTCCTTTGGGGATCTCTCCAGCTTCTCCTGTTTGCCTTCTGTGAGTTTTCAGAGACTCTAAGTTCTACTCTTCATGGTCTTTTTGTGATCATAGGATAGAAGACTTGTTTTTAGTACTTGGGAATTTTGCTAAAAAGTTGACATTCACCCCCCCTCTGTCGCCATTTCGGTCCAACACAATGCCCCACTCTATTTCATGTATTTGATAGATAATGTATTTATGGGGTATTGGACAATGAGAGACCATGTGGAGGTGTCCCCATGTTTGTGATGAGTAATTGACTCGTGTTCTGGAAAGTTTGAGTTTGATTTGGTTGGTTCGCGCTAAGTCGGTGCATGGCGCAGTCGGGTTTGGTTAGACTTGGTCGAACGCGGTCGGACGTGCTTAGGACGCCTTTTCTTTTCTCGATCGGTCGAGTTGGGTATTTCTGCTTGAGTACCTTGTTTTGATGCTAATGTTGGTTATGATGTTTTGAGCGGTGCTATGTGACGGTTTGCTTGTCTGTGTGACTGCAGGACTTCAGAGCTAGGTCATGGTGAGGCGTGGGAGGACCGGGACTAGGCACAGGAGGTGTTGAGGTCCAGACGGTCGGAGACGTCGAAGATGTTGAGGCTGCTGAGGTGGTTGTGAGCTAGGAGACAAGGAATCGGAGCTGGAGTTGCAGGAGGTGGACACGACGAGCAACGGTGAGGTGGACCGGGACTAGACTCAGGGAGGATTTGAGGTCCAGACAGTCAGGATGCCGGGTGCAGTCGTGCGAGGACAAGAAGCTTCCGAGAAGGTGCAGCGGGGGCATTTCGGTAAAATGCACAAGGCTGCAAAATGGATACGGTTTCGGTTGAAGATAACGGGTTGGAGACCCGTTAGTGGATGGCTGTAGAGGAGGCTTAGGGTTTGGAGAGGAGTGCTAGTTTTCCCTCCATTTCTCCTGATGAGTGCTTTTGACCCTTGCCTCATTTGTGTGTAAGTCAAGTAGTGGGACTGGGTCTGCACTTCTTGATTTTCTGTTTGAGGATGGGAAGGCTGTGTTAAAAGGAGAGGTTGTGAGCTCAAGAAGGTATGTAGTGAGAGTTCTCAAGTTCTAGTGTGTATTCAGAGTGTAGAAGATGTAGGAGTGTGCTCTGCGTGTGTTCTGCTCTGTAGTGAGAAGAGTGACTTTTCTTTTCAAATTGTGTATGGGGTTGTAATGTTGAAACACTCTCTGTAATCATTCCTCCTTTTATAAAGCATTCATGTTTCTAAGTCCTTTCCTGTGCTTTGTCTGTGTTCATTTTGTTGTTCTCAGTTCTTTCATTCTCTTTTGTTTGTGATTTGTTTCTTCGGTTGAGAAGCTGCAAAATTGTTTGTCTTTGAACTGGGGATCGTCTCAAAGCCATTTGCCTAGCATTACCTTGAGAGCAATCATTTTATCTTCCCTTTTCTTCTCTAGAAATGAATCGAAGCGACTTCCCCTGTTTTGGAAAAATTAGGGTTTGGAGGCAGGGGACTTTGAGATTTCTTGATTTCCCTTCAAAAGCATGTGTTCAGATTTGTGTTTACAAGCCCTGAGGTCATTCCCTTGTCTATTTCAAAGTCCCAAGAGCAAAAGATTGAAGAATGATAAGAAATTTGAAAATCTGTCTCATTTTTGGTTCAGTGCGCAGATTCTGTCCAGATCTCAGTTCATTGCTCTTTTTAGTTGTATGCTTTTGTTTCTAAGGTCCTCTTGCTATTTAATTTGAAGTCCCATCCTTTCGGCCTGAAGAGAGCAGCGGGGTTTTGTCAATTCTCTGCCTTTTGATTGATTTTCAGCATTTTCTGTTTTTACTGTGCCGAGCTCTCTTTTTCAGTTTGTCGGCAGTGTCTTCAGCTTGATGTATTGCAGCAAATTCAGCATCCGACAGTGGGCTCTTGAGCCTCTCAGTTTTTGGCAGCCCCTTTCAGTTTTCTCTGCTGACTACTTTCAGCTAGCAGTCTTCTGTTTTCAGTGTGTGTGCAGTTTCAAGCAGCAGCTGTACTCTGTTATTTGGTTCGGCCAATGCAGTCCTTGAGGCTTCCATCCAGTTCGGTTCAGTTCAGATTTCAGCAGCAATTTCAGTGGAGTTCTGCTCTTGATTTCTTGTCTGATTTGTGTCTTTTTCTTGCTGTTTTCAATTTGTATTTGTCTTCTCCTGCTGCTTCTTTTCAGTTCTGATTTCTCTCTTCAGTTTTACTTTTGTTTTGCTGTTTTCAGCAGAGTGCTGCAGATTTAGGCCAAGTTTTTCTTCATGTCTTACTTTTGAGAGCTGCTCCATTTTATTGCTCCATGTTTTCATTGGTCCTGACAGCAAAGAACTCTCTCTCAAATGGTCTTGACACAGTTTTCCTTCATGCTTGTAACTTGCATAGATTTCCAGTGAGCATGAAACTTTTCACTTCATAGCTTTTATAGCTATTGGAGGAGAATATTTTGTGGATACTTGGGGCGATTTTTGAAGGCACCATTCACCCCCCCCCCTCTCTGTTGCCATTTCCGATCCTACAGTTGGTATCAGAGCCAGTTAGCTCTTCTCGATAGATCTTAACCGGTCTGTGAGCCATGGCAACAGACAAGTATTCCACCAAGCCCCCGATCTTTGATGGGATCGACTATCCCTTCTAGAAGAGTCGGATGGAGACCTACATTCAGGCTCAGGGCTATGCGATTTGGCGCAAGGTTAAAACGCGCTTTGTTGTTCCTGCCGATGAGAATATCAATGTGGCAAACATGCCCGATGTTGAGGCGAATACTAAAGCGAGGAACATCATCATTCAAGGTCTGAGCCGAAACGAGTTCGATCGCATTTCTTATCATTTATCGGCCTTCGATATTTGGGTGACCCTCGATGCTTACCATGAGGCCACCACCCAAATTAAGACGGTACGATAGGACCAGTACAAGCGAGATTACAACAAGTTTGAAATGCTCGCTGGAGAGTCCCTGGATGAGTGCTTTGCGAGGTTCCACAAGATCTTGAGCAACCCCCGAGCTGTCGGTCTCACATACCCCGACTCGGACAACGCTCGTCAAATACTTTCAGCCTTGGATTTGCGTGTTTGGGAGATGAAAGTGACCACCATCAAGGACATGACAGATCTTTCGACTTTGACTTTTGATGCATTGTATTCACGCCTCAAGACTCACGAGATTGACATTGTCTTTTGCAAGTCGAAGTCTCAGTCGATGGCATTGGTCACTGATCCCAGTCCTGCCTCTGGATCTTCTGCTGACACTATTTCGGGTTTCTCTCTTACTGCTCTGTGTGAAATTGATGATGATCATTTAGAGCAGCTCCCAGAAAACCAACTAGCCCTCTTAGCTAGAAAGTTCTCCCATGCATACAAGAGGGTTAGCGAGAGAAAGAGAGGAGGACCCGTGATTTGCTTTGAGTGTGGTGGCCCCAACCACATTCGAGCAAACTGCCCCAAGCTGGAGAAGGGCAAAAACGACTACGGCGATTCGAGCAAGAACGACTACATCAACAAGAACCGCAACAAGAAGCCCCAAGGCAAAGAGAAGAAGTTCCGCAACCTTGGCAAAGCCAAGAAGCTCTTCCATCGCGTCCTCACCGCCTTCGACAACATCAACCTCAGCGAGGTGGAGGGGTGGAGTGACGACAATGGGAAGGATGATCAAGATCCCAAGGATGGCGACGACTTCCTCGGCATGTGCTTATGGCCCTTGAGGGCGACATCAGCGACAACGAGCTCTACTCTGACTCCGATGAGGTATATCCTTGTTATGACCAGCTCAATGATGCTTTGCTTAAGCTAGAGAAATTTCATGCTAGATTTAGAGCTAGGAGTAGTGAGTTGGAGAAGGAAGTAGAGAGATTGTCACATAAGCTTACTTCACTTATATCTGCTCTCTCCCGTGACGAATATGATGTATGTTCCTTCATGATATAGAGAAGCTAAGGACCTCTCATGATAGTGTGACTTCTAAGCTAGATTTGCTTAAGGTAGAGAATATTAGTCTTTTAGCTGAATTAGAAATGATTAGACTGTTGCTCCTTCATCTACTATTATTGAGACTACTTCTTGTACCTCATGTGAGGATAAGGATAATGCTTTTAGAGGTCTTTACATTATGCTTCTCGATCTGCCTGAGACATGTGAAAATTGCAATAATTTGAAAATGAACTTAAAGAAGGCAGATCATAAAATTGCTGAGTTGCATGCTTCTTTGCTTGAGCCCATTGTTTCTGCACAAATTGTCCTAAATTAACTGCTGAACTTGAATCTGTCTCAAAACAGTTTCAAGGAATGGTTGATTAGAATAAGAAAATGGCTCAGTATGCTTCTAAGGACCCTGTTAGCTCACCATGTAATAACTGTGAAAAACTAAAATCTGAGTTGATTGCATTGGATGATAAATGTGTGAGGCTAACTAAGGACCTTCTAGAAAAGTCACCATCTGCTTGTGATGTGTGTGCTGTTGTGGGAGAGAAGCCCAAGGGTATGGTAGAGAGGCTTAGCGACGAGAACCAAATGGCTAGCAGTAGGACTGTCCCTCCTGTTCCTCGCGAAGACCTCAATGTTGAGGCGGATGTGCGTGCACATGCCATTCGTTCTTCTGCTGTTGGTTCTTCCTCTTCTCCCTTACCTTCTGCTGTCTCTTCTTGCACCTTTCTCTTTCAAGAGTGTCAGTATCTTATGAACACTCTTGAGAGGTTTGTTGGAGGCAAGAAGAAGCTGAATCTTATTCTAGACCAACACAAGATTTGCAAATTCAATCAAGGTCTAGGATACAATTTTCTTGAGGATGTTAGGAAGCATCCACCTGCTGTTCTCAGACCCACAGCAGCAGGTGTGATTGAGGTCAAGCCCGGAACCAAAAAGGTTGAGTTCAAATCTGTGGGCTTTGTCCAAGGGATCTCTGACAGTAAGGTGGTTCACCTGTTGCTTCGACCTCTCAGAAGGTGAAGCCCCATCATGTTACTTCTACCTCTCAGAAGGTGAAGTACCGTTGTACCTTTTGTCAGAAGGATGGACATATGATCGAGAGATGCTTCAGGCGTGCCAAGATCGCGCGGAGAGATCGTGTTCAGGCTCTTAGGCGTATTCAGGGTCAGCCCCAGACCTTGAGTGCACCTAAGACCAACACGAGGTTTAGAGTTGCTCATGTTGATGGGTTTGGGCAGCATCGAGGACTTGGCTTTTCTGAGTTTTCTAATTTTCGTCCTCAATTTGCCTCTGGTCGTGATATCCGCCGTCTTGAGGGTAGATCTCGTTTCCCCCATCGAGATAGCTACCCGTGGCGAGATCAGCATGTTGCTGGTGCTTTGTCTCGCTCCTCCATAGCATTCAAGCCCAACAGCAGCTTCAGGTCTGCCCATAGATCTTCTGGTTCTTTAAGCGATGGAGAGCATAGGGTAGTTAGAGGTCAGTCGTGTGTGACTACTTCTTCTGCTCATCGTGTGACTCAGCATTGGATGCCAAAATCTCTTCTGATTTATCCCAGTATTGAGCCATCTCTCTCTTGTTGACTCAAGTTCGCCGGGTAGGGAAGGGAGAAGTTTGGCTTGTAGACTCCGGCTGTTCATGACACATGACCGGAGACTCCCGTATGTTCTCTTCCCTAGTCCGAGCTCCAGATGATGAGACGATCACCTTCGGAGATGCCTCTTCTGGGCGCGTCATCGCCAAAGGTACTGTTCGTGTTAATGATTCATTTGTTTTAAAAGATGTTGCCTTAGTAAGTAAGCTGCAGTACAATTTGCTTTCTGTTTCTCAGCTTACCGATGACGGTTTCGAGGTGAGCTTTAAGAGAAATGCTTGCAAAATTCTTGATTCTTCGGGTAGTCTGAGTCCCGTGATCTCACTTTCTGGAATAGGAGACTTGGTCATATTGGATTTGACCATTTCACTCGAGTTAGCGGCCATGATCTCATTCGTGGTCTGCCTAAACTCAAGATGGTCAAAGATTTAGTGTGTACTCCTTGCCGGCATGGCAAGATGGTTGCCGCTTCTCATCCTCCGGTCACAGTGACTATGACCGATGCACCAGGACAGCTGCTCCATATGGACACAGTTGGACCAGCTAGAGTGCAGTCAGCAGGAGGGAAGTGGTACGTTCTTGTTGTGGTCGATGACTTCTCGAGATACTCTTGGGTGTTTTGCCTAGCCACGCAGGATGAGACATTTACCCATTTTTGGGGTCTTTTTAGAAGGCTTTCTGTTGAGCTCCCGGGTGCCTTACAAGCGATCCGCAGCGACAATGGCACGGAGTTCAAGAATTCCTACTTTGAGAGGTTTTGCGATGAGACAGGTTGTAACAGCCCAGGTTTTTATTAAAATAAAAATAAATAAATAAATAAAAATATTAAAATTAAATATTTACATCAAAATAAGTATTTTTGTTGCCTAAATTTTATTTTCGGTTTTGCCCTGAATTTCTGTTTTTGAAAAACAAAGTTGGATTTAAAAAGTATTTTAAGTGAAAACCTAAAACTAACATTATCAAATAAAATGATATTTTCATTTTTCTATAAAAATCTTATGTCAAATTAGTTATTTGGATTTGTTTGGATTTTATTTGGGTTTTCTGAGTTTTTTGGAGTTTGAAATTTATTTTAGAAATTCACCACGCCACTCCCCCACCTTCTTCCGCAACGGCCGCCACCACCCCCACTCCCCTCCGCCCCCTATAAAGAGGCCCCCGAGCTCCGCCTCCTCTCACCGTGCACCAGAGTGACCCCGCGCCGTTAGGCTAGTATTTTAGATTTTATTTGTTAGGCTAGCAATAAAACGTTGTTATGAGCTGTCAAGCTTTCTCTTTTGTCGGCAGCCGTAACTAATACTTATTATG
Source organism: Dendrocalamus latiflorus (assembly GCA_017311315.1). NCBI lineage: Eukaryota > Viridiplantae > Streptophyta > Magnoliopsida > Poales > Poaceae > Dendrocalamus > Dendrocalamus latiflorus. Next base: position 11,381,305 of record CM029667.1, read on the forward strand.
AGATTAATAAAGGTTTTATTAAAGATGAAATTTTTTTTGGGTTGTGCAAAATATCCCCCATCCTTCCTTTGCCTTGAGTCTCCTCTCTCCTAATTCTTAAAAGCATCCAGCAGATGGTGAACACGAGGAACAACGGCAACAGCAGCATCAATGGAGCACAAGGAAGTCAGTCTGTTCCAACTTCTCCTCGAGCAAATGAACCTGATTGGACTCAGATGATGGCAAACCAGAACCAGATCATTCAACTGCTAACGCAGACCATCAACAGCTCCACACAACATGCTCCACTAGTGCCAGCTCAAGCTCCACAATCAAGGCTATCGGAGTTTATGCGATTGCGTCCCCCGACCTTCTCCAGCAGCACTGAACACATGGACGCGGATGAATGGCTCAGGGCCATAGGCAAGAAGCTAGATATTATTCAATGCAGTGATCAGGAAAGAGTTTTGTTTGCTTCACATCAGCTGCATGGACCAGCATCAGAATGGTGGGGCACCTACACTGCCACTCATGCCAATGCTCAAGCTATCACTTGGAATGAGTTCGCAAAGCCCATGTTCCCATTGGCACCATCACTCTCAAGAAAAGGGAATTTCGAGCACTACGCCAAGGAAGCCGCACTGTGAACGAGTGCTTACAGAAGTTCAACCAGTTGGCATGCTATGCACCCGAAGACGTCGCTACCGATGAAGCCAAATAGGAAGGGTTCCTAGAAGGACTCAATGATGACATATCGGTTCAACTTCTCTCCAACGACTACGCTGATTTCCACCAGCTTGTTAGTAAGGCGATACGCCAGGAGTCCAAGCATCAAGAGATGGAGAATCGTAAGAGACGGATGTCTGCTCAGCATGTGAACACCGAAAGCTTCTCCAAAGCCAGAAGAGCTCCCCCTCAGGCCAATAGATTCCAGCTGTTGTCATCAACAGGAGAGCTAGTCCCCATGGACCCCTCCCCCAACACTGAAGATAACAAGGTCTTGAAGGACCCGAACCCTGCAGTAGGAATTACTTGTTTCAACTGCCAAGAGATGGGACATTACGCCAGCAATTGCCCCAAGAAGCAGCAGGTGGTGAACAAGGGTACCCTAGGAGCATCGACTACCAACCACAAGCAGGTCGCCAATAGAGGGCCGAAAAAGTTCATGAAAGGACGCCTGAATTAGATATCAGCTCAAGCCATGCAGAGTAAGATCCAAACCCAATTCTTGCTAGCCAACCCGAATCTCGGGGACGAGATTCCATTTAAGGGGGTAGATTGTAACAGCACAGGTTTTTATTAAAATAAAAATAAATAAATAAAAATATTAAAATTAAAACTTTAAATCAAAACAAGTATTTTTGTTGCCTAAATTTTATTTTCGGTTTTGCCCTAAATTTCTGTATTTGAAAAAAAACTGGATTTAAAAAGTATTATAAGTGAAAACCTAAAACTAACATTATCAAATAAAATGATATTTTGATTTTCTATAAAACAATCTTATGTGAAGTTAATTATTTGGATTTGTTTGGATTTTATTTGGGTATTCTGAGTTTTCTGGAGTTTTAAATTTATTTTAGAAATTAAAAAGTATTTTAATTATGAAAATTAAATACTAACATTAGTTGCAGGTATTTTTATTAAGTCCAAAATGTCTCCAGGAACTTCTGTGATTTTTTCTGGAATTTTTGGAGTTAATTTCATATTTTTCTGAGCTTTATGGAATTTATTCGGGTTATCTGAAAATGAAAATCAAATTTAAAAACTAAATTCCCTTCCCTCTTCTCCGGCCGCCACGTGGACGGTCAGATGCCGCCCACGTTGCCACCCGGATCCCGCCTTCCCCTCCCCTTTAGGTGCCACGTGTGTGGCCTATTATGTGCCACATCGCCCGTCCGAGCTCATCCCCGCCACCCCCTCCACTTAAGCCCTTTGGTCGTCTGATCTGGTTCGGGGCCAGGCGCCACAATCTTGCCGTTCCCGCTCCGCTCTCTCCTTCTCTCCCCGGGGCCACCCGTCAGCGCCTCCTCCCTTCCCCCTCTCGCTGCGCCGTGGGCCCGGCCTGTCAGGCTCGTCTCCCTCCCCATGCCACCTTCTTCCTCCCGCCGCGCCCGCTGCCCACAACCGCCTCCGTCTTCCCCGCCGAAGCCGCCGGCCCCCTCTCTCCTGCGCGCGTCCCACGTCCCCTCCTCATGCGCTCGCTCCCCCGCACCCACCTCCCTCCTTCTCCGCGCCACTCCCCCACCTTCTTCTGCAACGGCCGCTGCCACGTCCACTCCTTCGGCGACGAATGCACACGCCCCCACTCCCCTCCGCCCCTATAAAGAGGCCCCCGAGCTCCGCCTCCTCTCACCGCACCTCCCTCCACTCCTCTCATCCCCTCTCGTGCACCGGAATGACCCCGCGCTATGCGCCTTCGGCCCCGCCACCGTCGCCAACTCCGACGAGGAATCGCCGCCGCCCTGAAGCCCCTCGCGCCTCGCCGTCGCCTCCTTCAGATTCCCCGCGTCGCCGCGAAGCCCGTGCGCCCCTCGGTCGAGCTCCTCTGCCACCGAAAAGCCTCCCCCACCGCCACCTGAGCGCCGCCACCGCTTTGCACTCGCCGCCGGCCACTATTGGCCGTCTCTGGTGAACTCCGCCCCCACCAACGCATTCCCCCGCGCCTCCCCTCCCTCCTGCGCCACTCACAGCCGGCCATCGCCCCCCAAAGCACCGATGAGCTCCCCGGACCCGAGCGCTGCCCGGCCGGCCTAGCCACATTAGCGGCCGAAGCTGACGTGGGCGCCACGCCCCGGCCGCGTCAGCCCTCCCTGCCCCGTTGGCGCCACGTGCGCAGGAAGCCACCCTCCTGCCACCTCGGCATTCCCCCGGTCCATGGACTTGGTCCACATGGACCATGCCCACCTGTCAACCCCCTCCCCCTAATTTCCAGTACAAAAATAATTCGGTCGAAAACGAAATTCCCAGGACTGACACAATGCCGAGGTCATAAATCAATTTTCTTTAGAAAAATAATTCCAGAAATCAGTCTTTTTCTTTTTCTCTGAATTTAATCTTCCCGGAGCCCATTCTTCTTCGTCCTAACTCTGATTGAGCCCATTCAAATTTATAAATTTATCAAAAATTCACCTCTATCCATTTCTAGCCTCAATTCAAATATTTTACATCAATTTGAATTTATTTTGAATTTAATTGAATTTGGTGGGTTATTTTCACGTGTAGGCTTCGACGATTCGGGAAAATTCTTCGATGAAGATTCAAACCAAGTTGAAGAGCAAGGCAAGTCACACTCCTTGATCATGTTGATCCCAGTTTTCAAAATAAAATTATGCTGGTTTAAATTATATTGCATGCTTATTTTTATTCAATGTATTTGAATTCAGTTTTAAATTTAGTTATTGCCTACTTGTTAATTCCTCCTTTGATATTGAAATTCCTCGATACCTTGTCACCCTAGAGTTAAACTCTAGTTAATACATTAGTGTTGGCTAGAGAGTTTAAATCAAATGTTTGGCCCTGCTTAGACTTATTATTTGGGTTGGGATATTTTCACATGAAATGATGAACCTTTCACATAAAATGATAAGCTTTGCAAATGTACTCTTGACTTTGGTGAGTCAAGGAGGTTTATGAAATATTTTGAAAGCAAAATATAAAAACTGGTTTAGACTTAGGCATTTGGTTAGATGGTGGGTGCAGGCATGCCCTATTGGTCGGAGCCGCAGTGGTTGACTGTCGTGCACAGGGGTATGTGGTTGGGCCTAAGTCAAATTAAGGACCGGTCTGTGAGCTACTGTTGCAAAGTCCCAATCTGAGTCAAGTCGTAGGTTGAAGGTGGGCGTGGTTGGTGCCATGTGAAGTCCCACTTGGGTGAGCGTGGTGGTAGCCGTGAGAAGTCTCATTCAGGCTCAAGAGGGGGTCCCGATGTGGTGGATTCCTTACTGGGGTGAAACCTTAGAATTGGCTTGGCCAGGTTGAAGGCTTTGCATTGTGAAGGCCTTGTCACGACTCCCCACCGCACACCTAAGGAAGTGTGTAATCTAGTGGTACAACGGGATGATCGTGTCTTATGGGTAAAGCTGTACAACCTCTGCAGAGTGTATAATCTGTCCTGGATAGCAGTGCCCACGGTCATGGGCATGCTGAGTAAAGGTTTTTCATGGATTAGACTTTATTTTTCAAATACAATTTTCGAAAACCTTATGGATGGATGGAACCCATGAGAGAGATTGGAAGCTTGTGGATGGATGGAATCCACGAGTGTTTGGAAACGTGTGGGTGGATGGAATCCATACGAGATCTTTTGGAAAAGATGTTCCGGGTGGGATGCCCGTGAATATGTTGGTGTTTGGTCGGAGTCGGCACTAACGGTATTATTTTCAATTACAAGTATTGTTTTTATTTACTTACTAAATTCAGCAATTTTAATCTACTTATTATATTTCATTAAATGTTGTTTTATGCAAACTAACCCTATAAGCCTTCCATTGAAGCCTTTATCATTATGATGCATTTTCTCCGTGTGATTTGCGGAGTACAAGTTTGTACTCACCTTGCAATCTCCATACAGAGGAAGAGGATGTCAACTACGGTGATGATCAGAACGAATAGGCCGTGTCTTACTGTCGTTTACCTGTGGGCAGGCTTGGGCTTCGCTATTTATCTGTTTGCTTCCACAGTTATTTGCTTTATTTATTTTTCCAATGGGCGTTGATGTAAGACTTGGCCATAAGCCGTATTCTTTATTTAATATAATTGGTCATTTGTGCTTGGTATTTATCTTTGTTGTACTGTGTGCACTAGCTGATCCTGGACTAGTGCGATTTACACAGAGGATCCAGGAGTCATTACTCCGGGTTCCGACACAGGTGTAGAGCACCAGTTCTCTTCTCTGTACGTCCCTCAGCAAAATGGAGTGGTGGAGAGGAAGAACCGTACCTTAGTCGAGATGGCTAGAACGATGTTTGATGAGTACTCTACACCTAGGAAGTTTGGGCTGAGGCAATAGCCACCGCGTGCCACGTTTCAAACAGAGTCTTTCTCAGGGCACACTTGCATCGCAGTTCTAATGAGTTGAGATACGAGCAAAAGCCCAGTATCTCTCATTTTCGCATGTTTGGTTGCAAGTGTTTTATTCTGAAGTCTGGGAACCTAGGTAAGTTCGAGTCACAATCTTGTGATGGGATTTTTCTAGGGTACAACTTCTTCGCGGGCGTATAGGGTCTGGAACTGCGAGTCTAGCAAAATGGTAGAAACCTGTGAGGTGACATTCGATGAGGCCAGTTCGGGCACTAGGCCCGATATCTCAGGTTCAGTAGAGCAGTCCAAGCCCATCTTTGTGGATGATGAGAAGGATGGAGATGAGGGTCGTCTACCCGATCCAGTTCCTCCTCCCCTTGAGGTGCCTGCTTCCTCCACTGCACCTCGAGGAGATCAGTCCATGCCTTCTGCTTCTTCTGGAGCTAGTGGCTCTGTACCTACCTCGTCAGCTCATGAGGTAGAGACCACTTCTTCTTCTCATCCAAGACCTCCCCGACATATCCAAAAAGACCATCCTTCAGAGCAGATGATTTGAGATCTCTTTGAGCGTGTCACACGCTCAAAGTCTGACATGTCTCACTTCTGTCTCCTTTGCTTTTGTCGCCTCTTTTGAGCCCAAGGATGTTAGTCATGCTCTTTCTGATGAGTCTTGGGTCAATGCCATGCATGAGGAGTTAGAAAACTTTGAGAAAAACAAGGTCTGGTCGCTTGTTGAGCCCCTAGAGGTCATAATGTCATAGGTACCAAATGGGTGTTCAAAAACAAGCAGAGTGAGGATGGGGTAGTCATTCGAAACAAGGCTAGATTGGTAGCTCAGGGTTTCTCCTAGGTTGAGTGTCTAGATTTTGAGGAGACCTTTGCCCCTGTAGCTAGGCTCGAGGCCATTAGGATCTTGCTTACTTTCGCAGCATCTAAGGGCTTCAAGCTTTACCAGATGGATGTAAAGAGTGTCTTCCTCAATGGGTTTATTGAGGAAGAGGTCTATGTTAGGCAGCCTCTAGCCTCCGATGTCATGAGCATGATGGGTGAGTTGACCTTCTTACTTGGCTTCCAGATCAAGCAGACTCGGGAGGGTACCTTCTTACGTCAAGGCAAGTACACACAAGACCTCCTGAGACGCTTTGATATGAGTGATGGCAAGCCGGTGTCAACTCCAATGGCATCATCAGCTTCGCTTGATCCAGATGAGGATGGCGAGCTAGTTGATCACAAAGAGTACAGAAGCATGATCGGCTCTCTCTTATACCTCACGGCCTCGAGACCGGACATACACTTCTTTGTGTGTCTATGTGCTCGATTTCAGGCTTCTCCTCGAGTATCTCACCGCCAGGCAGCGAAGCGCATCCTTCGGTACCTTCGAGCTACTATAGACTATGGTATCTGGTACTCTTCTCTTCCTGTCTTTCCCTTAGAGCCTACTCCGATGCAGACTTTGCTGGTTGTAGGATAGATAGGAAGAGCATTTCTGATATCTGCCAATTCATTGGCACTTCTCATGTTTCTTGGTCTTCTAGGAAGCTGTCCGGTGTTGCTCAGTCCATCGTAGAGGCCGAGTATGTTGCTGCCGCCAGTTGCTGCAGCCAGATACTTTGGATGGCTTCGACCCTGTGGGACTTTGGGTTAGTTATAGATAGTGTTCCACTCTTTTGTGATAACACTTCTGCTATTAACATTACTAAGAACCTAGTGCAGCACTCTCAGCCAAGCACATTGATATCAGATATCACTTCCTTAGAGACCATGTGGAGAATGGTGATATAGTGCTCCAGTTTGTGGAGAGTGACCACCAGTTGGCCGATATCTTTACCAAGCTTTTGGATAGCTCTAGTGGTGTGAATGAAAACGTTGCAATGTATGCATTTGATAGCTGTTGTAGTATCAATTGGTTTGTGCAAAACAGTGAGAATGAAAATGACACAATAATTGATTCATACATATACCATGCATATGTGTTGTTCTTTTTGCTTACTACACCTCCAGGTAATAATAATGTGAAAGATAGAAGGGGTGTAACTGACCAATACATATACCATGCATATACATTATATTCTTTATTTAGTACAATTTCAGGCTATCAAAAGCCGAGGACGACTTTTGTTGAAGAAGGGGAGGATGATGTGGATACGCACATGCTTAGCACTTTTCAGTCAAATACATTATTTCACTGGAAAGAAGTATTGAGCCACATTAAAAATTGTCAGGTGAATTTGTTGCTTAATGAATTTTCTTCTATTCGTAGAAACGATATACTATCTTATGCAAAATTCTTGTTTATTATTAGGTTTGAATATTATGATGATTCCGGGGCTCAAGCAATGGAGAAGCACAAGGAGGGTAATCATATTTGCTACCAAGAACAAATAGCTCAAAACCCATGGGGATGGAAAGGAGAAAGCCAAGCAGCCCATGCAGCTGATCAAGGAGGAAAGAAGCCCATGCAGTGGGAGAGCAAAAGGGGAGAAGCCCAAGAACTTAAAGCCCAACTTTTGGACAAGATTTTGAAGCCCAATTCGGACCTCCCACATGTACAACCGAATTCAAACTCGGATTCAACTCAGAACTCCATTCGGATTCAGTTCGGGACAGCCCAATAGGCACCTACTAAAATGGCCATAACTTTTACAAACGGAGTCCGATTGAGGTGTTCTTGTACTTTAAGGAAATATTTTTAGATGGATCTGTTGGTGATATGCCCTAGAGGCAACATGGAGATGTTGAATATATCACATACTATGTTTATGATACATTGCTTTGTTCCTTGAAATAGACATTATCATTATTGATCAATGAGTATGTGACTTATTCATGAGACTCTTAATGCCAAAATGTTGCTATTTCTAAATGATCCCTGATCATATATCATATGAGGAACATATATGATTCAAAGATCAGCATATGTATTGATTGATGATCATGTCTCATGGATCATGGTATGGAGATACCAAATCAATAATATGGACATGTGTTAGTGAACATATGTTGGATAGACCCGCCATGAGACACTGCAGAGATTCCATGTGTCATTAGTTGGTCTCAAGTAGTGTTTATGTAGAATCGTTAGACTTGAGATCATCATGGTTCCCAACATGCGTAGTAGCCTATTTTGGGACTACTAACCACTACTCCGTAACTGGGTAGTCATAAAAGTAGTCTTCGGGTTTGCTATGAAACATGTAGTGGGATGTGAATGATCAAGATAGAATTTGCCCCTCCTTATGGGAGAGATATCTCTGGGCCCCTCGATGTAATGGATTATGAAAGTGCATGGCCATGCCAATGTGATTGAGGAGTCAATCACAAGTTTATAATCCATCACGGAATCGAGAGAGTGATTGAGCCATTAAGAGGATGACACAGGTCTCGCCTTGAGCTTAATCTATATCGTGAGGCAAAAGGATTCGTACATGAGAACATTACAGGTTCAGCCGATATGATCTTTACGTATACTTTGGGGTTAATATGTCTTGCTAGAGGCCGCTATTAACAGGGTGACCGGAAAGGTGTTTCCGGGTCGCGACCAAGTATACGTGAACCTACAGGGTCGCACACTTAACGGGTTGGAACACTAATTCGAATGTGATTCGGATGTGGGCTCAATTCGGATAGAGATCCGGATAGACTCCTATTGGGCCTCGGTCCACGAGGCCCAAGTGAGGAGGTCTATATATTTGGAGGCGGGGGGGCTGAGGGATGTACGCATATGTTCCTCCCGAACAAAACCCTAGCCGCCACCTCCCGAGCCAAACCCTAGCCGCTCGCGAGTGCTGGTACACTCGCGATCGGAGTTCCAGCCCCGGACGTGTGGATACCGGTGGAGGCGCTGCTCGTTGCGGCGTTGATCGGCATCAACAAACTACAGATTGGATCTGCTCGTGGTGTGGTTGATCGCGTGGAGGAGACGATCTGTTCGGGACGATCGGCTACTTCCACTACTACCTCGACGCGCGTGGTTGGATCGGCTTCTCCAACTCTTCTTCCGCTGCGCTGCGCGTCTAGTGGTAACGATCTATGATCCCTTCTTAGCATGATGTCCTGGTGTGCGCGGTAGAAATTTTTTATTTTCTGCTATCGTAGCCTACGCGCGTTCCTTCAGTGGTATCAGAGCCATCTTGCTTAGTTTGCGATCTGGATCAGCGCATATGATGATATGCGGTTGTAGTAGATTGGATCTATTACAGTCTAGATCAGTCGGTTCATGTGATGAATCGATGGTAGCACGGGTTGATGAGATCAATCGGTGAATAGGGGTTGGATGAGGCGCAGATTGTATCACTACTAGTGCCCTAGAGATTGTCTCGGATCGGCATAAGGTGGTTATGTCGAATACTAGTAGGATACGAATCTGATAGCCTCGGGCCAGTGGGAATACTAGTGCCCTAGAGATTGTCTCGGATCGGCATAAGGTGGTTATGTCGAATACTAGTAGGATACGAATCTGATAGCCTCGGGCCAGTGGGAATACTAGTGCCCTAGAGATTGTCTCGGATCGGCATAAGGTGGTTATGCCGAATACTAGTAGGTTACGGATCTGATGGCCTCGGCCCAGTGGAAAAACTAGCATCCTAGAGAATGTCTCGGATCGGCATAAGGTGGTTGTGCCGAATAGTTTTTCCATTGCGATTTCATAGATTGGATCTGTAAATTTCGTAGGGTGTTCAGGGCGCTGCCCTGAAACCCGCGGGGGGCGGCCCCCCCCTCGACCCCCCGCCCGCTGACCGGCCAGCGGGACCGCCGTGCGTACCCGCCTTGTATAGCGTCTTGGGTTCACATCGTTAGGTAGAATACGATTCTACGTCTAACTTGTTTTTGCAGAGAATGACGTGAATAGTATGGCCCTATATCTTATTGGAATGTATGAGATGTATGTGATGCATGTAACATTCGTTCATGGCCTGCGTGTCATGATTATTTCAGCTATTGTTAGCTGTCTATATTGTATTTAACGACCTGCGTGTCGACCTTAATGCTTGAATCTATCTTTGTAATCTTCAATTTCTAGCTATTATAGGTAGTAGCCTAGTTTTGAGGTTACAAGCTTTCAAGCATGGTGGCCTAAAGGAGTGATGTGGAGGATGGAGATCGTCTACACCTACATGGAGATGGAGATCACCATTTGTTTGGGCCATACTACTTCACAGTTAAATGTGTTTATCTGTGATATTATCTATCTTATTCTTATGCAATGTTTTTGTCATATGTTGCTTTGGTAGGATAGAATCCCTCATAAAATTAGGTGTTCATGCCCTTCCATATGTTGCACCAAAAGATAATGATCACCGCATGGTAGGTCTACCAAAGTAGAGTGCCGTCGGTTATCATCATTATTTGGGGTAGATGTCGGACATCTACATGCGGAAGCATTTGGTTTACTTAACAAGGTTATCAAAACAGTTTTGGACCTTGGGGCATAGATTGGGGCCGGGGCATGTTGATGTCACCCAACAAGCAAGAGTCACATAGGGATGTGATTAGCAAGGTGTTGCTTACCCATGTCACTAGTTTTCTAGCCGTGATGCCAAAGCTCACTAGGAATTAGTGAAATGAGGTTCTTGACCCACTATGTAACTTAGAGGGAGTTTTGTTGCAAAACACATAGTGGGAGTCTTTTGTTAAATTGTTTAATAAAAGATGAACATAAACATAGTGCTAAACTTTGCATATTCTTTGTTGTAGATCATGTCAACTAATGCCGCATCCAGTTCTTTTAATTTGCGATCTATTCTTGAGAAAGAAAAACTCAATGGAACGAACTTTATGGATTGGTATCGCAACTTGAGAATTGTTCTCAAGCAAGAGCGCAAGGAGTATGTCCTTGAGTCTCATTATCCTGATGACTTGCCTGATAATGCTACTGCGGCTGCACGGAGAGCTTATGAGAAGCAAACGAATGATTACCTTGATGTGAGCTGTCTCATGCTTGCCACAATGTCCTCTGAGCTTCAGAAGCAATATGAGAACACAGATGCCTACAATATCATTGTGGGGTTGCGTGGTATGTTTGAGAACCAAGCAAGGGCTGAGAGGTTCAACACTTCAAAGTCCTTGTTTGCGTGCAGGCTTGCAGAAGGGAATCCCGTCAGCCCTCATGTGATTAAGATGATTGGCTACATTGAGAGTCTGGAAAAGCTTGGTTTTCCCCTTAGCCAAGAGTTGGCTACTGATGTGATTCTCCAGTCGCTCCCCCCGAGCTTTGAGCCATTCATACTGAACTATCACATGAACAACATGGATAAGACCTTGGCAGAGTTGCATGGGATGCTAAAAGCTGCCGAGGAAAGCATTAAGAAAAGCAGCAATCATGTGATGATGATGCAGAAAGGCAAGGGCAAGCCCAATGTCAAGAAAGGCGCGGTCAAAAGAAAGTTAGCTCCCGATGAGATCGCGAGCAGTTCTAAGGCCAAGCAAGTCAAGAAGGGCGCTGCTCCTAATGCAGATTGTTACTACTGTAAGCAATCAGGTCATTGGAAAAGGAACTGCCCAAAGTACTTGGAGGATCTTGAGAAGAAGAAGGGAAGTACGACTTCCTCTCCAGGTATAAATGTTATAGAGATCAATCTTGCTACTTCATCCACTGATTCTTGGGTATTTGATACCGGATCGGTTGCTCACCTTTGCAAATCGTTGCAGGGGCTAAGAAGAAGTAGAAGTTTGAGGAGGAGCGAAGTGGATCTTCGCGTTGGCAATGGAGCAAAAGTTGCTGCGGTCGCTGTTGGCACCATGCCATTGTCTTTACCTTCAGGATTAGTTTTGGAATTGAATAATTGTTATTGTGTTCCATCTCTTTCCAAGAACATTATTTCTGCTTCATGTTTGCAAGCAGAAGGTTATGACTTTAGATCTGTGAACAATGGTTGTTCTCTTTATTTCAAAGATATGTTCTATTGTCATACTCCATTGGTGAATGGGTTATATGTTCTTACTCTTGAAGAGTCACCGGTCTATAACATTAATGCAAAGAGGCAACGTTCGAATGATTTGAATCCCACGTTTATTTGGCACTGTCGCTTAGGTCACATAAATGAGAAACGCATGGAGAAGCTCCATAGAGATGGTATTCTGCACTCATTTGATTTTGAATCATTTGAGACATGCGAATCTTGTTTACTTGGCAAGATGACAAAGGCACCTTTCACCGGTCAAGGTGAACGGGCAAGTGACTTATTGGCACTCGTACATTCTGATGTATGTGGACCAATGAGCTCAACAGCCAGAGGTGGTTTTCAGTACTTCATAACTTTTACTGATGATTTTAGTAGATATGGGTATATCTACCTGATGAAGCATAAGTCCGAATCCTTTGAAAAGTTCAAAGAATTCCAAAATGAAGTCTAAAATCATTTAGGCAAGACAATCAAGTTTCTACGATCTGATCGTGGAGGCGAGTATTTGAGCCATGAGTTTGGCAATCATCTGAAGGATTGTGGAATTGTTCCACAATTGACTCCGCCAGGAACACCTCAATGGAATGGGGTATCTGAACGGAGAAATCGCACCTTATTAGATATGGTGCGCTCCATGATGAGCCAAAGTGATCTTCCGTTGTCTTTTTGGGGGTACGCTCTTGAAACAGCCGCTTTCACACTAAACAGGGTTCCATCAAAATCAGTAGAAAAGACACCATATGAGATGTGGACAGGACAACGTCCTAGCTTGTCTTTTCTTAAGATTTGGGGATGTGAGGCTTATGTAAAACGTTTACAATCTGATAAGCTCAGTCCTAAATCTGATAAATGCTTCTTTATCGGGTATCCTAAGGAAACAAAAGGATATTACTTCTATAATCAAGGAGAAGGCAAAGTGTTTGTCGCCCGGCATGGTGTCTTCTTAGAGAAAGAGTTTCTCTCAAGAAGGGATAGTGGGAGCATGGTGCAACTTGAAGAAATTCGGGAAACACCTGAAAACGTTTCAGCTCCTACAGAACCACAACAGGATGAACAAACTGTTGAAGAACCTGTTGTGGACACACCGGCACCACGTAGGTCAGAGAGGTCACGTCGTGCACCTGAAAGGTACATGTTCTTGACTACTCAACAACGGGACATATTGTTGTTAGACAACGATGAGCCTAAGACCTATGAAGAAGCGATGGTGGGACCAGACTCTGAGAAATGGCTTGAAGCCATGAGATCCGAAATTGAATCCATGCACAGTAATCATGTTTGGAACTTGGTTGATCCACCTGATGGTGTTAAAACCATTGAGTGCAAATGGATTTTCAAGAAAAAGATAGACATAGATGGAAATGTTCACATCTATAAAGCGCGATTGGTGGCCAAAGGTTTCAAACAAATTCAAGGTGTTGATTATGATGAAACTTTTTCGCCCGTCGCAATGATAAAGTCTATTCGGATCATTCTAGCGATTGCTGCATATTTCGACTATGAAATATGGCAAATGGATGTCAAAACAGCTTTCCTTAATGGAAATCTGAGTGAGGATGTGTACATGACACAGCCCACGGGTTTTGTCGATCCGCAATCAGCTGGAAAGATATGCAAGCTGCAAAGATCCATTTATGGATTAAAGCAGGCATCTCGGAGTTGGAACATTCGTTTTGATGAAGTAATCAAAGGGTTTGGTTTCATCAAGAACGAAGAAGAGCCTTGTGTTTACAAAAAGGCTAGTGGGAGCGCACTCGTGTTTCTGGTCTTATATGTGGATGACATATTACTGATCGGAAATGACATTCCTATGCTCGAATCTGTTAAGTCTTCATTGAAAAATAGTTTCTCTATGAAAGACTTAGGAGAGGCGGCATATATTCTGGGCATCAAGATCTATAGGGATAGATCAAGAAGGCTAATTGGATTAAGCCAAGATACGTACATTGATAAGGTGTTGAAAAGGTTCAACATGCAGGATTCCAAGAAAGGCTTCCTACCTATGTCACATGGTATACATCTTAGCAAGAGTCAGTGTCCTAGTACACCTGATGAGCGGGATAAAATGAATGCGATTCCATATGCTTCGGCTATGGGATCCATTATGTATGCCATGCTTTGTACACGTCCAGATGTCTCGTATGCTTTAAGTGCTACAAGTAGATACCAGTCAGATCCAGGTGAAAGTCACTGGATTGCCGTAAAGAACATCTTGAAGTACTTGAGAAGAACTAAAGATGTGTTCCTCGTCTATGGGGGTGAGGAAGAGCTCGTTGTAAATGGTTACACCGATGCTAGCTTCCAAACTGACAAAGATGATTTTAGATCGCAATCTGGATTTGTGTTCTGCCTGAATGGCGGTGCGGTGAGCTGGAAGAGTTCCAAGCAGGAGACGGTTGCTGATTCTACAACAGAGGCCGAGTACATAGCAGCTTCTGAAGCTGCTAAAGAGGCTGTTTGGATCAAGAAATTTGTTTCTGAGCTTGGTGTGGTGGCTAGTGCCTCCAGCCCAATGGACCTCTACTGTGACAATAGTGGGGCCATTGCGCAAGCCAAGGAGCCTAGATCGCACCAGAAGTCCAAGCACATTCTACGGCGATTTCATCTCATCCGCGAGATTGTGGAGAGAGGCGATGTGAAGATATGCAAAGTACAAACGGATTTGAACCTTGCAGATCCGTTGACAAAGCCGCTTCCCCAGCCAAAGCATGAGGCTCACACTAGGGCAATGGGTATTAGATACCTACATGGTTGACTCTAGTGCAAGTGGGAGACTGTTGGTGATATGCCCTAGAGGCAACATGGAGATGTTGAATATATCACATACTATGTTTATGATACATTGCTTTGTTCCTTGAAATAGACATTATCATTATTGATCAATGAGTATGTGACTTATTCATGAGACTCTTAATGCCAAAATGTTGCTATTTCTAAATGATCCCTGATCATATATCATATGAGGAACATATATGATTCAAAGATCAGCATATGTATTGATTGATGATCATGTCTCATGGATCATGGTATGGAGATACCAAATCAATAATATGGACATGTGTTAGTGAACATATGTTGGATAGACCCGCCATGAGACACTGCAGAGATTCCATGTGTCATTAGTTGGTCTCAAGTAGTGTTTATGTAGAATCGTTAGACTTGAGATCATCATGGTTCCCAACATGCGTAGTAGCCTATTTTGGGACTACTAACCACTACTCCGTAACTGGGTAGTCATAAAAGTAGTCTTCGGGTTTGCTATGAAACATGTAGTGGGATGTGAATGATCAAGATAGAATTTGCCCCTCCTTATGGGAGAGATATCTCTGGGCCCCTCGATGTAATGGATTATGAAAGTGCATGGCCATGCCAATGTGATTGAGGAGTCAATCACAAGTTTATAATCCATCACGGAATCGAGAGAGTGATTGAGCCATTAAGAGGATGACACAGGTCTCGCCTTGAGCTTAATCTATATCGTGAGGCAAAAGGATTCGTACATGAGAACATTACAGGTTCAGCCGATATGATCTTTACGTATACTTTGGGGTTAATATGTCTTGCTAGAGGCCGCTATTAACAGGGTGACCGGAAAGGTGTTTCCGGGTCGCGACCAAGTATACGTGAACCTACAGGGTCGCACACTTAACGGGTTGGAACACTAATTCGAATGTGATTCGGATGTGGGCTCAATTCGGATAGAGATCCGGATAGACTCCTATTGGGCCTCGGTCCACGAGGCCCAAGTGAGGAGGTCTATATATTTGGAGGCGGGGGGGCTGAGGGATGTACGCATATGTTCCTCCCGAACAAAACCCTAGCCGCCACCTCCCGAGCCAAACCCTAGCCGCTCGCGAGTGCTGGTACACTCGCGATCGGAGTTCCAGCCCCGGACGTGTGGATACCGGTGGAGGCGCTGCTCGTTGCGGCGTTGATCGGCATCAACAAACTACAGATTGGATCTGCTCGTGGTGTGGTTGATCGCGTGGAGGAGACGATCTGTTCGGGACGATCGGCTACTTCCACTACTACCTCGACGCGCGTGGTTGGATCGGCTTCTCCAACTCTTCTTCCGCTGCGCTGCGCGTCTAGTGGTAACGATCTATGATCCCTTCTTAGCATGATGTCCTGGTGTGCGCGGTAGAAATTTTTTTATTTTCTGCTATCGTAGCCTACGCGCGTTCCTTCAGGATCTAGCCTCACCTCCAAATTCCCTATGAGTTGATCAGAAACTGTGAAACAAATCACGTCACTTTTTCAGTCCGAGTCAAAGTAGGGCCTAGGGTTTTGTAATCGAGTCCTATTCAGTTTCCAAGTGTTTGGCCGACTCTCCACCCCTTGTATCTCTTTAAAAGACAGTCGCCACCCCTATAAAATGGAGACCACATTTGATAATAGAATACTCTTGTTCTTTCTGATGGCCGAACCAACTTGAGGGAATTGGGAGTTTGTTGAGATCAAGATCGTTCAACCTTTCCGCTGGGAATTGGGAGCGCGATGGAACTTCATCGGTGGTCGTGAAGTTCAGCACGTATGGTTGGGCAAATTATAGAGTGCTAACTCTTGCATTGGCAATGAGAGATCACTATGGTTCGTCGAATCCTCGTAAGTATCCAGATCCTACGTCGAGAAGATCGGGCGACCCTGTATCATCTAGGTTTTCAGCCTTGCGTGGAGAGCTTGGGGTAGTCTGTCCTTATGGACTGTAGTGAGGGGGAGCTTTGTGATTTATGTTTTATCTTGTTTATATGCTTCTGTTCTCATTTTGTTGCATTGCATGAGGCTGCATTCGGGTTAGTCCTTCTAGCATAAATTAGAGTGGTTCTCTTATCTAGTTGCTTAGATTTCTTCCTCTCATCTTGTGGTTCTAGGATGCTGCTTATTAGCTGTCTCTCTTCTCACTAGGTTGAGCTCACTCACTTCTTATAGGTTCTAGCAAGGGTTGGGCCACCCTTGGGTAGACAGGGAACGTGTTTGCTCCTTAGTATGTTAGAAGAGCAGCTGATAGTCCTAGTGTCATTTGGGGTAGATGAGAGTCAGTCTAAGCCTTAGTACCCTCTATATCTTATCTATGCTTTAAGGACTGCTTTTTCTGTCTTTCTTCCCAGCTTCTCGTTTTTACTGCTTTGGTTCAAGGGGAGTTCATTTGGGTATGCTAGAATTTAATTTTGTCATAACTCAACTTGAACTAAAAGTGCATCTATTGTTGAGGGGGAGCTGGATTTTCCTGCATTTCTTTCATTCTGCATTGCAATATAACTTCTGGGAGCCTTGATTACATCCTTATATGACATGTTTACAATGCATTACATCTTGCCATGATATGTGCTTACTTGTTAGAGTTATCATGACATTATATGTTTAGTCAAGTGATGCGGATACGCACATGCTTAGCACTTTTCAGTCAAATACATTATTTCACTAGAAAGAAGTATTGAGCCGCATTAAATATTGTCAGGTGAATTTGTTTCTTAATGAATTTTCTTCTATTCGTGGAAACGATATAGTACTTTATGCCAAATTCTTGTTTATTATTAGGTTTGAATATTATGGTGATTCTGGGGCTAAAGCAATGGAGAAGCACAAGGAGGGTAATCATATTTGCTACCAAGAACAAAAAGCTCAAAGCCCATGGGGATGGAAAGGAGAAATCCAAGCAGCCCATGCAGCTGATCAAGGAGGAAAGAAGCCCATGCAGTGGGAGAGCAAAAGGGGAGAAGCCCAAGAATTTAAAGCCCAACTTTTGGACAAGATTTTGAATCCCAATTCGGACCTCCCACATGTACAACCGAATTCAAACTCGGATTCAACTCAGAACTCAATTCGGATTCAGTTTGGGACAGCCCAATAGGCACCTACTAAAATGGCCATAATTTTTACAAACGGAGTCCGATTGAGGTGTTCTTGTACTCTATGGAAAGCTCTTGAAGTCTACTTTCAGATGGATCTGACCTCACCTATAAATTCCATATGAGTCGATCAGAAACTGCGAAGAAAGTCACATCACTTTTTCAGTCCGAGTCAAATTGGGCCTAGGGTTTTGTAATCGAGTCCTATTCGGCCTCCAAGTGTTTGGCCGACTCTCCACCCCTTGTATCTCTTTAAAAGACAGCCACCATCCCTGTAAAATTGAGACCACGTTTGAGAAAAATCAATCTACTAATGTTTTGAGTTTAGCATTGCTACCGAAATTCCAAGTGTTTAGGAGTGACTTCTTCAATCAAGATCGTTCAGCCTTTCCGCTGGGAATTGGGTGCACGATAGATCTTCGCTTGGTGGTCGGTGAAATAAACACAAGTGTGTTTTGGCGGATTAAAGAGTGTTCGTCCCTTGCATTGGCATTGGAGGATCATTACGATTCATCAAGACTCCCGTAAGTATCCATCCTACGTCGAGAAGATCGGGTGACCCCGTATCATCAAGTCTTTGCCATGATAAGTTGATTAAGAATGCACAACTTGAATTAAATCATGTCATGTTAGCTCTTGAAACTAGTCTGTCTTTAGTATCCTATTATGATTCATGCCATGTCAAATAGGCTGAGTTGAGTCTTGAATCTCTATTGAGCTTTAGATTGAGCTATGCTAGTTTCCTTATGAAGCATGAGTTATTCTTAACTTCTTGTTTTTACACTAAATTCAGTAAAAGCAAAAAGATCTCTTTTGTGCGAAAGAACTGATCTCACTAATTCTTTCTCATGAGACTGCTTGCCATTGCACTAGGCATAAACTCAGGGGGAGTTTTGGATAACCAAGATCATCTCCTTAAGCTTCTCGCTTGGAGTGGTCGCATAAGGCTTGAGATCTCCTTAAGGACTTGAGTTCACAAAATGGAAAACATAAGTTCACAAAAGCATGAACATTTGCATTTCTCTTATTTTGGACTATGGGCTGGCCGCACCTAGTTGGGCTTGTTTCTCCCTTGGATGTACTTGACTTGCGTGGTTTTGTGCCAGCTGAATGGCCTTCTTCTCCTAAACTTTGGCTTGCATGGATCTCCTTCCTTGTGGCCACATATGCCTCCTCCCTTGTGGCTGCATGGCCATCTTTCCCCTTGGACTTGACCAGTTTGATACGGGGTCGCCCGATCTTCTCGACGTAGGATCAAGATACTCACGAGGATTCGATGAACCGTAGTGATCTCCCGTTGCCAATGCAAGAGTTAGCACTCTATAATTCGCCCAACCACACGTGCTGAACTTCACGACCACCGATGAAGTTCCATCGCACTCCCAATTCCCAGCGGAAAGGTTGAACGATCTTGATTTCAGTGAACTCCTAATTCCCTCAAGTTGGTTCGGCCAACAGAAAGAACAAAAGTATTCTATTATGAAAAGTGGTCTCAAGAACAATGGCGGGGCCAACCCTAACCTCTGCACGCACGCACTTGGGCCTAAGGCTGAGCTCAATCTGGTTTACGAATCCTAAAACAATTTGGAATTAAACACTAACTAATTACATGGCTAGATTATGCAATCTCAGCCCAATGTTGGCACGCAGGCCCACAAACTCTTCAATTGGTGCATGGGCCTCTTCCTCAAGTCTTGGCTGCATGGGGCTTCCCGCCTTTTGACATGTGACCGCATGGGCCTCCTCCCTTGTGGTCGCCTGGCTCTCTTTCTCCATGGGGCTGGCTCGTTGGTCTTTCCATCCTTGTTCTTCCATTGCTTTAAATCTAAGAACGCACAATGTATTTGCATTAGGTAGTATACCATTCTCATCTAAAGCAATCGGAAATTCTTTAAGAAACAAAAGCACCTGTTGTTGTAGTAGCTTAGCTCTTGCTCTTGTCATAGGGCCTGTTGGAACCTCATCACTAACTTTATCATACACCCTTGGAGTGGCAGGTGAATGCGTAGTAGAGATGTCCCATCATCCTCCCCTTCTTGAAAAGGAGTCGACCTCGACTCTGTACAATCTTGTCCAAAGAAGGGTGATAAATCAGCAACATTAAATGTAGAACTTACCCCATAGTCATCTCCTGGAAGCTCAATCTTATATGCATTGTCATTAATCTTGGCAAGAACTTTAAAAGTTCCATCACCACGGGGCATCAATTTAGATCTACGCTTCTCCGGAAAGCGATCTTTGCGAAGGTGTACCCACACTAAATCACCTGGTTCAAAAAGCATTTTCTTTCTAGACTTGTTAGCTTTGGAAGCATAAGCACGCACCTTCTTTTCAATTATCTCTTTGGTTCTGGTGTGGAGCTTTTTCACAAAATTAGCACGTTTAGAAGCCTCCATATTAGCGCGTTCTTGTAGTGGGAGTGGAAGCAAATCAAGTGGCGTGATTGGTTTGAAACCATACACCACCTCGAATGCACACAATTGAGTTGTAGAATGTACCGCCCTGTTATATGCAAACTCCACATGCGGTAGACAATCTTCCCACTCTTTCAAGTTCTTCTTTATCATGGTACGTAGCAATGTTGAAAGTGTGCGGTTCACCACCTCTGTTTGCCCATCTGTTTGTGGGTGACAAGTCGTTCAAAACAACAACTTTGTCCCAAGTTTGGCCCACAAAGTCTTCCAAAAGTAGCTCATGAACTGGATATCACGATCTGAAATAATGGTTCTTGGCATTCCATGCAATCTCACAATCTCCCTGAAAAACAAGTCAGCTACATGCGACGCATCGTCGCTCTTATGACAGGGAATAAAATGTGCCATTTTAGAGAACCTATCCACAACAACAAAGACTGAATCCCTCCCCCTCTTGGTCCTAGGCAGTCCTAACACAAAATCCATGCTAATATCTTCCCAAGGAGCACTAGAAATAGGAAGTGGAGTATACAAATCATGTGGATTGAGTTTTGATTTTGCCTTATGACATGTGATGCATCTTTGAACGAACCTCTCGACGTCTCGCCTCATTTTTGGCCAATAGAAGTGATCAGCCAACATCATGTAAGTCTTGTCTCCCAAAATGCCCCATCAATCCTCCTGCATGAGATTCCTGCAACAATAACAAACGCACCGAGGACTCCAGAACACATAGCTTATTCATGCGAAAGAGAAAACCATCATTAATATGAAACTTATCCCACCCTTTCCCATCTTTGCAATTAGAATATGGAGCTACAAATTCATGATCGGAAGCATATAAATCTTTCAAACATTCTAACCCTGGTACCTTTACCTCTAACTGAGTAAAAACACATGTTTTCGTGACAATGCATCAACTACCACATTCTCTTTGCCTTTCTTATATTTGACAATGTATGGAAAGGTCTCAATGAATTCTACCCACTTAGCATGTCTACGATTTAATTTCGCTTGGCTTTTTAAGTATTTCAAAGATTCATGATCAGAGTGTATTATGAATTCCTTAGGCCAAAGATAATGTTGCCAAGTTTCCAACACACGCACAAGAGCATATAATTCTTTATCATAAACAGGATAATTCAATTGTGCACCATGAAGTTTCTCACTAAAATATGCAACATGTTTTCTTTCTTACATCAAAACACCACCAATACCTATTCCACTAACATCACATTCAATCTCAAAAGTTTTTGTGAAATCTGGTAAAGCAAGCAATGGTGCTTCAGTCAAACACTTCTTTAATTCAGCAAAAGCTTGGTCTTGTTTTTCTCCCCACTCAAAAATCACCCCCTTTTTAGTTAATTCATTTAATGGGGCAGCAATGGTGCTAAAGTCTTTCACAAATCGCCGATAAAAGCTAGCAAACCCATGGAAGCTACAAATTTGACTAACATTCACAGGAATTGGCCAATTTCTACTAGCTTCAATTTTAGACTCATCCACTTCAATTCCATGAGCTGAAACAACATAGCCTAGAAAATACTACCTTACTAGTGCAAAAAGTACACTTCTCAAGATTGGCATACAAGCGTTCTTTCCTAAGCACTTCTAGCACTTGTTTGATGTGTTCAACATGATCATCCAAACAGCGGCTATATATGAGAATATCATCAAAGTAAACTACCACAAATTTTCCAGTGAAGTGTCTCAAAACATGGTTCATTAAGCGCATGAATGTACTAGGAGCATTGGACAATCCAAAAGGCATCACTAACCATTCATACAAGCTAAATTTCGTTTTAAAAGCAGTTTTCCATTCATCACCATGTTTCATTCTTATTTGATGGTAGCCACTACGCAAGTCAATCTTAGAAAAGATAGTAGAACCACTTAACTCATCAAGCATATCATCTAACCTAGGGATAGGATGACGATAGCGAACAGTTATGTTGTTAATAGCTCTACAGTCTACGCACATTCTCCAAGTACCATCTGTTGTGGCTACAGACCAAACAGAGAGAGAGATGGTAGTGGAGAGTGATGAAGATAGGTGTAATGGCCTGGGTCCTCCCCATGGCTTACTCATATATATATATATACACACATGAGGAGTGCTTTTACAGCTATACCCTTACATCTGGTTATCCCCTCTGGGGGCAGTTATGTCATTACACATGGCCTATTCTGGGCCTTATAATCTCCTACCAGGCTTGCTGGGTTTAGGTGGGGGCCACCCCTACGACAGGAGCCTCTCATGGTGAAGGGCTTCACAGGGCCGAAGCCATGTCGCCGAGTCCTTTGGCCCCCTCCGTCCCCTGCGGCCTGTGAATTCCTCCAAGCTTGTGGTTGGGGAGCCTGAAGTCTGGGATGGTGGTAGCGGAGGCTGGCGCCTGAGTCGAAGCAGGCGCGCGCGCTCCGTTCCCTACCCTTCGAACTGGTGGCAGCGAAGCTGGCGCCTAAATCGAAGTAGACGCTCACGCTCCGTCCCCTACCCTGCGAACGGGTGGCAGCGAAGCTGGCGCCTAGTCGAAGTAGACGCGCGCGCTCCGTCCCCTACCCTTCGAACGGGTGCCAGCGGAGGCTGGCGCCCAAGTCGAAATAGACGCGCGTGCTCCGTCCCCTACCCTTCGAACGGGTGGCAGCGGAGCTAGCGCCTAGTCGAAGTAGACGCGCGCGCTCCGTCCCCTACCCTTCGAACGGGTGGCAGCGGAGGCTGGTGCCCAAGTCGAAGTAGACGCGCGCGCTCCGTCCCCTACCCTTCGAACGGGTGGCAGCGGAGGCTGGCGCCCAAGTCGAAGTAGACACGCGCGCTCCGTCCCCTACCCTTCGAACGGGTGGCAGCGGAGGCTGGCGCCTAGTCGAAGTAGACGCGCGCGCTCCGTCCCCTACCCTTCGAACGGGTGGCAGCGGAGGCTGGCGCCCAAGTCGAAGTAGACGCGCGCGCTCCGTCCCCTACCCTTCGAACGGGTGGCAGTGGAGGCTGGCGTCCAAGTCGAAGTAGACGCGCGCGCTCCGTCCCCTACCCTTCGAACGGGTGGCAGCGGAGGCTGGTGCCTAAGTCGAAGTACACGCGCGCGCTCCGTCCCCTACCCTTCGAACGGGTGGCAGCGAAGCTGGCGCCTAGTCGAAGTAGACGCGCGCGCTCCGTCCCCTACCCTTCGAACAGGTGGCAGCGGAGCTGGCGCCTAAGTCGAAGTAGACGCGCGCGCTCCGTCCCCTACCCTTCGAACGGGTGGCAGCGGAGCTGGCGCCTAAGTCAAAGTAGACGCGCGCGCTCCATCCCTGTGCTGAGATCGGAGCTTGGCGCCGGTATGGTTGCGCTCCGGGGCTATTGTGACCTTGCAGTCTGGTAGTGCGCTTTTAATGGCGGCTGGAATCACGCCGACGCCTGGCCTGGCAGAAGTCAGGCTGTCGCGTCGTGCAGTCTGCCATGCTGCAGGTGGGGCACGTGGCGACTCATGACTGGTGCGTCGTGGGATGTGAGCGGTTGCGTGACCGCGGCCGTTCGCCTCGTCTCCCGAGAAGTTGGACGCGTGTTGAAGATGTGGGGGCGTTGTGCGCTGCTTGGCCACCTACCCGGCACGGCCCTCTAGGTCCCGGCGGTTCTTCTTTCCAAATCTTGGATAGCCGAATCGCTGGGAATTTGATCCGTCTGTGCGTTGAGCCACAAGGCAGGCGAGCGGCCTTTATAAGGTGCTAGTGTTGAGGTGGAGGCAGCCTTTCTTGCTTTGCTTTTTGATCTGCCGCTTCGCTTCCGCCCGTGCTAATTGTCACGCCAGTTGCTCCTTTGCCTGCTTCTTCTTCCCTTGTCGCGAAGAGCGATGGCTAGCCATGACGACGCCACCTACCACCCCCGCAGCGGTTCCTTGCCTAGCCAGGGCGAGGCGACCCATCTTCCAAGGAGTACAAACTGGTGCCGCGGGGGAGCTCGCACGCCAACAAGTGGTGGAACGCCATGGAGCACTCGGGAGGCTCCTGCTCCCGTGTGCTGGGGAAGAGCCGCATGACTGAAGGGACGCTACAGCGACTCGTGGATGAGGGGAAGATCGTGGATCGCAATGGGGCTCGCCTACCCCGCCGGGACGAGACGGAGCCGAAGCCCGGGTGATGAGGACATCACTTCTTCGGATACATACAACACTCCTCCACTTGACATTCAAGGACCAATCACTAGAGCTCGCGCCCGACAATTGAATTTACAGGTGAGCTCGTTCCTAAGTACTTTCTTTTGTTCATTTGAGAATAGATTGCTACCTAATGATTTAATTATGATTAGGAACCATGGAGAGGACCTGGAAATACTTGGAGAAGGGCTACAAGGCGCACAAGTCCAGCAAGGGCGGTCGAATCATGTTGGAGGCCCAACTCAAACCGACTTCGAATCCAATTCGGAGTCCAGGACCAGACCGCACTAAAACAGACGCCCAGATCGCATCCGGACTCCGTTTTGGACGTTCCACATATGTATGGAAAGCTGAGAAGACCACCTTTCCAATGGCTTTGGTCCCATGTCAAAATTCCTTCGGAGTCAACAGTAATCGTAGAAACAAGTGGGCGTTCAGAATCTGTCAGGGTGCTGCGCCACCGTCTTTTGGGCCGATCGGCTTTGTATCGTGTGGGAGCCCATTAGGGGCGCGTCCAGGGGTTTTGCACGCCCCTAACTCCTCTATATCCAGCCGCCACCCCCACCATTAGGGTTTGGGTTTTTCTTAGATTGATTTGTCTTTGAACAATTCGCCGTTCATCGGTTTGTGAGACCCCAACTTTCGAGTGCTAAATCTATCCATCTGCAATTCAGTTGTGTTCTTCCTTGTTCTTGCTTGTGTTCTTCGATTCGCAGGCGAGGATTAGCCTTCTTGGCGAGGTCAACCGGGTTGCGCACGGTTGATAACCTGAGGAGACGTGGTGCTGCGATTGCGGGGTTCGGAACGTGTCGTTCGGAAGCCGGATCGATTTGTGTCGCGCCTCCACCAAATCGAATTTACCCAGAACCTGTTGGAAGATCGGGACCCCGTTCCCATCAAGTGGTAATCAGAGCTTCAGGTGTTCCTTCAGGTTCGCATTACCCTCCTTTGTTGTTTTCGGTTTCGTCCTAGAGTCCATGAAAAAGCCCTACAAAAAAATTGTAGTCATAGGTTGTTTCCTGTCCTAGATCTCGTTTAGCCTTTGCACAATTTGATTCCAGAGTCCGTAGTGTTGAGTTTGTGTCCTTAGTCGAGTTGTGTTGCTGGTTTAGATCGTGTTTTGTTTCGGGTTGTCTTGCTTCCGCTACATCTCTTTCATACAAACCCTAGCCGTCATCCATCGCGTTTTCCACCCTCTGTTTTTGTTTTCCCACACATATCCCACCCTCTGTTTGAGTCATCCTTCACGTCTCGTGATCACACACCACCATCCCCCACCATTCCCCGAGCTTCCGCCACCAATTTCCACCAATTCCCTCCACCCGATTTCGTTTCGGCCTCCACAGAAACCATAACTCGGAGTCCCATCTTCAAACGGCCATAACTTTTGCATACGGACTCGAAATCAGGAGATTTTTTTTTGAAATTGGGTGAAATTAAATTTTGCATCCGAAACCAACCTGACTCGGTCGGGTTTTGGCGAATTTATGTTGCCCAAATTCGGCCTGGAAAGTGCAGTACTCGAGCTCCGAAATTGATTCACCGAATTTCTAGCACATTCATTATTTTCTGTAGGCCACACCTTACATTAGATTGAGGTGAAACTTTGTGTGGTTCCTATTTCTCTGCTCTGCTTTGTGAAAAAAATAACAGAAAAAAGAAACAAAAAAGAAAAATTTCGGCACCTGGTTTTGCCTGAGAGCAAAGGCACCTGAGTTCCGTGCCTAAAAGAAAAAAGAAAAAAAAAGAAAAAAAAAAGAAAGAGCACAGTTTTAGGTGACAGAAATTATTTTGTTTTGTGCTTATGCTGCATTAAGTCTCTCAGTGCCTGGCCATCTTTGTTGCTGTCTTTGCCTTACTATTCTGATCTTGACTCCTTGTTCATCATATCCTAACACTGATATAGGACACATTTAGGCCAGCAACTAGGACCAGTGCTTTGGACAATTATTCAGCATTACTATCTGTTATTGATTTGTGTTCCACTGACATATTTGGCCTTCCAAGCTCCATATATCTACTTCTGGATAGCACAGTTTTGACCCTTGCAATCGTACCCACGCTCGTCATGGTTTCACGAACCAGCCACCGGTTGTACCACCTGCTGCTTTGGTAAGAACACTTGTAAGAGCTTGGTAAGACACTTCCTTTGCGAGATCCCACTGCCTTTCATTTGTAGTTGATAGGGATAATCCTTTTGTTTTCCCTGTGTTTCCACTAACCATGGCAGGAGACGAAGGGGGCGAGACACCGGTCGATTTCAACGAGTGTGTTAGTCGCGGCCAGCTACAAGCTGCGCTCGACAAACAAAATGCTTCACTCGGCGCGAGAATGGACACCATCGTCACCGCCATTGCCAAGTTGAACACCACGGAAGGCATTGAGCGGGTGGAGCGGCGGTTGGCTGACCTCACTGGTCGGATGGACACATTGGAGGCACGCCTGCCACCTGTCAATGATGGCCATCGTCCTGATGATGACACAGTGTATGATGCGGATGGCAACATTGATCAGCGGGCGACACAAGATGCACGATTACGTCGGCGTCTTCAGCAAAACCGACATGGTATGGGAGGTAATAACCAGAACCGTCATGGTAACGATGACCCTTTTGCTAAAGTCAAGTTTACCATTCCATCTTTTGCTGGTCTTTATGATGCTGATATATATCTTGATTGGGAGATGACGGTAGAGCAGAAATTTAATTCTCACTTGGTTCCTGAACAACATAGAGTTAGACAAGCTACTAGTGAGTTTAAGGACTTTGCTATTATCTGGTGGAATGAACTAAGTAACATGCGCTTACAACCTGATACATGGGAACGGTTAAAAGAAGATATGCGTAATCGTTTTGTTCCTCCCACATATAAACTTGATTTGCGAAAAAAATTGCAGCGCTTAGAACAAGATGATCGTTCTGTTCAGGACTATTATGCTGAGCTTCAAAAGGGTATGATGCGTTGTGGGGTTGTTGAGGACACGGATGATAAGATTTGTCGTTTCTACGGGGGGTTACGGCGTGAAATTCAGGACATTGTTGATTATAAAGAATTTACTACTGTCAACCAGTTGTTCCAGCTTGCTATGCTTGCAGAAAAAGAATTGCAGGGACGCAAGGAATCAGCGAAGGCAAGCACCGGACGACCCTTCTACACGCCGCGCACGACTACATCGACGGGACTGCCCAAGTCTTCTTCGAGTTTTCGTTCTCCTCCACCACCTGTGAACAAGATTGCAGCAGCGCCACCGAAGCCACCTTCCACGACACGCTTTGCAGATGCTACAAAAAATTATTTGCAGGTTCCAGCCAAGAGTTCTTCTTCCGTGGCTTCAACGGGCCGCTCCTCCGACATTCAGTGCCACCGCTGCCATGGGCTTGGTCATGTGCAGAAGAATTGCCCTAGCCAACGGGCATACATCGCCCCAGAAGATGGAGGCTACATCAGCACTTCAGATGTCGAGGAGGATGATGATGTTGCTGCTGCCTCGGACGACAATGGCGGTGGTGATGACGACTTGGTCCTTGGTGGGGCATCCACTGCGACGCTACGGAGCATCATTGTGCAGCGAGTCCTCAGCACACAGGTACAACAACCCGATAAGCTTCAACGCCATAATTTGTTTCAGACTTTCTTCGCAATCAAGAACCGGCGTGCACGTGTCATCATTGATGGAGGAAGCTGCAACAACTTGGTGAGTTCTGATTTGGTCAAGAAGCTTGGCTTGACCACGCGACCGCATCCCCATCCATATCATATTCAGTGGTTAAATGATTCTGGAAAAGCTAAGGTAACACAAACATGCCGAGTCCATTTTTCCATTGGTGGGTATGTTGATCATGTTGATTGTGATGTGGTTCCCATGCAAGCATGCTCTCTTTTATTGGGTCGACCTTGGGAATTTGATAATGATGCTTTACACCATGGTAGTAGTAACAAATACACTTTTATGCATAAGGGAAAGAAAGTTACTTTACTGCCTTTGACCCCAGCTGAGATTATAGAGGCCGATAGGGAGAGAGTTGCTGCTGCTAATGATACAAAGGAACATGATAAATCTGAAAAACAACAAGTAATCCATTTGAAAAATTCTGTTATGCTTGCCACAAAATCAGACCTTGCTGAAATTGATGATGTTCATGATACATGCTATGCTTTTGTGTGCAAAGATGCCTTATTTTCTCTTGATAATATGCCTTGCACTTTGCCTGCTCCTGTCACTAACCTTTTGCAGGAGTTTAGGGATGTTTTCCCTGATGAGATACCTCCAGGACTTCCACCCATTAGAGGGATTGAGCACCAGATTGATTTGATCCCTGGAGCGAGTTTGCCAAACCGTGCGCCGTACAGGACCAATCCTGAAGAGACTAAGGAGATTCAGCGACAAGTCCAAGACCTTTTGGACCGTGGGTACGTACGTGAGAGCCTTAGTCCTTGTGCTGTTCCTGTTCTTTTGGTTCCCAAAAAAGATGGTTCTTGGCGTATGTGTGTAGATTGTAGAGCCATTAACAACATTACTATAAGGTATCGTCATCCTATTCCTAGGCTAGACGACATGCTTGATGAGTTGTGTGGTGCTATAATTTTCACAAAGATTGACTTGCGTAGTGGATACCACCAAATAAGAATGAAACTCGGTGATGAATGGAAAACTACTTTTAAAACTAAGTTCGGCTTGTATGAGTGGTTAGTCATGCCTTTTGGGTTAACTAATGCACCTAGCACTTTCATGAGATTAATGAACGAGGTTTTACGTCCTTTCATTGGCAAATTTGTGGTCGTTTACTTTGATGATATCTTGATTTATAGCAAGTCCATGGATGAACATTTGAATCACTTACGTGCTGTTTTTAATGCTTTGAGAGATGCACGTTTGTTTGGTAACCTTGACAAGTGCACCTTTTGCACGGATCGAGTCTCTTTTCTTGGCTATGTTGTGACTCCACAGGGCATTGAGGTTGATAGAGCCAAGGTGGAGGCGATATGGAGTTGGCCCACGCCCACGACGGTCTCCCAAGTGCGGAGTTTTCTTGGCCTTGCAGGATTTTATCGCCGCTTTGTCAAAGAATTCAGCACCATTGCGACACCATTGATTGAGTTGACAAAGAAGGGCGTCGTGTTCCATTGGGGGCCATCACAAGAGGAGTCCTTTAATCTTTTGAAGGACAAGCTTACACACGCACCATTGCTCCAACTTCCGGATTTTGGTAGGACTTTTGAGCTCGAATGTGATGCTAGCGGAATTGGTATTGGTGGTGTTTTGATGCAAGAAGGCAAACCTGTTGCCTACTTTAGTGAAAAATTGAATGGTCCTGCTCTTAATTATTCCACGTATGATAAAGAATTGTATGCTCTTGTTCGTTGTTTAGAGACGTGGCAACACTATTTATGGCCTAAAGAATTTGTCATTCATTCCGATCATGAATCACTTAAGCATATTCGTAGTCAAACCAATTTGAATCGTAGACATGCTAAGTAGGTTGAATTTATTGAATCTTTTCCTTATGTCATTAAACACAAGAAAGGGAAGGATAATGTGATTGCTGATGCTTTGTCTCGACGCTATACCATGTTGTCTCAACTTGATTGTCGCATTTTTGGTCTTGAAACTATTAAAGGACAATATGCTTTTGATGCTGATTTTAAGGATGTGTTGTTGCATTGTAAAGAGGGACAAGCATGGAATAAATTCATGATCAATGATGGGTATTTGTTTAGAGCTAACCGCCTATGCATTCCAGTTGGATCCGTTCGTCTTTTGTTGTTGCAGGAGGCGCATGGAGGCGGTTTGATGGGACATTTTGGTGCTAAGAAGACAGAGGATGTTCTGGCCACACACTTCTTTTGGCCAAAGATGAGGCGAGATGTTGAGCGGTTTGTTGCTCGCTGCACTACATGTCAAAAAGCTAAGTCTCGCTTGAATCCACATGGTTTATATATGCCTCTTCCTGTTCCTTCTATTCCGTGGGCAGATATTTCTATGGACTTTGTTTTAGGATTGCCCAGGACTAAGAGGGGGAGGGATAGCATTTTTGTTGTTGTGGATCGCTTTTCTAAGATAGCTCACTTTATACCATGTCATAAAACCAATGATGTCGTTCATATTGCTGACCTCTTTTTCAAAGAGATAGTTTGTTTGCATGGTATGTCTTCTACTATTGTTTCAGATCGTGATGTCAAGTTCTTGAGTCACTTTTGGCGTACTCTATGGAACAAGTTGGGTACAAAGTTGCTGTTCTCTACAACATGTCACCCACAAACTGATGGCCAAACTGAGGTGGTGAACCGCACATTGTCTACCACGTTGAGAGCTATTTTGAAGAACAATTTGAAGTTGTGGGAAGAGTGTTTGCCGCATGTTGAGTTCGCATATAATCGAGCGGAACACTCCACCACTAAGGTAAGTCCTTTTCAGGTAGTGTATGGATTCAATCCCCGTGCCCCTATTGATATTTTACCTTTGCCTACTAGTGAGAGAGTTCATAATGATGCTAAGGAGCGTGCTGATTTTATTGTCAAAATGCATGAGACTACTAAGGCAAACATTGAAAAGATGAATGCAAAATATAGGATTGCTGGTAGTAAAGGTCGAAAGGAAGTTAAACTTGAACCGGGTGATTTTGTTTGGTTGCACTTGAGAAAGGATCGATTTCCTGAGTTAAGAAAATCAAAATTGATGCCTAGAGCTGCTGGTCCTTTTAAGATAATTGAGAAGATAAATGATAATGCATATAAACTTGAGTTGCCTCCCGAGTTTGGGGTTAGTCCCAGCTTTAACATTTCAGATTTGAAGCCATACTTGGGAGAAGAAGATGAGGCTGAGTTGAGGACAACTCCGCTTCAAGAGGGGGAGGATGATGAGGACATCACTTCTTCGGATACATACAACACTCCTCCACTTGACATTCAAGGACCAATCACTAGAGCTCGCGCCCGACAATTGAATTTACAGGTGAGCTCGTTCCTAAGTACTTTCTTTTGTTCATTTGAGAATAGATTGCTACCTAATGATTTAATTATGATTAGGAACCATGGAGAGGACCTGGAAATACTTGGAGAAGGGCTACAAGGCGCACAAGTCCAGCAAGGGCGGTCGAATCATGTTGGAGGCCCAACTCAAACCGACTTCGAATCCAATTCGGAGTCCAGGACTAGACCGCACTAAAATGGACGCCCAGATCGCATCCGGACTCCGTTTTGGACGTTCCACATATGTATGGAAAGCTGAGAAGACCACCTTTCCAATGGCTTTGGTCCCATGTCAAAATTCCTTCTGAGTCAACGGTAATCGTCGAAACAAGTGGGCGTTCAGAATCTGTCAGGGTGCTGCGCCACCGTCTTTTGGGCCGATCGGCTTTGTATCGTGTGGGAGCCCATTAGGGGTGCGTCCAGGGGTTTTGCACGCCCCTAACTCCTCTATATCCAGCCGCCACCCCCACCATTAGGGTTTGGGTTTTGCTTAGATTGATTTGTCTTTGAACAATTCGCCGTTCATCGGTTTGTGAGACCCCAACTTTCGAGTGCTAAATCTATCCATCTGCAATTCAGTTGTGTTCTTCCTTGTTCTTGCTTGTGTTCTTCGATTCGCAGGCGAGGATTAGCCTTCTTGGCGAGGTCAACCGGGCTGCGCACGGTTGATAACCTGAGGAGACGTGGTGCTGCGATTCGGGGTTCGGAACGTGTCGTTCGGAAGCCGGATCGATTTGTGTCGCGCCTCCACCAAATCGAATTTACCCAGAACCTGTTGGAAGATCGGGACCCCGTTCCCATCACCGGGCCCATGGAGGCGATTGTTTTCGTCGTGTTCTTCGATGCCGGCTTTCGAATGCCCTCCATGTTGTTCGTGGGCGAAGTCTTGCGGGCCTACAAGTTGGAGCTAGCCCAGTTGACGCCCCACGTGATACTCCGCCTAGCTGTCTTCACGTGGGTGATGCGGACAGAGGGGTGGCGTCCCAGCGCGAGCTTATTCGCCACCCTGCACGACGCACACTGTCGACCCAGAAATGTTGACGGGGCGGTGTCCAACTTCGGCGGTGTGGACTTCGTGCTCCAGGCGTCATGCGCGACGTTGTTCCCTGTGCCAGCCTCGTCAAGGCAATGGGCGGCCGGCTGGACGCGGTGGTGATTCTATTACACCGTGACCGACAAGAGCAGAATGCAGTGCCGAGGTGGGCCGATCTCGTTTAACAGCACGCCTAGTCTGAAGGCGGAGATCGACGACACGCAAAAACTACAGAGCCTTGTCGGTGTCGCCCGTCGAATGAGCGTGCGCGACCTAGCCGAGGAGTTCACGATGTATGGGGCGGCGCCACTCTCCTCCCGGGGGAAGTATGTTGGACAGAATGGCCCCCGCGAGGACGGGTTCGACCCATCCGTGTCTCGCCTGCTGCCGCCCTCCGCCCCTTGTAAGTCGCCCAGCACGCTTTACGCGCGCCATTGTATCTGTTTGGCTTCCGCCTGACTGACGTGATCTCCTGCGCAGTGGCTCGGCTAGAAGATGCAGAGCGCGCGGTTGCGGCGCTCCTCGGCCCGTACACGCTTAAGGAGCACCGGGCTCGCGAGGCCGCAGTCAAGGCGGCTAAGCAGGGGCGGGTAAACCGCACCTGCGAGGCTGTGGGCATTACCGTGCCCAAGCGTGCGGTGCCGGAAGAGCTTCCCACCGGGACTCCGGGTGCTCAGGACGGTGATAGCCCTACGGGGGTGCTATCTTCGCGACGACGGGCCCGTTCCCCGGCTGCCGTATGCGACCCGGCAGCCCCCCCGGTGGATAGCCCAGCTGAGACGGGGCGTGCGACCGGCGGTGGGGTTGGCCATACTGCTTCGGAGGGGCGCACCGCCGCGGATCCCCCGGCACCTTCTGCCGACGCCCACGAGCCCGTGCTCGGGCTCGCGGCCATCGTTGAGTTGGAACTCGTCAACCCGGGGGGTGGCGTCGTTCCTGGCGAGCAAACCACGGTGGAAGGTGCGTTATCAACCGCAGCGGCCGATGAGGGCGTGCCCCCTACAGAGGAAACCGTGGGGGCGACAGTGACCAGAGCTGGTCCTACCGTGGAAGAATCGCCTGTGCCACCGCAAGCGAAACGCCCTCGGACGCAGTCCCCGCCGCCAACGAGGGGTCGATACGCTGTTGCGGGGCCTTGCCGCGGGATTACGGCGTCTGGCGCGGCCGAGAAGACCTTCTCCCCAAGCGTCGAGGCGCCCGCCTCCTCCTGGGCGGTCGAACCGGCGCCACTTCCTACCCGCGACGAGGGGCGCAGGAGGTAGGTGTGAGTCCCTTTCTTCACCTGACTTCGCGAGACTCTCTCCGATCTGCTCGCTCATTCTGCCGACATCAGGCGAGACGACGTCTCCCGTACGTGGCGAAGGATCGAGCAGCGGAGGTATGCGCGAAGTTGGGAGCCTTGTGCAGGATGCCCCGCAGGTGTCCGCTGCTGCTGACGTGGCCGTGGCCGCGATAAATCTGGGCGCGTTGGGGCCGGGGCTCGCTCGCTTGACTTCCTCCCTCACCCGGAGATATTTTGCGACCTCACCGCAGCCGCAGAGCGTGCCGACAACGGCCTCAACCGAGAGGTGCTGTCGTCATGCGCGGGGGACCTCCTAGCGCTCGCGCTGCAGGCCTCCGAGATGAGGGTAAATATGTGCGCTTCAGCTTGTAAGGTACTGCTGGACGCCTGCTGATTTGTTGTTTCTGCCAGACGCTTGCCCTCGGCCGGTCCTTTGACGAGGCCCGCGTTCGGGAGCAGAGGGCTCTGGAAGCCAGCCTCCGCGAAGCAAACACTGCTCTCGCCGCGAAGGATGAAGAACTTCGCGCGGTGGAGGGCGCCCTGGTGGCTGCACAACTCGAGGCCACGGAAGCTCGGAGCGCCGCGGCTGGGGAGCGCGCCACCTTCGTGCAGCAGATCGCCGTCCTAGAAGGGGAGAAGGCCCAGCTGGCGGAGTCTGCTGCCGAGAACCGCCTCGCTTGGAAAATGCGTCCCTGTCGGCATGGTGGGCCATGGAGTCTCTGAACCAGGCCCTCCGAGATCTGTGCGTCCGAGTGCCGGACACTACGCACAGGCCAGAGGCCCTGTCGGAGATGCTCGGGCTGATCGAGGAGGGGGCCGGCGTTGCTCTTCGTGGCGCCAGGACCTTTGGCGAGCACTGCAGCTATGTTGGTGCGTGCTTCGCCCTCGCCCTGCTTCATACTCGTGGGTGTAGGCATACCCATGAGCTAGCGAATCCTCAACTGAATCCTCCCGACCGCCCAGAGGTTATGTCGGACGCCATCCGCTCCATCGGGCCTAGCCTGCAGAACTTCCATCAACGGATCTGGGGCCGCTTCGGGGAAGGTGCAGCGAGGGTCGCCGTGCAGCAGACGTTGCATGGGGATGGGGACCTCCTCCAGTGGCTTGAAGGGGTCCTTCAGCGCCGCGGCGATGACGGCACGGGCTCGTCCGCACCGCGCCAAGGCTGAGCGGTTGGTCGGGTAGGGCAGGGGGATGATGTACTGGTTCTTACGCTTGTAACCATGTAACCCCTTTGCTTTTACAATGGAACCAAGTAGTACCTTATGCTTGGTGTTACCTGCCGCCGAACGCGGAGGGCAGGTCTGCGCATCTCGTTTATACTCCGTGGAGTGGCGCGTGCGGAGGCGAACCTCGACGCTACGACTTCCTTTATAGTCCGAAGACTCGCGCGTGCGGAGGCGGACCTCGACGCTACGTCTTATTTAAAGTCCGTGGACTGGTGCGTGCGGAGGCGGACCTCGACGCTACGACTTCCTTTATAGTCCGGAGACTCGCGCGTGCGGAGGCGGACCTCGACGCTACATCTTATTTAAAGTCCGTGGACTGGTGCGTGCGGAGGCGGACCTCGACGCTACGACTTCCTTTATAGTCCGGAGACTCGCGCGTGCGGAGGCGGACCTCGACGCTACGTCTTATTTAAAGTCCGTAGACTAGTGCGTGCGGAGCTAGGCTCGACGCTACGTCTTCTTTATAGTCCGGAGACTCGCGCGTGCGGAGGCGAACCTCGACGCTACGTCTTATTTAAAGTCCGTGGACTAGTGCGTGCGGAGCTAGGCTCGACGCTACGTCTTCTTTATAGTCCGGAGACTCGCGCGTGCGGAGGCGAACCTCGACGCTACGTCTTATTTAAAGTCCGTGGACTGGTGCGTGCGGAAGCTAAGCTCAACGCTACGTCTTATTTATACTCCTTAGAGTGCGCGCGGAGGCGTCCCCCCGCTGCATCTTATTTATACTCCGTAGAGTGCGTCCGGAGGCGGACCTCGACGCTACGTCTTATTTAAAGTCCGTGGACTGGTGCGTGCGGAGCTAGGCTCGACGCTACGTCTTATTTAAAGTCCGTAGACTAGTGCGTGCGGAGCTGGGCTCGACGCTACGTCTTATTTAAAGTCTGTGGACTGGTGCGTGCGGAGCTAGGCTCGACGCTACGTCTTATTTATAGTCCGCAGACTCTCGCGTGCGGAGGCGGACCTCGACGCTACGTCTTATTTATAGTCCGCAGACTCTCGCGTGCGGAGGCGGACCTCGACGCTACGTCTTATTTAAAGTCTGTGGACTTTGTTCTGCTCAGCGCGGACAGGGGATGCTCTGGGAACAGCAACCTTTATTGAACTCCCGTTTGCGCGGGCGAGCATCGCATAACAAAGGGCTGGTGGCTCTACGCCTGCTGTCCTGCTCCTAGGCGTAGTACCGCCGCAACTTGTCCGCGTTCCATGTATGCCGGAAGGCTTGCCCTTCGAGCGTGGCGAGGCGGTACGCCCCCTTCGGCAATGCCTCCGTCACGATGTACGGGCCTTTCCACTTGGACTCCAGCTTGCCAACGGTCTCCGCCTGGAGCGCCACTCTGAGGACGAGATCCCCAGGCTTGAACCCCCGCGGGCATATAGAGCGGTCCCGATGTCGGGACCCCGGATTTCCGAACCCGGACCCTCTGTGTATTACTGCACTAGTCCCAGATCAAAGCTAGTGCACACAGTTAAACAGAAATGAATACATAACCATCAACGCTTTTATTACAATATTAAAGAGTACAGACCGAAAGGTCTCATTATTACAATTGAGGTTTCAAGACCTCGCACACATGAAACACAGCGGAAGCAAAAGATAAACTCGGTGAAGACCCATCAATACGTCACAGGCAATTGACTGGGGAAGCGCGACCTAGTCCTCCGGGAAGAATCCGTCGCAGCCACAAGCGAAGCAGTAGTCATAGTCACCTTCTTGAGCTTCAACTTCCTCTGAGATTTTATTTTTAAGTGTAGCATGTGAGTACATAAAGTACTCCGCAAGTCTTGGGAAAAATGCATAGATGCAAGGCTTAACAAAGGAAGGCCATATGGTTCTTTTGCACAAAGCAATATTTGAAATCTCAATTACTACTAATTATTTTCGAATGCATTAATTTAATGAAGTAAATGTTTTAACAGAATTAACTTTCTAGTGAAGGTTCCAACTACCAACACTAGCTAACCAATTATCATTGGTCAAGTTTTAAACTGCGGGTTCCATCCACCCTCTCTGGCTCCATCCGCCAGGATTCCCTTCCGAGAGTTCCCTCCACCCTCGGAATACAAAACTTTTGATTTTAAAACAAAACCAGAAATCTACCATGTGAATGCATTCCTTGCCCGCCCTTGACCGTGGGCACGGCTATTCGAATAGTTTTACACTCTGCAGAGGTTGTACAACTTTACCCACAAGAGATAAATTATCCTAGAGGTCAACACGCTTCCTTTGGCATGAGACCCAGATAAAATATCACAAAGCCTTTACCTTACTCTAATCTAGCTAGATACCACCCGCTGAGGTTTCACCGCAAGTAGGCTAACCGCCCGAACCGAAGCCCCCTCTTGCGCCATATGAGTACAGTAAATCCCTGTCCCTCACTGTGGATAACCAGTCTATCCCTGGCACCCACTTTCCACTGGTGGCACCTAAACTAGACTATCATAAGTTAGTCAGCTAGGTCGTACCCATATAGACTTGTGGTTGTACGGTTAATGCTCAGTTTGGACAAACACAAGCGTCGGTCCTTAATTGACTAGGGTGGAACATACACTTAACAAGTTCTCGTGCTTACTGCACCAACCCAAACAACCATCCACCCTAATCTAAACCAACTTTCACATTTTTATTTTATTTTGAAAGATCAGTGGCAACTCCAATTACCACTACACTTACAAACACAAGGGTTTAATAATAAATCATAATTTCCCATTTTCAAGAGTTTCTAAAGATATTAGATAGCATGACTAAGCATTATTCTACCATTCTAATATTTACAAAGATTAATAGTAATCTCATTATTGAGACAAAGGAAGTTCTAAGGTGACAAGGTACATGGCAATCAATGTCAAATGAGGGCATAACAAAGTTGGAATAACTAATTCCTAAAGATTTGAACTAGTGACTTTATGTAAATAGCAATGCACATAATTTAAAATATTTTAAAAACATTTCAAAAGCATGGGTTCAAGATGATCAAAGGAGACTTGCCTTCTTGCAGGGTTTCTGGGTCTTCTTGCTGCTGTGAAGAGGGTTCGTCGACAACGTTGGAATCTACGCGAGAAAAGACGAGGCAAACAAAGCAAATAAATACAAATAAAATTCAAATAAAATCCAAAAATTCAACAGAGGCCATAGTTGGATAGATTATGATTTTAGATGAATTTAGAAGAAAGAATCAACGAATTCGGAGTTCACACGAGGGAGAACGAATATCTGGAAGATCGGTTGGGAAACGAAATTACTGAGACAATATTTGGACCAAGGAAATTAGAATGGATTTTATAGATATTTGGCAAGATTTGAAATTTGAATTTTGAAAGCGCACAGAAAATTTGGAATGGAACCGAGGCTTTGAAATTAAACTAGGCATTGCAATTTGAAATTTAAATATTTGAAATATCAAATAAATTTCAAATATTTGAAAGGATGGAAGAAATGGATAGTTTGGAATTTTTGATGAATTTAGAAATTTGAATGGGCTCAAACGGAGTTAAAACGAGGGAGAACGGGCTCCAGGAAGTTTGAAAAGAGAGAAAATGGAAAAGATTGTTTTTTGGAATTATTTTTCTACTGAAAAAGGATTTATGACGCCAGCAGGGATTAAAGAAATTATTTTCCTGAAAGAAACTCGGATTTATGGCGTCAGCCCTGCCTCAGAGGGACTGACAGTGGGCCCGGTCCATGTGGACTGAGTCCATGGACTCGGGAAACCGGTGAGGTGGCACGGGTGGGGGCGTGGCGCTGACGGGGCTCGGTCAGGGCGAGGTGGCGCTGGCGTGGCGCCAACTGGGCGGGGGCTGGCTGAGGTGGCGCGGTCACCGGCGGGAGCACACGGGCCCCTAGGGTCGCCGGCGGCAGAGGCCACGGCGGAGGACGGCGAGGGCACCGGAGGCAAGAGGAGGGTGAGGGCAACTCGTTTCACCTTGGCGCGGGGTCCCGGGGAGCCTGGGGATGGCCGGCGACGAGGTGGAGGCGACGGAGCGATCCGGTCCAAGCGGCGGCGGCCTTCCGGCGGCGGAGGGGCGCGGCCGAGCGACGGAGGAGCTTAGCACGGGCGCGGTGGAGCTCGGGGAGGTGGCGGCGGGGCACGAGGGCGACGGAAGCGGCGGCGATTGCTCGCCGTGCTTTCGCCGGCGCTCGGGAAGAGGAGGCACGGCGCGGGCGCTCTCGGGTGGCGGAGGAGGAACGGGGAACGGAGGGGGAAGAAGTGCGGAGAGAGGCGGAGCTCGGGGCGGAATTTATAGGGGTCGGGGAGGGGACGTCCGGCGGGAATCGCTCGCCGTTGATGGCGGCGGCGGAAAGGAAAGAGAGGGGGAAGAAGGAAAGGGGTGCCGCGGAAGGAAAGAAATCGGGGGAGGAAGAAAAGGAAGGGGCGCGGGTCGCACGGGCGGCGGAAAAAGGAAAGCAATCCCGCAGGCGAGGGGCGGCGGTTGCGGGGAAGACGGAGGCGGCGTGCGGAGGAAGAAGGTGGGCGGGGAAGACGGAGCTGACGGGTGGGCCCGGGCGGTCAGCGGGATAGGAGGCGCGGCGCGGCTGACGGGTGGGCCGGAGTGAGGAGAGAGAGAGAGAGAAGCGGGGCGCGGGTGGCGCGGATATGGCCGCGTGGCCGAGGGCGGGGATCGGGCGGCCAAGAGAGAGGCGAGGCGCGGACGGGCCAGATGGGCCGGCGCGCGAGGGGGGGGGAATCCGGGCCGGCCAGGTGGCGAGCGGGGAGGAGGGGGAGGCGGGATCCGGGTGGCGGCGTGGGCGGCAATCCGGCCGTCCACGTGGCGGCCAGAGGGAGGAGGAGGGATTTTAATTTTTGGAATTTGATTTTGATTTTCTGAAAAATGCTAGGAAATTCAATTGGCCTCAGAAAAATATGAAAATACTTCCACAAATTCCAGAAAAATTCACAGAAGCTCCTGGTGACATTTTGGACTTAATAAAAATACTCCCAACTAATGTTGGTATTTAATTTTCATACTTGAAATACTTTTTATTTTCAAAAATAGGTTTTAAACTCCAGAAAATCCAGGAAACCAAATAAAAGCCAAATAACTCCAAATAATTAATTTGAATTAGTATTTTCATAGAAATTCAAAATATCTTTTTATTTAATAATAATTTTAGGTTTTTCTTAAAATACTTTTCAAATCTAGCTTTTCAAAAATAGAAATTCAGGGCAAATCCAAATAAAACTCAAATACTTTAAAATAATTAATTTGAATTTAAATTTTTCAGAAAGAGGATTTTTGGGATGTTACAAATCTACCCCCCTTAGAAAGAATCTCGTCCCCGAGATTCGGACGATCTAGGAAAAGAAAGGAGAGGGAAACTCGACTCTTATGTCCTCTTCACACTCCCAAGTTGCTTGACTTCGAATGGTTGCTCTTCTGCACTTTGTGGAACTTTATGGTCATGCTTCTTGCGCGGCGTTCAGCTTCCTTCATGATTCTATCTTGTTGTTCGATGCTCTGAAGTATTCCTTTAACTGAGAAATATGGAAGACAACAACAAATCGGACTGGTACATCTTTAGTCGCCTACAAGCTCTGGGTTAACTTCAATTGCCCTTATCATATCGATTAATTCAGTATTCCACCAAAAGGGCTTAACTTCCGCAAGTGTTCATCCGAGAAGGACATGATTATTTCAACTCTTCAAAAATTTTTGATTCCAAAATCATATACCACAAATGCACCTTATTGATTTCGACAAGTAATCTCATTAACTTTTACTCTCTCTGCTCTAATTTGAATCGACGTCAAACCATAGAATTTTTCTAACAAGAATCCAATAACATTGTAGTTTGTGATTTCCACCAATTGTTTTATGATCATTATCTAATCCAACAGATCCATAACTCTGATCAAAAAATATAAGATTAATCCAACCTTTTAGTATTCACCAATCAAGTTTAAGATCATCTAAGCCATAATTTAATATTCATTAATCCACCAACATCATTCTCT
This sequence comes from Dendrocalamus latiflorus, assembly GCA_017311315.1. Classification (NCBI taxonomy): domain Eukaryota; kingdom Viridiplantae; phylum Streptophyta; class Magnoliopsida; order Poales; family Poaceae; genus Dendrocalamus; species Dendrocalamus latiflorus. The sequence continues at coordinate 11,422,058 of CM029667.1, forward strand.
TGATAATTATCATTTTGATTCCACCAAATTTGAATGAACTCAATTAATCCTTATCGGACAATCTATCTCCCATAATTAATTTAAATCCTCTATGTTATCCATTTGAACATCCTTAAATGATCTAGTTAATCCCATTAGTTAAAATCCAATTATCTAGCAATGATCTATTAAATCCACCAATTCAAATTGTCATATCAAAGTCCACTTTGCAATGATAAAATTAATCCACCAAGATGTCTAAGTGTATTATCTTCTGGAATTCCACTAGTATCCACTAATCATCAATAGGTCCACCAAACTCTAATAATCAATTAACTCTACAAAATTCATCTACTCTTCATGATTCAACCAAATCACCAACAATTGATACCATGAATTGTTTATGATAAATCAACTTCTTAATCTTTTAATCTCCCTTTACTGGATCAATCTCTTAATACTAATTCTCCAACGATCACAAATAATCCCCTTCACAAAATCTTGTTTTACATCCAATTGCTCCTTTCAATCCTAAATAATAAATCCAGGGCAAAGTTTAGACTCTTCCCATGATCTAATTAGCTCCCCCAAGTTCAACTTTGTATTTATTCTCTAGTCAATCCACAAAGATGACACTCTTTAGATTTATTTATAATCAATTGGTATCCACAAATATACATTTTTATCTCAATCCTCTCGAATATTATTCAATCTTGTCAATTATAAATTCAAAATATCTCACTCTAGCAACAATTCTCCAAATTACCTAACCTGACATGCACTAATTATGACGGCTTTTTCCGACAAGAGTACTTTCCAATAATTTGTTGTCTTCCATATACTCTAGGTCTACAAGAATTCTCCAAACTTGGACTTCGGTGAAAGAATTGGAGCTTGCACTATTGTGGTAACTGGGATTAGCAAAAGATAAGAGGGAACTAGCACAGGTAAGAGATCAGGGGAACGACTAAACAACATCCCAAACAAACACACAAGAGAGATCAACTAGGAGAAGCTTAGCTTCAAATTAAAATAGTTTTTAGGGATAACTGTACTACAAGTATACAAAAACTTGGTACAGTCCACCTAATACACAAGCAAGTAATATATATAAGCGTTCTAAAATCGTAAGACTTTACTTGGGTACTACAACTAAAGAACTAGTCCTCGCTCTTTCATGATGACGCGCTTCTCCAAGTGCTTCTTAGACGCAACCTTACTGAGCCGTCTATAGAAATTACAAAGGGAAGAGGGTATAATTACCATTCCAAAAAGGAAATAAGCAGATAGATAAGGGAGAATGCCATGACGAAGGTAAGGATAGAAAGACAAGAAAAGATAAGGATAGCACATCATTAAATTTTTATTTTATAAAATAAATTTTGAAGTTCTTCTTTTAACGACCATTCTAACTAGGCCACGTCCTACAGTCAAATTGGCTCTGATACCACCTCTGTCGGGACCCCGGATTTCCGAACCCGGACCCTCTGTGTATTACTGCACTAGTCCCAGATCAAAGCTAGTGCACACAGTTAAACAGAAATGAATACATAACCATCAACGCTTTTATTACAATATTAAAGAGTACAGACCGAAAGGTCTCATTATTACAATTGAGGTTTCAAGACCTCGCACACACGAAACACAGCGGAAGCAAAAGATAAACTCGGTGAAGACCCATCAATACGCCACAGGCAATTGACTGGGGAAGCGCGACCTAGTCCTCCGGGAAGAATCCGTGGCAGCCACAAGCGAAGCAGTAGTCATAGTCACCTTCTTGAGCTTCAACTTCCTCTGAGATTTTATTTTTAAGTGTAGCATGTGAGTACATAAAGTACTCCGCAAGTCTTGGGAAAAATGCATAGATGCAAGGCTTAACAAAGGAAGGCCATATGGTTCTTTTGCACAAAGCAATATTTGAAATCTCAATTACTACTAATTATTTTCGAAGGCATTAATTTAATGAAGTAAATGTTTTAACAGAATTAACTTTCTAGTGAAGGTTCCAACTACCAACACTAGCTAACCAATTATCATTGGTCAAGTTTTAAACTGCGGGTTCCATCCACCCTCTCTGGCTCCATCCGCCAGGATTCCCTTCCGAGAGTTCCCTCCACCCTCGGAATACAAAACCTTTGATTTTAAAACAAAACCAGAAATCTACCATGTGAATGCATTCCTTGCCCGCCCTTGACCGTGGGCACGGCTATTCGAATAGTTTTACACTCTGCAGAGGTTGTACAACTTTACCCACAAGAGATAAATTATCCTAGAGGTCAACACGCTTCCTTTGGCATGAGACCCAGATAAAATATCACAAAGCCTTTACCTTACTCTAATCTAGCTAGATACCACCCGCTGAGGTTTCACCGCAGGTAGGCTAACCGCCCGAACCGAAGCCCCCTCTTGCGCCATATGAGTACAGTAAATCCCTGTCCCTCACTGTGGATAACCAGTCCATCCCTGGCACCCACTTTCCACTGGTGGCACCTAAACTAGACTATCATAAGTTAGTCAGCTAGGTCGTACCCATATAGACTTGTGGTTGTACGGTTAATGCTCAGTTTGGACAAACACAAGCGTCGGTCCTTAATTGACTAGGGTGGAACATACACTTAACAAGTTCTCGTGCTTACTACACCAACCCAAACAACCATCCACCCTAATCTAAACCAACTTTCACATTTTTATTTTATTTTGAAAGATCAGTGGCAACTCCAATTACCACTACACTTACAAACACAAGGGTTTAATAATAAATCATAATTTCTCATTTTCAAGAGTTTCTAAAGATATTAGATAGCATGACTAAGCATTATTCTACCATTCTAATATTCACAAAGATTAATAGTAATCTCATTATTGAGACAAAGGAAGTTCTAGGGTGACAAGGTACATGGCAATCAATGTCAAATGAGGGCATAACAAAGTTGGAATAACTAATTCCTAAAGATTTGAACTAGTGACTTTATGTAAATAGCAATGCACATAATTTAAAATATTTTAAAAACATTTCAAAAGCATGGGTTCAAGATGATCAAAGGAGACTTGCCTTCTTGCAGGGTTTCTGGGTCTTCTTGCTGCTGTGAAGAGGGTTCGTCGACAACGTTGGAATCTACGCGAGAAAAGACGAGGCAAACAAAGCAAATAAATACAAATAAAATTCAAATAAAATCCAAAAATTCCACAGAGGCCATAGTTGGATAGATTATGATTTTAGATGAATTTAGAAGAAAGAATCAACGAATTCGGAGTTCACACGAGGGAGAACGAATATCTGGAAGATCGGTTGGGAAACAAAATTACTGAGACAATATTTGGACCAAGGAAATTAGAACGGATTTTATAGATATTTGGCAAGATTTGAAATTTGAATTTTGAAAGCGCACAGAAAATTTGGAATGGAACTGAGGCTTTGAAATTAAACTAGGCATTGCAATTTGAAATTTAAATATTTGAAATATCAAATAAATTTCAAATATTTGAAAGGATGGAAGAAATGGATAGTTTGGAATTTTTGATGAATTTAGAAATTTGAATGGGCTCAAACGGAGTTAAAACGAGGGAGAACGGGCTCCGGGAAGTTTGAAAAGAGAGAAAATGGAAAAGATTGATTTCTGGAATTATGTTTCTACTGAAAAAGGATTTATGACGCCAGCAGGGATTAAAGAAATTATTTTCCTGAAAGAAACTCGGATTTATGGCGTCAGCCCTGCCTCAGAGGGACTGACAGTGGGCCCGATCCATGTGGACTGAGTCCATGGACTCGGGAAACCGGTGAGGTGGCACGGGTGGGGGCGTGGCGCTGACGGGGCTCGGTCAGGGCGAGGTGGCGCTGGCGTGGCGCCAACTGGGCGGGGGCTGGCTGAGGTGTCGCGGTCACCGACGGGAGCGCACGGGCCCCTAGGGTCGCCGGCGGCAGAGGCCACGGCGGAGGACGGCGAGGGCACCGGAGGCAAGAGGAGGGTGAGGGCAACTCGTTCCACCTTGGCGCGGGGTCCCGGGGAGCCTGGGGATGGCCGGCGACGAGGTGGAGGCGACGGAGCGATCCGGTCCAAGCGGCGGCGGCCTTCCGGCGGCGGAGGGGCGCGGCCGAGCGACGGAGGAGCTTAGCACGGGCGCGGTGGAGCTCGGGGAGGTGGCGGCGGGGCACGAGGGCGACGGAGGCGGCGGCGATTGCTCGCCGTGCTTTCGCCGGCGCTCGGGAAGAGGAGGCACGGCGCGGGCGCTCTCGGGTGGCGGAGGAGGAACGGGGAACGGAGGGGGAAGAAGTGCGGAGAGAGGCGGAGCTCGGGGCGGAATTTATAGGGGTCGGGGAGGGGACGTCCGGCGGGAATCGCTCGCCGTTGATGGCGGCGGCGGAAAGGAAAGAGAGGGGGAAGAAGGAAAGGGGTGCCGCGGAAGGAAAGAAATCGGGGGAGGAAGAAAAGGAAGGGGCGCGGGTCGCACGGGCGGCGGAAAAAGGAAAGCAATCCCGCGGGCGAGGGGCGGCGGTTGCGGGGAAGACGGAGGCGGCGTGCGGAGGAAGAAGGTGGGCGGGGAAGACGGAGCTGACGGGTGGGCCCGGGCGGTCAGCGGGATAGGAGGCGCGGCGCGGCTGACGGGTGGGCCGGAGTGAGGAGAGAGAGAGAGAGAAGCGGGGCGCGGGTGGCGCGGATGTGGCCGTGTGGCCGAGGGCGGGGATCGGGCGGCCAAGAGAGAGGCGAGGCGCGGACGGGCCAGATGGGCCGGCGCGCGAGGGAGGGGGAATCCGGGCCGGCCAGGTGGCGAGCGGGGAGGAGGGGGAGGCGGGATCCGGGTGGCGGCGTGGGCGGCAATCCGGCCGTCCACGTGGCGGCCAGAGGGAGGAGGAGGGATTTTAATTTTTGGAATTTGATTTTGATTTTCTGAAAAATGCTAGGAAATTCAATTGGCCTCAGAAAAATATGAAAATACTTCCACAAATTCCAGAAAAATTCACAGAAGCTCCTGGTGACATTTTGGACTTAATAAAAATACTCCCAACTAATGTTGGTATTTAATTTTCATACTTGAAATACTTTTTATTTTCAAAAATAGGTTTTAAACTCCAGAAAATCCAGGAAACCAAATAAAAGCCAAATAACTCCAAATAATTAATTTGAATTAGTATTTTCATAGAAATTCAAAATATCTTTTTATTTAATAATAATTTTAGGTTTTTCTTAAAATACTTTTCAAATCTAGCTTTTCAAAAACAGAAATTCAGGGCAAATCCAAATAAAACTCAAATACTTTAAAATAATTAATTTGAATTTAAATTTTTCAGAAAGAGGATTTCTGGATGTTACACCCGAGTACGCATTGTCTGCCACGCGTACTTCTCGACATGGTGGGCTGCGTCTGCTCGTATCCCGTCGAGGAGGTCCAAGGACACACGGCGCTCCTCTTCGGGTGCTTGGACGAGGACCCTCCGCGAGCCGGCCTTGATTTCCTCGGGCGTCACCGCTTCATCACCGAAAAGGAGCTTGAACGGCGTGAATCCCGTCAGGCGCGTTACCGTTGTGCGAAGCGACCATAGAACGCTGTGAAGCTCGCTTGGCCACTTGCCCTTCGGCAATCCAACCAGGCGCTTTATGATGGCGGCAGAGATGGCGCCATTCGCCCGTTCGACCGCCCCGTTGGACTGGGGATGCCCTACCGAGGTGAATCGGAGGGTGATGCCCATGCTGTCACAATAATCTTTGAAGAGGGTGGCGTCGAACTGCAGGCCATTGTCGACCGTGAGCTCCCGGGGCACACCGAAGCGACATATGATGTTTAGCCATAGGAAGCGCTGTATGGCCGCAGAAGTTACTTTGGCCAGAGCGATCGCTTCCGGCCATCTGGAGAAATACTCCAGCGCGACTACCACGAACCGGAGGTCCCCTGGAGCTCGGGCAAGTGGTCCTACTATATCGAGACCCTAGCGTGCCAGTGGCCACACCGGGGGATTGGGGTTGAGGCTCGTCGGGGGCCTGCGGATGATGCGCGCCATCCACTGGCACCCTTGGCACCGACGGACGAGGTCCTGGGCGTCGGTGATGGCAGTCGGCCAGTAGAAGCCTTGCCTGAACGCCTTGCCGACTAATGACCTCGGTGCCAGCTGGGATCCGCATACGCCCGCGTGGATCTCCGCCAAGAGCTCCTTTCCCCCCTCAGTCGAGAGGCAGCGCAGGAGCGGTGCGCAAACCCCTCTCTTGTAGAGTATCCCTTCGAACACCTGGAAGGACCTGCGCGGTGCTGCAAGCGTCGCAGCTCGGCAGGGTCCTCCAGCTCGGCGATGCCTTGCAAGAAATTGAAGATGGACTCTCGCCAATCTCCTGGCCGATCAATGCAGTGGACGAGTGCCGCGTCCCGGTTGTCCTGCGCGATGGCCGCCTTTGCTAACATCTCGTAGAACGCCCCCTCGGGGGGGGGGGGGGGCAGTTGCTGGCTGGCCGCCTTAGCGAGGGCGTCGGCTTGCTCATTCTCCGAACGGGGGATGGCCTTGACGGTGACACCCAAAAAGTGCCTTTCCCTCGCCCTCACCGCCGCGAGGTACTTGGCCAACTCAGGGTCCTTGGCTTGATATGACTTGTCCACATGGCCAGCCACCAAGCGCGAGTCGGTGTGGACCAACACCCGTCTCGCGCCGATTGCCTTGAGCTTCGCCAAGCCAAAGAGCAGTGCCTCGTATTCAGCCGTGTTGTTGGTGGCGGGGAAGGCAAGGCGCGCCGAGTACAGCAAACGCTGTCCTTCGGGCGTGACGATCACCGCCCCTACGCCCGCGCCGGCGACGCTGTAAGCTCTGTCGATTGTAAGCGTCCAGACGGGATCATCGTGCGTCTGGACGGGTTGGGCCGGCGGGGTCCATTCGGCGAGAAAATCCGCCAGGACTTGGGATTTGATTACCGTTCGCGAAGCATACGTCAAGGAGAAGGGAGCGAGCTCAGCAGCCCATTTGCCGATGCGCCCTGTGGACTCCTTGTTGTGTAGCATCTCTGCCAGGGGGAATGAGGAAGGTACTATGATCGGGTGGGCCAGAAAATAATGCCGAAGCTTCCTGGAGGCCATGACAAGCGCGTAGGCGAGCTTCTCAAGCTCCGTGTATCTTGTCTTGGCACCTTGGAGGGCTTCGGAGACAAAATAGACGGGCCGCTGCATGGCGCCTTCCTCTAAGACGAGGACGGCGCTGACCGCGGTGGCTGACGCGGCCAGATAGAGTAGGAGGGGAGCCTCTGGTGCTGGGGCGACCAGAGTGGGGAGGCTTGCCAGGTGCTGCTTGAGCTCGTTGAAGGCCTTCGCGCAGTCTCCGTCCCAACGAAATCCATCGCACCCGCGGAGTGTCTTGAAAAATGGCAGGCCCCGCTCCGCCGCCCTGGATAGGAAGCGGCTTAATGCTGCCATGCGGCCTGCCAGCCTCTGGACCTCCCTCGTTGTCTTGGGCGGCTCCATACCCAGGATGGCGTCTACTTTGTCGGGGTTCGCCTGGATGCCCCGCCCGGACACGAGGAAACCTAGGAGTTTGCCCGCCTGCACCCCGAAGACACATTTGTCGGGGTTGAGCTTGATGCCCGCCTTCCGGAGGTTGTCGAAGGTCTCCTGGAGGTCCCGGCCGTGCAGAGCAAGCTGCCGAGTTTTGACCACCACGTCATCGACATAGGCTTCGACGTTCCTCCCGAGCTGGGAGGCCAGGGCAATGGCGACGAGGCGGGTGAAGGTAGCGCCTGCGTTCTTCAAGTCGAAGGGCATTCTGACGAAGCAGAACGTCCCAAGTGGTGTGATGAAACTGGTCTTCTCCTCGTCATCTTCGGCCATGTATACCTGGTGGTAGCCAGAATAGGCGTCCAGGAAACTCATGAGTTTGCACCCAGCAGTGGCGTCGACCAGCTGATCGATGCGCAGCAGGGGGTAATTGTCCTTCGGGCACGCCTTGTTGAGTGCCGTGAAGTAGATGCACATGCGCCAGGCCCCGCTGGCCTTTTTGACTAGCACCGGGTTAGCGAGCCACTCTGGATGGTGGACCTCGCGGATGACCCCGGCGCGAAGAAGCTTCGCCACCTCTGCTTTGGCCGCCTGCTGCCGATCCATCGACATACGCCGAAGCCTTTGCTTGACTGGCTTGGCGTCGGGGCGGACCGCCAAGCGATGCTCGATTACTACTCGATCCACGCCCTTGATGTCCTCCGGGGACCATGCGAAGATGTCGACGTTGTTCTGAAGCACTCGGAGCAGATCCCGTTCGACCCCCAGTGGGAGCCCCTCGCCAATGGACACAAACTGCCCCTCCGCCTGGAGCGGCACCTTCTTAACTCCGCCTTCGGGCCGAGGCTTGGGCGTCCACCCGGGGGGCGGAGGGCCCAGCCCCGAGCGCGCCGGAGAGGGCATGCACCAGGCGATGCGGAATGCGTATGCCGCCTTCGGCACGTCTGGCCAGGTCCTGGTCGCCGAAGACGGTGATAACACCCTCCGGGCCCGGGAGCTTCACACACAAAAACGCGTGGTGCGAGATCGCCTCGAAAGAGTTGATGGCGGGTCACCCCAGTATGGCGTTGTAGGGGTGCGGGATATCTACGACATCGAAGGTGACATGCTCGGTCCGGATGTTACCTTTGTTGCCCTCCTGACGGAAAGTGACAGGAAGGGACACGTGCCCCAAGGCCTGCAACGGTTGACCCCCGAAGCCTTGAAGTGGAGCTCCTGGCTGCTCTAGCCGGCTTCGGGGGATCGCCATGCGGTCGAGGGCCTCTGCGAACAAGATATTAGCGGAGCTTCCCCCGTCGACGAGGACGCGCCTGACGTCACAGCGTGCTATGTGGGCATGGATGACTAGAGGGTTTTGGTGAGGGTACTCCACGCCCCTGGCGTCGTTCAAGTCGAAGGTGATGTTGCGGGGCGGCATCCACAGCTGCGGCTGCTCCCCAGGGGCTTTTGAAGAGGAGCCTCCGGTGATGACGCTGACGGTGCGATGCTGCGCGCCCTCCATTGCGGTGGCTCGTATGGGGCTATCCCTTGGGTGCCCTACGTGGGCTCCGGCGGCGGACCGAGGAGGCCGAGCCCGAGACCCGGCCGTCACCCTCCGCAGCTCCATAACTGCGGTGCATTCCCTTGTGTAATGATCACCGTAGCCGTGTACCTCGCACCACTTGCCATAGTGTAGGAGCTCTTGTTCTGCGTGGGGTTGGTCGCCGCAATCAAGTCCGCCGTCTGGTCCCCGATCTCCCTTCCGTGAGGCGGGGGCGGGTCCCTGGCGGGCGCTCTCGGGCCGCCTGCGACCTGCGCTGGCGGCGCCGAGGTTTAGGCCTGCTCCTTGAAGAGCCTTCCTGTACCCCGGCCTTGCTGCCTCGGGGAGGGCCTCCTCGGGGCTCTCGGCTGCGGCCCGGCTTCGAGGAGAGACCACCCGCCCCCACTTCACGCGGGGGGCGCTCCTCATGGGCGAGGCCGAGGACGGTAATGCTGCGTCTTCGCGCATCCTCCTCTGCCCGCGCGTACTCGTCCATTTTGTCGAAGAGCGTGGCGACTGTCTTGATTGGCCTCCGCGCGCTGTACTCGGCCATCGGGCCCGGGCGAAGGCCCTGTATGGCTGCATTAACGACGGTGGTTTCATTAATATCTTTTAGCTGGCATTGAATCTTGGCGAAGCGCTTGAAGTAGCCCCGTAGCGTCTCTGAGGGTCTTTGCTTCACAGCGAAGAGTTCGTTCGCATCGATTCGCTCGACACAGTGTCCTTGGAAGTTGCTGCGAAGGCGGTCGCGAAGCTGCTCCCACGCGTAGATGGAGCCCGGCTCTATGGTAAAAAACCAAGAGAGCGCCACCCCGTGCAGTGCGAGGGGGAGTTCCTTCGCCTTCGTGGTGTCGTCTCCGCCCGCAGCCTCCATCGCGGTTTCGTACACGCGCACGAACTCGCGAGGATCCGTGTCGCCTCTGTACGGGTCGATGATGCTAGGGAACTTGAAGCCTTCGGGCCACGCCGCCTGCTGCAGCCCCGCCAAAAGCGGGGATTCTGGATCTACGCACCCCGGCGGGACGCGGCTAGACGTGGGGGCTTCGCGGCTGTCCGCCTTCTCTGGCGTGGACTCGGGCGCGATTACTGTCGCAACCTGCTGGCTCCGAGCCTCTTGTATATATCGGACAGCTCCGCGAAGGTCCCCTAGTTCCCGCTGGAACGCGTTGAGGGCTGCTAGTAGGACACTTTCCACCGCTGGTGTCGTTGAGACCGCCGGAACGCCCAGCGGACGGGTCGGTGCAGGGACCATCGCCTCACGATCTCCAGATCCGCCGGATGGTTCGTTGCGGCTAACCCGGCCATCTGATCCATGCTACCGGCGAGGGTGGCGGGGGCTGTCGTTGCAGTGCCAGCGACGGGGTTGGATGTCGTCGTAGCGGCGCTGGTGGGGTCGGTCGTTACCGCTCGAGCGTCGATGCCAACGGCGCTGGCGAGGTCAGTCGTTGCCGCACGAGCGTCGATGCCCGCGACCACGGCGCGTACGCCACCGCCAACTCCTTCGGCGGCCGATGCCGAAGCCCTGGTGTTCACGCGCTGCTCCGACCCAGCCGTCTTCTTTCCCTTCGCCGCCGCTGGTGAAGCTTTTTTCGGTGCCATCTTCTTTCTTCGGTCTTCAGGCTTGTCTTCGTCCTCCCCACGGACGGCGCCAACTGTTGTGGCTACAGACCAAACAGAGAGAGAGATGGTAGTGGAGAGTGATGAAGATAAGTGTAATGGCCTGGGTCCTCCCCATGGCTTACTCATATCTCTACTATATAAAAGAAGGAGTTGGTGGTTGGTACGGCCTCCCACCCTTTTGCTGTCTTAATTTTCTTTTCTTTTCTTAATTATTTTTATTCCTTAATTATGTTTGCTGACTGATTTCTGCGCCCCCCCCGAACCCGTGCGCTCCTCCCCTAATTTCTCCGCCGCCGCCTCCCCTCCCTCCTCCTCCTCCGCCGCTTGCCCTGCTCCTCCGCCGCCGCCTCGTCCTCCGCTCCGCCGCCGCCTCCTCCTCCCCCCACCCCGCGCCGCCGCCTGCCGCCGCCTCTTCCCCCTCCCCACCCCGCGCCGCCGCCTCCTCCCCTCCCTCCCACCCCGCGCCGCCGCCGCCTCCTCCTCCCCCGCTCCTTCGCGCCGCCGCCGAGTCCTCTCCTCCCGTTCTCCGCGCCTCCACTCTCCCCTCCCCCGTCTCTCCCCCTCCCACTCGACCATGGCAACAAAAATGGGGCGTGGGTTGTGGTGTGCACCAGCTGAGAGCAAAGTGGAGCCAGAGCAGCTGCAGCCTGGGCGGTTACATGGCATAAGAATCGGTGGTGAGGAGTTCTATGGGCGAACGTGGCATAAGAATCGGCGGTTGCAAGCGTGGACGTGTTTGGTAGGCAGTTGCATTGAGGTAACATCCTTCCCTATTTCTTCCTCTCGTTCTCCTTCTTAGGTTCTTCTCGGTCTCCCATCTCTACTTTCTGTCTTCTCAGAAGAGGTGCCTTGGGACGGTCCGGGAGGAAGACACATTGACCTCGCCGAGTGCGCGTGCCACGGCGTCGTCGTCACCAACGCCGGGAGGGTCTACTTGGTCGACGTCGCCGACCACACCGTCAGCCTGGTCATCGACGTGCTCCACTGCATCACGTCCGGAGCGGGCTCTGGCTGGCCAAGGGGGCGTACCCGCTTGGCTCAAAGGTATGGGAAATATTTTGACAGGGCCGGCTCGTTTGCTTTTGTGTTTTTATTATTGATGTATTTCCTCATAATAGTGATACAGTGGTGTCATGATTTTTAAAATATGATGTTGTTAGTTTTAGATATCACATGCTTTTGCTCTTGTTCTACATTTTAGTTGTTCAACAGATATGATATCTGAGTTACTTTTGTGGTTTTGAATTGTTCTTTAGGATGTTATTTGCTTCTTAATGATTGGTTTCTGGATTTATAGATGAAAGATAATTAATTACGTTGCTTACAGACGAAAAGTCATCTTTATTTTTACTCTGTTAACAGAGATACGTTCAATATGAGGTCTATTTGTTTCTACTAAAACTTTCTTTTCCTGCAAATATATAAACATTATCATTTCCATGCAGCTGCAGTTGTGCATCCATAATAGCTCAGTGCTGCATTTCTGCTTTTGATTAAGTCCTTGATCTTCCTAATTTATGTCATGTCACATTGGACAGATAGTAAATACACTTATATGCAATTTCATGGTGCAAACATTCTTGTTAATTTATTGTTCTGTCTGTATATGAGGAATAGTATATAGTATTATGATTCTTATCTGCAGTTCTGCACCACATCTCATAGAACAACTTCAAAATGAGATCCTTGAAAGATAGCTCTGCAATGTAAATCTGATGTATATGTTTTGATCTGTAGAAACTGGAATATTGCAAACCGGTTATTGTTGCTGGTGATCTTAACTGAACTCATCAGAGTATTGATATTGACAATCCTCCAGTAAGTTATCTTTCATATTTGCACAACTTCTCATTCAAAATCTGTCCTCACATTTATATGCTCTAGCACTGGTATTGTCCTTGTCTTCATAAACGTTAGTATACCAAAACTAAATGGCTATTTTGATTCGATGCGCCTGGTTAGATGACGCTTCCAGATGCCAGCATATATGTACATATCTGCTATTGGTTGATGAAATAACTGCATATAAGTGCCATGTTTGCCATGACGTATTTTTATGTTTTGTGTTTCTTCAGGCTTCTCAATTCTTACGGATAGTCACATTCTAATCCACACAACTTCCAGGACCTGACTATCATTGCCGTGAGGTAAGGTGGCTTGTTAGGGCTGTAACTTCTGTTCATAATGGCATTTTTTAAAGTTTGTTACTACTGTTCATAATAGCATTGATGAAATGTGTGATGAATGGAATGATCAAAATCGCCTTTCCATTTTGTATCTTCTGCAGTACAAGGAAATCAATCAACCCTATATCACACCACTTTGCATCTAGAATCTGTGTGCCGCATATCACATATCTGAAGTAAATAAGTAAAATCGAAATCTTATACATCTTGCTCATCTCATCTCACAGATTCACATATCCCGGCAAGAAATATTCTGGAATCGTGAAATCATGCATCAGAATCGATAGTAAATGGTAACATGGGCAAACTGAGTGAAACATTTCAAGTAGGATAATGTGAATCAAACTTTGACGTACCATTATTTCATCAGGATGACTCGCATGAGGGTTTTTATTATCTATATGTGTTCACGGTTGATAAAGAAATCTGTTCTTAAGGCTTCTATTAAATTATATAAGGAACCTAAACTGAGGAGATGCTGCCTTATTAAAAAAACAGAGAGTAAATTTCATAAAACTACATTAGATTGCACTATTCTATCATAGTAATGTGGAAACCAATGTAGGATGTGGTAATGTGGAAAGCAATGTAGGAAAACTGAAGATAGGATAATTAAATTCTGCTGGAGTGCTAAATAAGTATCTACAAGTTGGAGGGGCTTGAGTTTAAATTCTATACTCAAGCCTCCAAACTATACCTTTCAGATAGTTTGACTCTGTTACAGCTTATTCTAGGTAGCATAAGGCCACATAACTAGAAAGCTCAAGCCCCTCTCATCTTTTTGATGTCAGCTTTGGTGGTTATTAGGACACACTCTCTAAACAGTGCCTAAAAATATGATTTTCCTGTTTAGATCTGCTGACATGCTGCGTTGTTGAGCAGGCGACGCAAATTTATCTTCTGCTATATTTATATTGTTTTGCCTGACAGTGTCTTCATTGTTAATGTATGTGCTCCATATATTTTGGGACTTCATCACCTAATAGTCCATTTGGATCAATATTTTCTTCCGATGTAAACATGCTGCATAGTATTTTTGTTTTATCTAATGTAAACATTTTTTGGTTTTAGTTTAGTTTAGTGCTTGCCCCTGTACTCTTTCTGAACCACTAAATTCCTAGAGAAGCACATATCTCTTTCTTATACTTTTGCTAGCTGTTGCCGGCTTCTGTTGTTATCTCCCATCCCCTGTATGTGCCCCTGTACCATGGAAGCAACAGCAGCAAATTGCTTTATGCGGGCTTTGTCGGCAACACTGGCCAGAAATTATATCCCTCAACAATAGTGGCAATATTTCTGACAACAAATACAGCCTACAGGAAACCAGTAGTTAGCTGAGATGTCATGTAGGTAACGAGATTAAGCACAAATGTATCAGCTCAAGTTAATTTATAAAATTTCTGGAATAAAAAACGGAATTTGCAACAAATTTCATATCGAAAATGGTATAAATGAAAATTCTCTTAAACTTAGTTGCACATATGGCTTCTGCAAAACATATCTACTTGTAATAGTTCCTTTTGCACATTCTATTAATTATTAATTAGATGCCCTATAAACTTTAGGTAGGAATCGTGACCACATTGTGGCATCGAGTTCTGCTACCATACCACCAAAGCAAACACAACCAAGTCATGGTCAAGCAGAGGCTCGCATTATATCTGATCAAAATGGAGCGAGACGTAGGTATGCAGCTCGTACACCAGAGCAAAGGCTAGCAAGACGAGAACGTGAAAGAACACGGCGTCAAAGTTTAACACCCGAACAAAGGGAAGAAATTAATGCCCGTCGAAGAGCACAACGTAGAGCACATGTCCAAAGTTTAACAGTCGAGAAGCGGTGTGAGATTAATGCCCGTCGAAGATTAGCCAGGCGAAGCATTACATCTGAGGAGAAGCAGGCATTGCTTCATGAACGTAATGCAAGCTACACAACCAAGAGAGACACCCCATGCACCGAATCAATTGCAATGCAATGCCCACATTTAGAAGCTTCATCGGATGTCAATCCATCATCGATCTCGCACAGCTTCGCTACTGCTGATCTCTCAACACAATCATTTATTACAGATGATGGTAATAACTATATTTATATTTATCGTCCCAACTATAGAATTGAACCATTATTATCCTACTCACACAAAATAACATGTGGTCTAGAAACCATCGTTGAGGACGATATGGATGAGGAGTACTACATGTTTGCTGGTGGAGGTATTTGAAACATCGTTTATCTCTCTTATCTGTAGAATCCAACACCTATCATCACCCCTTCCCTTTAAATACTTGCAGATGGCGACGCAATTGAAGACACGGACTTTGATGAGCCAGCTGATGCCTGTCCCGCGGGATCAAATGTTCTAGATCCCTACGATCATGTATACAGCAACATACCCGATAGCACGCACGTGTTGAAGCCTGAGCCAGACTGCGTGCACTGCAGCGCGAAGAAGTTCCAGTATGAATCAAAGGGTTTTTGTTGCCGAAATGGTAAAATTAGGCTGTCGAACCCAGAGCCAACACCAGAACTCCGTAGGCTCTGGTCAAGTGCAGATCCTGATGCCAGGCATTTTCAAGGCAACATTAGATTCTTCAACGGTCACTTCTCCTTTACTACTCTAGGCGTGAGTCTTGATAACAACTACACCAACATGAGGTCTGAAGTGTACACATTTAGAGCCCATGGACAAATTTACCACAACGTACATTCCTTTGGTTCGAGTGACTCTGCTCCAGAGCATCTGGAGCTCTATTTCTACGATGATGACCCCACTCTCGATCACCGGTTTCGTTACTCCCCTAGCCTCGACCAGGAAGTCGTGAGGACGCTTGTACACATTCTTCGGGACAACCCTTACTCGCAGACTTTCCGGAGCCTAGGCCAGATTGAAAACCTCGAGGAATATCATGTCTCACTAAACACGGACTTAAAGATGGACCAGAGAGTCTACAACAGGCCGATAACATCGGAGGTGGCCGCTGTGTGGGTTGAGGGAAACGAGTTGCGCAAAGAATTCAACCGTAGCGTAATCCTGTACGGTAATAATAATGAGAAATATAGTATCAAGCCGTACTACGGATGCTACGACCCTCTGTCGTATCCAATGTTCTTCCCAGGAGGGGAGCTCGGCTGGCATCCACAAATTCCAAAGCATGGTGTACCCCTTGAAGCTGTAATCCAAGCATGTGAAAATAGTAACAACGAGGGTAGTGACGAGAATCAAGGTTAGTCTTATGGTAAACATGGCATTTGGTCATTGTTGATGTCTTGCTTAATTATGCTTGACCTAACATTTTGTCCCACTCATGTGCGTAGATTCGAATAACCGACTTTGCGTGTCTGTACGAGACTACTACTGCTACAAATTCCAAAAGCGTCCCGGGATATTCAATGCCTTATTATACGGCAAGCGCCTATTCCAGCAGTATGCGGTCGACATGTACATCAAGGTGGAGGGTACAAGACTGGACTACTTTAGGCGCCACCAGAAGGAGATACGCGCAGACTTGTATAAAGGATTGGTTGATAGCATAGAGTCTGGAGAGAGCCGTGTGCATGTTGTAGGCAAAAGGATTGTGCTCCCAGCATCATTCATTGGGGGCGATAGAGATATGAAACGAAGGTTCATGGACGCTATGGCCTTGGTGCAAAAGTATGGAAAGCCGGACATCTTCCTAACTATGACCTGCAACCCAAATTGGGAAGAGATAAGGCGTGAGCTAGAGCCTGGACAAACCCCACAAGACCGCCCTGATCTCATCGTTCGGGTATTCAGAGCCAAGCTGGAGGACCTCAAGGAGCAGTTATTCAAGAGGCATATCCTTGGCGTAGTAGCTGCTTATGTGTACGTTATTGAGTTCCAGAAGAGGGGACTTCCTCATGTTCACTTTCTTCTTATTATGAAGGGAAGGTACAAGCTCACTTGTCCCGAACAGTACGACTGTCTCATCTCCGCTGAGCTCCCAGACAAAAACAAGTACCCAGAGCTGTACGAGATGGTCGTTAAGCATATGATGCATGGCCCTTGCGGAGTCCTAAATCCCAAAAATGTGTGCATGCATGATGGTAGATGCAAGAACTACTACCCACGCCCTTTCAACGCAACTACACTACAAGGCAAGGATTCGTACCTAGTGTACAGGAGACGGGACGATGGCCGCCGTGCAAAGGTCCGAGGACAGATGCTTGACAACAGGTGGGTTGTGCCATACAACCCTTACCTCTTGAGGAAGTATAACTGCCACATAAACGTTGAGGTTTGCTCAAGCATAAAGGCCGTGAAGTACCTTTTCAAGTATGTTTACAAGGGCCATGACCGAGCATCTGTTTCTCTTGATGAGACTGATAGCAACGGGAACATCGATGAGATCAAGCAGTACAGGGATGCTAGGTGGGTTACCCCACCAGAAGCTCTTTGGAGGATCTACAGCTTTGACCTTAGCAAGATCTCCCCACCAGTGTTGCAGATGCAGCTGCATCTACCGAACATGCACATGGTCTCGTTCCACGCGGGTCAAGATCTTCATGATGTGGTAGCCCGGCATGGCGTCGAGAGGTCCATGCTAACAGAGTATTTTGAGATGAACCGAACAAATGAGGAAGCTCGAGGCATCTTGTACAGGGATTTTCCAGCAGCATTTGTTTGGCAGCCAGGCCCGAAGAAGTGGAAGAAGAGGACAGAAAGAACACAAGTTGGCAGAATTGTGTCTGCCCACCCAAACGAGGGGGAGCGGTACTATCTCAGGGTGCTACTAAACCACGTACCTGGCGCCACCTCCTTTGAAGACCTTAGGACGGTGGATAGTGTAGTCTACCCATTCTTCCGAGATGCTGCTGAGAAGAGGGGACTTATCGAGGCTGACAACACCCTAGAAGAGTGCCTGACAGAGGCTGAGCTATTCCAGATGCCATCCTCGCTCCGAAGGCTCTTCGCAATTATACTGGTGTTCTGTGAGCCAAACGATGTGCGTGGGCTATGGGACAGGCACCTTGAGGGAATGTCAGACGACTACCGCCGTTCCCATGTATGCCCACACACGGTAGAACAGATGGTGTTGTTGGACATCAGAAATATGCTCCAGTCGATGGGTAAGGACATAATATCATTCCCTCTCCCTGCTATAGATGAGTCAAACGAAAGCAACGATGGAGAGGCCAGGGAGATCTATGAGGAGTCAACAATCGAGGTAGACCCTGACCATATTTCTCTGTCGTCATCCCTCAATCTTGAGCAAAGGGCAGCATACGACGAGATATTATCTGCGGTTGACAACGGCAACGGAGGTGTCTTCTTTGTTGATGGCCCGGGAGGCACGGGAAAGACATTCCTGTATAAAGCTTTGCTCGCAAAGGTCCGAGGCGATGGGAAGATTGCAGTGGCAACCGCAACATCAGGTGTAGCTGCCTCCATCATGCCCGGAGGCAGGACAGCGCACTCGAGGTTTAAGATCCCACTCAACATTGGTAATGGGGCGATCTGTAGCTTCACAAAGCAGAGTGGGACCGCTAAGCTTCTTCAGCGGGCATCGCTAATAATATGGGATGAAGCATCCATGACGAGGCGACAGGCGGTCGAGGCCCTAGACAGTACCATGCAAGACATCATGGATCGACACGACTTGCCGTTCGGTGGGAAGATAATCGTGTTCGGTGGAGACTTCAGGCAGGTGCTTCCAGTTGTTCGTAAGGGTACTAGGCCACAGATAACTGATGCGACGCTGCTGTAATACCCTGATCGTCGATTCGGCGTAAGTTTTAAAATAATCGCGGAGTCACCGGTTTTTCGGTAAATCGCGGGAAGGAAAAAATAAAAATTATAGAACAGTGTAAAATGAATAAAATAAATTAAAAATTATAATAATAAACTCGGATGGGCTATCGGGAGATTGGGCCGACTACCTTGGGCCGGAGGCCCAAGGGGTGGCCGCACCTCCCCCTCTCCCTCCCCTAAAACCCTAAGCCACTCTCCCCCTTTCCCCCCACAGCCGCCACCCCCCTTTCCCACCCTCTTGGGCGCAGCCCCCCTCCCTGGTTGGTGCCCCCACCCCCCCCCCCCCCCCCCCCCCCACAAGTGCTGCTGCCATTGGAGCCAAGGAGAGGAAGGAGAAGGAGAAGAAGGAAGGAGAAGGAAGAAGAAGAAGAGGAGGAGGAAAAAAAGGGGTGATCCATCATCTAGGTAATTTTCCTCATCCCAAACCCTCTGTTCTATGGAATAATTAGGGTTCTTGGCACGGATTTTGAAGGTAGTTAATAGATTAATTGCCCGATTAGAGATTAGCTGATGTCTGCCTGTAGATTGATTCGCGCAGCGTGTCTGTTCGCAAAGTTTTGACCTAGTAAACGAATTTTCCTGCGGACCTTCCCAAAAGGAAAGTTGTAGAGGACTTCCATACGCATCTCCTGTATTTGTTTCGGAATTTTATGCCTTGTTATCTGGGAGTTACAGGGTCGGGAATACTGCTGTTCGTCAGGCGAGCAGATTGGTACAGACCGACGGTAATCTGGGAATTAGAGGTCGTAAATGATTTTTATGACCATGTCCGTAATTGAGAAAGTTGTAGATAATTTAGAGATATAGCTTCTGTATAAAACTCAGAATTTTTAGACCCTTTTACTGATGTTGGGACGCATTTGTTTATTGCTGTCCAATCTGCCAGAACAGAGTTCTTCCTCTGTTTTGGGCATTAAATTACACCTAGCTGTGATCAAAATAAAAATAGGTATTCTACATGAAAAATGTAGGCTTTTAAGCGATGAATCCAAAGAGATATCGTTTGCTGTAAATGGATCAATATTTTTAAAGTTACGAAAATGTTAAGCAGCACTGCTGCAGAGGGTAATTTGCTGAATTGTTGAGCGGAGAGGAGTTTGTGCGGGTTCGGGGTTCTAGCGACGTTTTTAATTATTAATGTCATGTTTGTATGCTGTAGCTGTGTGCTGAGAGTTGCCTTTTGGACAGGTGGTCTTGTCCCTGAGCGCTATTGATTTTACTTCGCTTCGTCGGTTTGAGGCAAGTAAACGTAGCGGTGGTTGCTACCGTTTAACTTGTTATTCCTTCTACTTGCAGTTTACATTATTATCATAATTTGATACATTATGCCATGATTGCATGATAATTTAATTGTGCAGATGGTAGCAAGTACTTATCCATTGATATGTTGATAATCTGCTAGTAGCCATGTGGAAATCTTGCTTAATGTTATAATGTGGAACATGAAAATAACATGTGGTGGATGTGGATATGTCGTGAGCATGTTGATGCTCCTTTGAGGATGGATTAATGTGATTTGTGATTATCATATCATATCATGTCATATGCATATGTGGATGTCGCCGCACATAGCCGCGACCGTACCGATACAGCATCGTATATTGCCGTAATACGATGCACCTCTTATCCCGCGGGAAGCATCGTATATTGCCGTAATACGGTGCACCTCAAATCCTGCCCTGGAAAGAGTGATGTGGAGCATAGCATTCATATGCATTGCATTGTGGAAAGATTCATTTGCATACATATGCAATATGTTGTGGTGAAGTTATTTTGTGGAATATTCAACTCATAGTTGTAATGTGGATTATACAACTTCATAGTTGTAATGTGGAATTGGCTCATGTGAGCTATTTGTGGTATGAGGATTATGGTTGTGGACGTGGAATGGGGTTCATCCCTTGTGTACGGTAAGGTTTGTGATTGTGGCATGCTATTCTTTTCTCTTGTATTAATTGTTGATAACAATTGTGGATGTGAGAAATAATAAAGTGTTGAAGTAAAACATACATATGTTTTATTGCTTTTGCTAGTTGTAGTGGTTGAGAATTTAAAGTAGTCAAACAAGATTTTATTTGTTAATGCTTTAACGTCACTGATGGTGATTTGAGGTTGAGGATAATAACATTGTAATTGTGGAAGAATGTTGATGATTAACCTATTGTGGTTTGTGGAAGATTAAATATTTCATTTGCATTTAATTGTGGATAAAATGACTGCATTCATATGCCAATAAAATCTGAAATTGAAGAGGTATGATTCATGGAAGTTTGTAGTGGTTTAATAATTGTGGACATGAATTGTGGTTATAGTTGTATGGAATTATAAATGATGATGTATAATTGTTTGTAGTTTGAATAGCCTGTTAAACAGTTTGCTTGCTGAGATTTTTATCTCACCCTTGTTTCCCCCTCCCTACAGGTGGACTTTGAGCATGCATGGGAAGGGTAGAACGGCACCACACTGATGCACGTGAATCATATTTTTATGCTGTAATAAAGTTGAAAGGATTCTAGACCTTGCATAGCTTTGTTTACATTATCTTAATAATGTTAAATTTGTGAACTATATTTTAGATTAAAATGTTGGAGGATGTTTTAAATAGTGAATTGCTATCACTATCATGTTATTCCTTAGTTGTTTATGCTTCCGCTTATACTATCTTGTTTAGTAATTGTTGCCAGTTTATTTTATCTTGTAAATTGGCTCGTTGTAGAGCAGTTTTAGTAGCATCCCAGGGTAATGTGGGTCCTGGGGTGTTACAGCTGCGTAAGTCATATCTATGGGAATGCATGCGACAGCTAAGGCTCGTACATAACCTGAGGGCCCAGAGTGATCCTGAGTTTGCAGAGTACCTATTGCGGGTCGGCAATGGTACCGAGGAGACCAATGAGGATGGTTGTGTACGGCTTCCAGACGAGATATGTGTGCCGTATACAGGAAAGGACACAGACCTCGATAAACTTATACAGAGTGTATTCCCTATGTTAGATCAGAACCTATCGGATGCCAGCTATATCACATCGCGGGCCATCTTGTCAACCCGAAATGAGTATATCGATAAGATCAATATGAAAATGATTGACCTATTTCGCGGGGAGGAGATGGTGTACCATAGCTTTGACTGTGCGGAGGATGATCCCCACAACTACTACCCTCCTGAATTCTTAAACACACTGACCCCTAATGGGCTACCTCCGCATGTACTTAAGCTCAAGATTAACTGTCCCGTGATACTGTTGCGGAACATCGATCCCGCTAATGGACTATGCAACGGGACGAGACTGGTAGTCCAGGGGTTCCAAAAGAATGCGATTGATGCCAAGATTGTGCTCGGTCAGCACACGGGGAAGAGGGTGTTCCTCCCTCGAATACCTTTATGTCCCTCTGATGACGAGATGTTCCCGTTTAGATTCAAAAGAAAGCAAATCCCGGTCAGGCTCAGCTTTGCAATGACAATCAACAAGGCGCAGGGGCAGACCATCCCGAATGTTGGTGTCTACCTCCCTGATCCGGTCTTCTCTCATGGGCAACTGTACGTCGCGCTATCTAGGGCCACCGCCAGAAGCAACATCAAGGTCTTTGCTGTTGCGGATAAGAAGGACAAGCAGCGCATATCTAGAAAGACCCGTGGCACCTTCACAAAAAACATCGTCTACAAAGAAGTACTCACATCATAGACGAGGTATTAATCACTCGATTGTAAATTCATGCTTGGCAATTACTTAATTCCTGTCGAAATTCCTAAATGTAATTTCTTTGAACATGGCTAAATTTCATATGGTGTGCTGTTTGGATCTTCAGCAATGAGAAAAAACCAGTGACAGTCAATCCTCTACGTTGGTTAATTCTGAATAAATTCATGTATTTTATGAGAGGAATTAACGTGAAAAGTTTGATTGTGAACAATTTAGTCTTGGTTTTATCCGATTGATATCGATGTCGCGTTGTAGTGCAACTATTCTTTTATGCTCACCAAGAGACTTCAAATCGCATATGAGACTTCAAAACACATATGAGATGTTTCGTGTAAATGTAAAATTGTTTTCTTTGTTATCCTTTGTTTTTTGCAACTGGCATTCTTGTGCAGATGTATGTCTCGTTGGAATGTTTAACACAAAAGATGTATGTCATATCAGATTTCTTTCTGACAAACTATTTGCTGTGTCAGCATGATGTCGGTTAGGAGCCTTTCTACGCGAAGAGTCTATGCTCCCTTTGATGCCGACATGTCATTCCAGTCTAGGTGAGTGTTCTTGAAGACATATTTATGCATATTCTTATTTTTCCTTAAGTTCATTCTTTGTGTATCTTAATGTACATTTAACACATAAAGTAATGTCATTGATGATTTACCTTTTATAGGTGCATCCACTTTCATGAGTTGGGCCTAGACAGCATACATTACAAATGGAACTTTCGTGTACATATAGTGCACAAATTTCCGATTCGAGAGATTATGACTGGATCTATGCTTCAGCTTATAGTTGCTGATGAGAATGTATGTATCGATATTTACTTTAATATACGTTACACCATATGTTCTTTTAATTTTCAACCCAATATTATTTCATGCAATGACTTATATGCTTTTTTGCATTTCTATTATTAGGGCATGAAAATGGAAGTATTTTGCTTCGGCAGGCAATCTCATAGATTTGATCGATTACTTGCCGAAGGGAGTTTGTATGAGGTCCACTCAGTAAATGTTGACTTCAATCCCGACGAATTCCGGTTCCTTGGAAAGGAGCTTGAATTAAGGTTCACATACCGAACTACGGTTAGGCAGCTGAGCAATATCATTCAATTTTCTGATCTCCCTATGCAATATACACATTTTGAAGATGTTTATTTAAAACCAAACAAGTCAATTGTTGGTAAGATCTCCACTTTTTCACATATGTTGCCTCTTATTTGATATACTTTTGTGTTGCTTTTTTTAATATACTTTTATGTTGTTGCTTTGAATAATCCTTACAATTGATGCAACTTTGGTAAGATGTGGTCGGTTTGGTTGTACATGTCGGCCCAATACGGCACATCAACAGCTTCCCACGTCGTATACCAATGAGGGAATTATGCCTCATGGATGACAGGCAAGTTGCATAGAATGCTTCTATTTTCTTGAAAGCAAATAATTTATATTGGATATTATTGATTGAGTCCATTTTTTATGTACATCAGTGAGAACTTACTATTTGTGCGCGTTTGGGATGGACTTATTGTGCGGTATCTAACACAATGGAGACTTGCGGGGGAACAGAACCGTATTTTAAGTGTGACAATGCTGAAAAAGAATAGTCAACATGGTATGTATGCAACTAATACGAATATTTCATCATCTTATATCTTATTTCTGTTCCTCATCAAATTGATACGTTATTGAAAAGGTTGCTTAATGACAATGGATTGTACAAATTTCATATTTGGACCACAAGATGATAGGCTACAAGAGCTTGAAGGTAAAAACCAAGTAAATAATGTATGCATGTATGTATGCCTTTCATAATTTAAATAATACTCCCTTCAAACAGAAATGCGCCATGTAGTACTGCATGATTTGAATGTAAGGAATTTTATCATGAATGCCATTGACATAAGGAACGATGAGCTTGCCAGACAGTTTGGAAATTAAGTAACGTAAGTAATTCACTAAATCTTTTCATATCTTTTATATGTAACATACAATGGATTTATGATGTTTAATTATTTGTTTTCTATTTTGTAGAGTGTGCTTGCTTTCTCTTTCCTTAACAAGCTAGAGATGAAGATAAGTCTTCCAGAAGGATGGCGTATCAGTTTCATTTTAAAATTTCCGTTAATGTTTATGGCATGATGTCCTATTTATCAATTAGTTTGTTATTCTCCAAGACGGTCTGACAGTTATTTATGTATTAAGAATACTGTGGAAAAATATTGTTTACTATCATTTTTGTACATAGATTGTTGTATGTGGTGCTTGTTCTATCATGCTTCACTAATATGATGCTTGATTTATTTACGAGTATGAACATGTATGTTTTGTTTGATACATGATGCCGTAAGATAAAATTGATATTTATTATTCTGTTTGAGATCATATTTGATAGTATGCATCACTTTTATTTGGTTTTCCGTTGCAACGCACGGGCACCTTTACTAGTATATATATACACGTGAGGAGTGCTTTTACAGCTATACCCTTACATCTGGTTATCCCCTCTGGGGGCAGTTATGTCATTACACATGGCCTATTCTGGGCCTTATAATCTCCTACTAGGCCTACTGGGTTTAGGTGGGGGCCACCCCTACGACACCATCTTTCTTAGGAACAAGAATAACAGGAACGGCACAAGGACTAAGACTCTCGCGTACGTACCCTTTGTCCAAAAGTGCTTGCACTTGGCGCTGAATCTCCTTTGTTTCTTCTGGATTTGTGCGGTACGGCGGCCGGTTGGGAAGAGGGGCTCCCGGGACTAATTCAATTTGATGCTTAATGCCTCGAATAGGTGGTAGACCAATGGGCACCTCCTCCAGAAACACATCGTTGTAAGCCTGCAAAACTTGAGAAACAGCACTAGGAAGAGATGTTAAATCATTAGTAGAAAGCAATGGATCCTTGTACAGCAATACAAGGTGCATCAAAGCGGGATCATCTTTCATCTCTCTCAGATCAGATTTGGTGGCTATCATGACTAAGTTTTTCTCTCCCTCACTCTTGCTTTTACCTCTCGGTTTTGGTTTGTGGCTCTCACTCACCTTTTATGGAATCACACTCTTTTGTTCTCTCCCTTTCTCACTCTCAACTTGCACTTCAATCTTTTGTACATTATCATTTACAATTTGGGAAGGAGTTAACGGTCGCAGCACCGCTTGTTTGTTGTTCCACCAAAACTTGTATTGATTAGTTCTTCCATCATGAAGCACAGCGTGATCATATTGCCATGGCCTTCCTAGCAGCAAGTGATATACATCCATAGGCACCACATCACACTCCACCGTATCACGATAAGTGCCAATTTCAAATTCAACATCCACGGTGTATCCCACATTCAATGAGCCTTCCTCATGCAACCACTGAATCTGATATGGATGTGGGTGTTTCTTGTACTTCAACCCAAATTTATTGCAAATTTCTTGCTAGCCAAATTATGACAACTCCCACCATCAATGATTACCTTGCAAAATCTGCCATCCTTGCTAACTTGAGCTCTTGTATGGAATAAATTGCAGCGCTGTTCATGGGAAGGCTTTGGTTGCACACTCAACACCATCGGCGCTCACACAAGTATAGGATCAACACCAGGATCACAGTACTATATGTCTTGCTCCTCCTCATGTGCATCATCATATGCCCCTAAATCAGCATGGTGATCATTCTCTTCTTCACTTGCAGAATCATATTCACCATTCTCTAATATCAACATCGCCTTGTTATTTGGGCAATCCTTTTGCATATGTCCACGACCAAGGCACTTGAAGCATTGTATGCCGCTACTCTTCGCTGTAGAACCCACAGAAGAAGCACCACTAGCTGTTGGATTTAATGGCTTCCTTGTACTTGGGGTGGCTTCTTTCTTCTTGCTAGATGATGGGCGAAAGCTTGAACCACCACTTGGAGCTGTTCTTTGGCTTATTTGTGATTTGGAACCATATCTTCCTCTGCTGGACGGTGTACAAGCAGCAAAGGACGTTGATCTTGCAAACTGAGCATCCTCATGCAATTGTCATTCTGCCTTTTCATCTTGATGCACTAACTCATAAAGATTGTTATAGGGCTGAAAATTGACAATTCTTTTGACTTGATGGTTCAAACCTGAGAGGAAGCGTGCCATGGTTTACTCTTCTTGTTCTTGCACCTTGGCTTGAATCATGGCTAACTCCATCTCCTTGTAGTACTCCTCCACAGAATGTGCTCCCTGCTTCATATTCTGCAATTTATCAAATAGATCACGTTTGTAATGACGAGGAACAAAACGGGCTCTCATTTCTCGCTTCATCTCTTGCCATGATGCAATAGGGACTTCTCCATTCTCAGCTCTTTAAGTAATGACTTGTTCCCACCAATCCAAAGCATAACCTTCAAACTCAAGTGATGCCAAGTGTATCTTTCTCATCCGTATAGTGATGCATACGGAATATTTTGTCAACCTTCAATTCCCAAGTGAGATACTCATCGGGATCAGTCCCACCTACAAACTTGGGCATGGAAAACTTGAGCTTGCCCAATCCATCATCTTCATTGCGTAGACGACGATAGTGATCATTGTAATGCAAAGCAAAATCACCATCCCATTCCATCGCATGTGCAGCACCACCACGGCACCGCCTAGACCATTGCGAGCGGTCGATTGAAAAACTGTAAATACTGAAACTCATTGAAATGCAATGAATTGACCAAATCTTGCTGCTCTCTTTGGATCAATTGGTTAAGACTCTAAACTAAACTAAATAACAAATTTACAACAGATATTAAGTGAATTCATCAAGAGCAGCAAGAAACCGAGATTTGAGCAGAAATATGAAAACGAATAGAGAATGAAACTGATTTCTAAATTGCTCATCATTCTCGTATCTTCTATTCATGAGCCCTTGAATCTCAGCAGGAAGTGAACTTGCAACATGAAAGCACACACCTAGGACAAACACCTCACTGAGAATTCAAGAAACCGAGTATCCCCTGCCTTCAAACCCTAAATATGCAGAACAGAGTAAATGGAACTGTCGTAGCTACAGACTAGACAGAAAGAGAGGGGGATTGGTAGAAGAGGAAGAGGAGAGCTAGATCTGGAGAGTTGGTGATAATGAGAGGATGTCCCTCCTCCTTCCCTCCTGGAGGTTTATATACATGAGTGGGGTAGAATGGGAAATTCCCATTCTACCCACAAAGGATGAGGGTACATTGGTATATTTACACTGGTATATTCCTCTACACTATTAGGCCTATTACATGTTGGGCTAGTTGCACGGCCCAGTCGCGGGGGGTTGGGCCACCCCCACAACAGGACTCCCTCGACAGCAAGCGCTGAGGTCCCGATGGGCGAGCTGACGTGCTAAACCATCCCAGCCCCCCGTTCCCCGATAGCAAGCACGACGGTGCCGAGTGGTGAGCCGATGCAACTAGTAGCTTGCAGACCGCAGAGGCGACGCCTACGAAGAAAGCAGCGAACTCTTATGCTGAATCCCGCGCCGTCCCGCCGAGGCGATGCCTACGAGACGGACGGCGAAGTCCTACGTCGGAGCCGTGCCGTCCCACCGAAGCGATACCTACGAGGCAGACAACGTAGTCGAGCGCCGAAGACGTGTCATCGAGCGCCAAAGACGTGTCGTCGAGCGCCGAAGATGGGCCGTCCCGCTGAGGTGATGCCTACGATGCGGAAAGCGTAGTCCAGCGCCGAAGACGTGTCGTCGAGCGCCGAAGACGTGCCATCTCGCCGAGGCGATGCCTACGAGGCGGACAGCGTAGTCGAGCGCAGAAGACGTGCCATCGAGCGCCGAAGACATGTCGTCCCGCCGATGCGATGCCTACGAGGTGGGCAGCGAAGTCGAGCGCCGAAGACGTGTCGTCGAGCGCTGAAGACGTGCTGTCTCGTCGAGGCGAAGCTTACGAGGCAGACAGCGAAGTCGAGCGCCGAGGCGTGTCGTCGAGCGCCGAAGACGGGCCGTCCCACCGAGGCGATGCCTACGAGGCGGACAACGTAGTCGAGCGTCGAAGACGTGTCGTCGAGCGCCGAAGACGTGTCGTCTCGCCGAGGCGATGCCTACGAGGCGGACGGCGAAGTCGAGCGCCGAGGTGTGTCGTCGAGCGCCGAAGACGGGCCGTCCCGCCGAGGCGATGCCTACGAGGCGGACAGCGTAGTCGAGCGCCGAAGACGTGTCGTCCCGCCGAGGCGATCCCTACGAGGCAGACAGTGTAGTCGAGTGCCGAAGACGGGCCGACGCCGTTCCCCTACCTTCAAAAATAGGGCCCACGGAGAGCGGGCGCTTGCAGCGTAGGCCGAAGGCACTACGCACGTCGAGGTAGGGAGGGGAAGCCGCTGTTCCCCTACCTTCAAAAATAGGGCCCATGGAGATCGAACGCTTGCGGCGTAGGCCGAAGGCACTACGCACGCCGAGGTAGGGAGGCGAAGCCGCCGTTCCCCTACCTTCAAAAACAGGGCCTGCGGAGAGCGGGCGCTTGCGGCGTCGGCCGAGGGCACTACGCACGCCGAGGTAGGGAGGCGAAGCCGCCGTTCCCCTACCATCAAAAATAGGGCGCGCGGAGAGCGGGTGCTTGCGGCGTAGGCTGAGCGCACTACGCACGCCGAGGTAGGGAGGCGAAGCCGCCGTTCCCCTACCTTCAAAAATAGGGCCCGCGGAGAGCGGGCGCTTGCGGTGTAGGCCGAGGGCACTACGCACGCCGAGGTAGGGAGGCGAAGCCGCCGTTCCCCTACCTTCAAAAATAGGGCCCGCGGAGAGCGGGCGCTTGCGGCGTAGGCCGAGGGCGCTACGCACGCCGAGGTAGGGAGGCGAAGCCGCCGTTCCCCTACCTTCAAAAATAGGGCCCGCGGAGAGCGGGCGCTTGCGGCGTAGGCCGAGGGCACTACGCACGCCGAGGTAGGGAGGCGAAGCCGCCGTTCGCCTACCTTCAAAAAGAGGGCCCGCGGAGAGCGGGCGCTTGCGGCGTAGGCCGAGGGCACTACGCACGCCGAGGTAGGGAGGCGAAGCCGCCGTTCCCTACCTTCAAAAACAGGGCCCGCGGAGAGCGGGCGCTTGCGGCGTAGGCTGTCGGGCCCCCGGATTACCAAACCCGGACCCTCTGTGTATTACAGCACTAGTCCCAGATCAAAGCTAGTGCACACAGTCAAACAGAATGGGAAACATCACCATCAACGATTTATTACAATAGATAAGAGTACTGACCACCGGGTCACCTCATTACATTGGAGGTTTCAAGACCTCGCACAATCAAACACAGCGGAAGCAAAGCGAAATTAAAGTAGACCCATCAAGATGCCACAGGCAGTTGACTGGGGAAGCGCGACCTAGTCCTCCGGGAAGAATCCATCACAGCCACAAGCGAAGCAGTAGTCGTAGTCACCTTCTTGAGCTTCAACTTCCTCTGAGATTTTATTTTTAAGTGTAGCATGTGAGTACATAAAGTACTCCGCAAGTCTTGGGAAAAATGCATAGATGCAAGGCTTAACAAAGGAAGGCCATATGGTTCTTTTGCACAAAGCAGTATTTTAAATTCAATTACTACTAATATTTTCGAAGGCATCAATTTAATGAAGTATATGTTTTAACAGAATTAACTTTCTAGTGAAGGTTCCAACTACCAACACTAGCTAACCAATTACCACTGGTCAAGTTTTAAACTGCGGGTTCCATCCACCCTCTCTGGCTCCATCCGCCAGGATTCCCTTCCGAGAGTTCCCTCCACCCTCGGAATACAAAACTTTTGATTTTAAAACAAAGCCAGAAATCTACCATGTGAATGCATTCCTTGCCCGCCCTTGACCGTGGGCACGGCTATTCGAATAGTTTTACACTCTGCAGAGGTTGTACAACTTTACCCACAAGAGATAAATTATCCTAAAAGTCAACACGCTTCCTTGGCATGAGACCCAGATAAAATACCACAAAGCCTTTACCTTACTCTAATCTAGCTAGATACCACCCGCTGAGGTTTCACCGCAGAAGGGTTAAATCCGCCCAATCTGAAGCCCCCTCTTGCGCCATATGAGTACAGTAAATCCCTGTCCCTCACTGTGAATAACCAGTCCATCCCTGGCATCCACTTTCCACTGGTGGCACCTAAACTAGACTATCATAAGTTAGTCAGCTAGGTCGTACCCATATAGACTTGTGGTTGTACGGTTAATGCTCAGTCTGGACAAACACAAGCGTCGGTCCTTAATTGACTAGGGTGGAACATACGCTTAACAAGATCTCGTGCTAACTGCACCAAGCCAAACCAACCATCCACCCTAATCTAAACCATCTTTCACATTTTTATTTTATTTTAAAGGAAACAGTGGTAACTCCAATCACCACAACTTTGTAAACACAAGGCTATTACAATAAATCATAATTTCCCGTTTTCAAGAGTTTCCAAAGTTATTAGATAGCATGACTAAGCATTATACTACCATACTAACATCAACAAGTAATTAAATACTCTCATTAATGAGACAAAGGGAGTTCTATGGTGACAAGAGTACATGGCATTCAATTTCAATGGAGGGCATAGCAAGTTGGAATAACTAGTTCCTAAAGATTTGAACTAGTGACTTTAGGTAAATAGCAATGCACATAATTTAAAATATTTTAAAAACATTTCAAAAGCATAGGTTCAAGATGATCAAAGGAGACTTGCCTTCTTGTGCACTGGTTGGTCCCTCTTGCTGCGGTTCGACAAACTCTTCGACGACGTCGGATTCTACACGCGAAACGACAAAACAAACAAAACAAATACAAATAAAATTCAAATAAACTCTAAAAACTTCAAAACCAGAACCAAAAGATAGA
Organism: Dendrocalamus latiflorus; assembly: GCA_017311315.1. Classification (NCBI taxonomy): domain Eukaryota; kingdom Viridiplantae; phylum Streptophyta; class Magnoliopsida; order Poales; family Poaceae; genus Dendrocalamus; species Dendrocalamus latiflorus. The sequence goes on from CM029667.1 coordinate 11,453,085, forward strand.
GCTCAATTTTAGATGAATTTAGGAAAAAGAATCGGGTTAATCGGAGTTCGGATGAAGGAGAACGAGCGATCCAAAGTTTGCTGGGCGAGAAAATGCTAGAAATTCCCAGATGTTACTGTTCACCCGAGAGCAATTTTTGGAAAGGAGGCTAGCGCTGGCGAGAGGAGACATGGGAGATGAATCCAACTAGCAAAATGGGTTGCTAGGGACCCAAGGCACACATAGGAAGCGACGGCACGCCAAACGGAGAACGCTGACGGCACTGGCGGCTACAACGACATGGGTAGGAGGGAGGAATAAAACTCGGGCATAGGACATGGAGGCGTAGGGTGAGCACGGGCTAGAACGCGGCTTGGCGAAGCTAGAAAAATTGTCGGCTCGGTCAGAAACCCACTGGAGACGGCGCAATCGACGTTTGAACGACGTCGGGAAGGAAAAAGGAAAAACTTAATATCTTGGTGCTCGGTGAACGAAATCTAAAACCATTTGGAGGGTAGCTACCTGGGATGGTTTGGCACAAAGTGACGCGAACGGATTTGTGAAAACATCACCGGGTAGATGGGGGACACGTGATGCCATTGGCGGACATGGCGAGGTTCGGAGGCAAAACTTTTTGGAGGCTTTTTGGGGAAACGGAAGTGAGCACGGCGTAGAACGCGACGAGGCAAGTCTAAGAAAAATTACGGCAAGGGCTAAAGCTTACCGGAGGCGACGAATCGACGTCGGGAAGCGCTCTTGACCTAGATTGGGGAAAACTTGATTCCGGGAGATTGGCTGCACCAAAACCAAATTAACTTGACAAGAAGGTAGATGTCATATGATGGCACAATGTGACGCGAAAGGATCACAGAAAAACTCACCGAATAGCTCGAGACGCGACGAGCAAATTCGGGACCAAAGGGCCTCGATGCCGACGGCGTCCTGAGCTTTGAGGGACTTGCCACGGCTTGGGATGAGTTTAGAGGGGTCAAGGGGTCCTATTTATAGGCTTGGAAGAGGTAGAAACCGGCTCCAATTCGCGGATTTCGGTTTAGAGTCCGATTTGGAAAATAGGAGATAAAAGGCAAACGGATGAATGAAATGGAAAGAGGTCAATTGGGATGGATTCCTTGCGTGATTTGGCACAACTTTCCTTTTGGGAGGATATTGAAATAATGCCCGGATTGGAAGTTATGAAGAGAAAGGAAAAGGAAGGAAAACTGTACACAGAACGAACAGATCGATCGCGCTGGAGGTTGAAGACGCATGAACAGTACCGCGTGGGTACTGTTCATTCTCTCTCCTCTTTCTTTCTTTTTTTTTTGGAAATTTCAAATTGAGCTCAAACAAACTCCGAAAAATCCCAGAAAATACAGAAAAATTCCTTGTGACACAAGGAACACAAATAAAATACTTTTGGCAAATGTTAATATTTAATTTAATCATATTAAATATTTTTATTTAATAAAAATTCCAATTAAGCTTTAATTAATTCCGAAAAAATTCAAATGGTGAATTTTATTTTTAAAAGCTTCAAAAAGGCTCTGAAAATCAGGATGTTACAAATCTACCCCCCTTAGAAAGAATCTCGTCCCCGAGATTCGGACGGACTAGGAAAAAGAAAGGAGAAGGAAACTCGGCCCTTAGGTCCTCTTCATGCTCCCAAGTTGCTTGACTTCGAATGGTTGCTCTTCTGCACTTTGTGAAACTTTATGGTCATACTTCTTGTGTGGCGTTCAGCTTCCTTCATGATTCTATCTTGTTGGTCGTTTCTCTGAAGTATTCCATTAACTAAGAAATATGGAAGACAACAACAAATCGGACTGGTACATCTTTAGTCGCCTGCAAGCTTTGGGTTAACTTCAATTGCCCTTATCATATCGATTAATTCATTATTCCACCAAAAGGGCTTAACTTCCACCAGTGTTCATCCGAGAAGGACATAATTATTTCAACTCTTCAAAAATTCTTGATTCCAAAATCATATACCACAAATGCACCTTATTGATTTCGACAAATAATCTCATAAACTTTTATTCTCTGCTCTAATTTGAATCGACAGCAAACTATAGAATTTTCTAACAAGAATCCAATAACATTGTAATTGTGATTTCCACCAATTGTTTTATGATCATTATCTAGTCCAACAGATCCATAACTCTAGTCAAATAATATAAAATTAATCCAACTTTTAGTAATCATCAATCAATTTTAAGATCATCTAAGCCATAATTTAATATTCATTAATCCACCAACATCATTCTCTTCATAATCATCATTCTGGTTCCACCAAATTTGAATAAACTCAATTAATTCTTATTGGACAATCTCTCAATTAATTCTCATTGGACCATCTATCTCCCATAATTAATTTAAATCCTCTAGGTTATCCATTTGAACATCCTTAAATGATCTAGTTAATCCCATTAGTTAAAATCCAATTATCTAGCAATGATCTATTAAATCCACCAAATTCAAATTGTCATATCAAAGTCCACTTTGCAATGATAAAATTAATCCACCAAGATATCTAAGGGTATTATCTTCTGGAATTCCACTAGTATCCACTCATCATCAATAGGTCCACCAAACTCTAATAATCAATTCACTCCACAAAATTCATCCACTCTTCATGATTCAACCAAATCACCAAAAATTGATACCATGAATTGTTTATGATAATTCAACTTCTTAATCTTTTAAGCTCCCTTTACTTGATCAATCTCTTAATACAAATTCTCCAATAATCACAAATAATCCCTTCAACAAAAATATTGTTTTGCATCCAATTGCTCCTTTCAATCCTAGATAATAAATCCAAGGTATCAAATTTAGACACTTCCCATGATCTAATTAGTTCCACCAAGTTTACTACTATACTCATTCTCCATGATCTATTTAATCCACAAGTATTACTTTCTTCACATTTATTCATAATCAATTGGTATCTACAAATATACCTTTGTTTTTCTCAATTCACTCGAATATTATTCAATCTTGTCAATTATAAATCCAAGATATATCACTCTAGCAACAATTCTCCAAATTACCTATCTTGACATGCACTGATTATGACAGCTTTCCCGACAAGAGTACTTTCCATAAATTTGTTGTCTTCCATATACTCTAGGTCTCCAAGAATTCTCCAAACTTTGACTTCGGTGAAAGAATTGGAGCTTGTACTATTGCGGTAACTTGGGTTAGCAAAAGATAAGAGGGAAGTAGCACAGATAAGAGATCAGGGGAACAACTAAACAACATCCCGAACAAACACACAAAAGAGAAGCAACCAACGACTTAGAAGAAACTTAGCTTGAAAGCAAAACAGTTTTTAAGGATGACTGTACTACAAGTATACAAAGACTTGGTACAGTCCACCTAACACACAAACAAGTAATATATAAGCGTTCTAAAATCGTAAGACTTTACTTGGGTATTACAACTAAAGAGCTAGTCCTTGCCCCTTCATGATGACGAGCTTTTCCAAGTGCTTCTTAGACGCAGCCTTACTGAGCCATCTATAGAAATTACAAAGGGAAGGGGGTACAATTACCATTCCAAAAAGGAAATAAGCAGATGGATAAGAGAGAATGCCACGACGAAGGTAAGGATAGAAAGACAAGAAAAGACAAGGATAGCACATTATTAAATTTTTATTTTATAAAATAAATTTTGAAGCTTTTTTTTAACGACCATTCTAACTAGGTCACGTCCTACAGTCAAATTGGCTCTGATACCATCTCTGTCGGGCCCCCGGATTACCAAACCCGGACCCTCTGTGTATTACAGCACTAGTCCCAGATCAAAGCTAGTGCACACAGTCAAACAGAATGGGAAACATCACCATCAACGATTTATTACAATAGATAAGAGTACTGACCACCGGGTCACCTCATTACATTGGAGGTTTCAAGATCTCGCACAATCAAACACAGCGGAAGCAAAGCGAAATTAAAGTAGACCCATCAAGATGCCACAGGCAGTTGACTGGGGAAGCACGACCTAGTCCTCCGGGAAGAATCCATCACAGCCACAAGCGAAGCAGTAGTCGTAGTCACCTTCTTGAGCTTCAACTTCCTCTGAGATTTTATTTTTAAGTGTAGCATGTGAGTACATAAAGTACTCCGCAAGTCTTGGGAAAAATGCATAGATGCAAGGCTTAACAAAGGAAGGCCATATGGTTCTTTTGCACAAAGCAGTATTTTAAATTCAATTACTACTAATATTTTCGAAGGCATCAATTTAATGAAGTATATGTTTTAACAGAATTAACTTTCTAGTGAAGGTTCCAACTACCAACACTAGCTAACCAATTACCACTGGTCAAGTTTTAAACTGCGGGTTCCATCCACCCTCTCTGGCTCCATCCGCCAGGATTCCCTTCCGAGAGTTCCCTCCACCCTCGGAATACAAAACTTTTGATTTTAAAACAAAGCCAGAAATCTACCATGTGAATGCATTCCTTGCCCGCCCTTGACCGTGGGCACGGCTATTCGAATAGTTTTACACTCTGCAGAGGTTGTACAACTTTACCCACAAGAGATAAATTATCCTAAAAGTCAACACGCTTCCTTGGCATGAGACCCAGATAAAATACCACAAAGCCTTTACCTTACTCTAATCTAGCTAGATACCACCCGCTGAGGTTTCACCGCAGAAGGGTTAAATCCGCCCAATCTGAAGCCCCCTCTTGCGCCATATGAGTACAGTAAATCCCTGTCCCTCACTGTGAATAACCAGTCCATCCCTGGCATCCACTTTCCACTGGTGGCACCTAAACTAGACTATCATAAGTTAGAGTCCAATCACCATCTTTCACATTTTTATTTTATTTTAAAGGAAACAGTGGTAACTCCAATCACCACAACTTTGTAAACACAAGGCTATTACAATAAATCATAATTTCCCGTTTTCAAGAGTTTCCAAAGTTATTAGATAGCATGACTAAGCATTATACTACCATACTAACATCAACAAGTAATTAAATACTCTCATTAATGAGACAAAGGGAGTTCTATGGTGACAAGAGTACATGGCATTCAATTTCAATGGAGGGCATAGCAAGTTGGAATAACTAGTTCCTAAAGATTTGAACTAGTGACTTTAGGTAAATAGCAATGCACATAATTTAAAATATTTTAAAAACATTTCAAAAGCATAGGTTCAAGATAATCAAAGGAGACTTGCCTTCTTGTGCACTGGTTGGTCCCTCTTGCTGCGGTTCGACAAACTCTTCGACGACGTCGGATTCTACACGCGAAACGACAAAACAAACAAAACAAATACAAATAAAATTCAAATAAACTCTAAAAACTTCAAAACCAGAACCAAAATATAGAGCTCAATTTTAGATGAATTTAGGAAAAAGAATCGGGTTAATCGGAGTTCGGATGAAGGAGAACGAGCGATCCAAAGTTTGCTGGGCGAGAAAATGCTAGAAATTCCCAGATGTTACTGTTCACCCGAGAGCAATTTTTGGAAAGGAGGCTAGCGCTGGCGAGAGGAGACATGGGAGATGAATCCAACTAGCAAAATGGGTTGCTAGGGACCCAAGGCACACATAGGAAGCGACGGCACGCCAAACGGAGAACGATGACGGCACTGGCGGCTACAACGACATGGGTAGGAGGGAGGAATAAAACTCGGGCATAGGACATGGAGGCGTAGGGTGAGCACGGGCTAGAACGCGGCTTGGCGAAGCTAGAAAAATTGTCAGCTCGGTCAGAAACCCACTGGAGACGGCGCAATCGACGTTTGAACGACGTCGGGAAGGAAAAAGGAAAAACTTAATATCTTGGTGCTCGGTGAACGAAATCTAAAACCATTTGGAGGGTAGCTACCTGGGATGGTTTGGCACAAAGTGACGCGAACGGATTTGTGAAAACATCACCGGGTAGATGGGGGACACGTGATGCCATTGGCGGACATGGCGAGGTTCGGAGGCAAAACTTTTTGGAGGCTTTTTGGGGAAACGGAAGTGAGCACGGCGTAGAACGCGACGAGGCAAGTCTAAGAAAAATTACGGCAAGGGCTAAAGCTTACCGGAGGCGACGAATCGACGTCGGGAAGCGCTCTTGACCTAGATTGGGGAAAACTTGATTCCGGGAGATTGGCTGCACCAAAACCAAATTAACTTGACAAGAAGGTAGATGTCATATGATGGCACAATGTGACGCGAAAGGATCACAGAAAAACTCACCGAATAGCTCGAGACGCGACGAGCAAATTCGGGACCAAAGGGCCTCGATGCCGACGGCGTCCTGAGCTTTGAGGGACTTGCCACGGCTTGGGATGAGTTTAGAGGGGTCAAGGGGTCCTATTTATAGGCTTGGAAGAGGTAGAAACCGGCTCCAATTCGCGGATTTCGGTTTAGAGTCCGATTTGGAAAATAGGAGATAAAAGGCAAACGGATGAATGAAATGGAAAGAGGTCAATTGGGATGGATTCCTTGCGTGATTTGGCACAACTTTCCTTTTGGGAGGATATTGAAATAATGCCCGGATTGGAAGTTATGAAGAGAAAGGAAAAGGAAGGAAAACTGTACACAGAACGAACAGATCGATCGCGCTGGAGGTTGAAGACGCATGAACAGTACCGCGTGGGTACTGTTCATTCTCTCTCCTCTTTCTTTCTTTTTTTTTTGGAAATTTCAAATTGAGCTCAAACAAACTCCGAAAAATCCCAGAAAATACAAAAAATTCCTTGTGACACAAGGAACACAAATAAAATACTTTTGGCAAATGTTAATATTTAATTTAATCATATTAAATATTTTTATTTAATAAAAATTCCAATTAAGCTTTAATTAATTCCGAAAAAATTCAAATGGTGAATTTTATTTTTAAAAGCTTCAAAAAGGCTCTGAAAATCAGGATGTTACATAGGCCGAGGGCACTACGCATGCCGAGGTAGGGAGGCGAAGCCGCCGTTCCCCTACCTTCAAAAAAAGGGCCCGCGGAGAGCGGGCGCTTGCGGCGTAGGCCGACGGCACTACGCACGCCGAGGTAGGGAGGCGAAGCCGCCGTTCCCCTACCTTCAAAAATAGGGCCCGCGGAGAGCGGGCGCTTGCGGCTTAGGCCGATGGCACTACGCACGCCGAGGTAGGGAGGCGAAGCCGCCGTTCCCCTACCTTCAAAATCAGGGCCCGCGGAGAGCGGGCGCTTGCGGCGTAGGTCGAGGGCACTACGCACGCCGAGATAGGGAGGCGAAGCCGCCGTTACCCTACCTTCAAAATCTCGCGGTGCACTCCCTGGTGCAACGCGCGTGAGGGCGCGATATCCGTGTGGTGCGCCGCTTAAAGCGAGGCACTCCCTAGTGTCTCGGCCATGTCACAATTTTTATACTCCGTAGAGTGGGTGCGAACTTCAACCACGTCTATTTATACTCTGGAGAGTACGCGCGGGAGCGACTCCCGCACGTGCGCGGGATATCCGCGTCATGTTTATACTCTGTTGAGTGCGCAGGGACAACATCCGCGTCTTATTTATACTCTGTAGAGTGCGTGGGAACTTCAACCACGTCTATTTATACTCCAGAGAGTACATGCGGGAGCGACGCCCACACGTGCGCGGGACATCCGCGTCTTGTTTATACTCAGTAGAGTGCAGGGACAACATCCGCGTCTTATTTATACTCCGTAGAGTGCGTGCGGAGGCGGACCTCAACGCTACGTCTTATTTAGAGTCCGTGGACTGGCGCGTGCGGAGGCGGACCTCGACGCTACATCTTATTTATACTCCGTGGAGCGCGTGCGGAGGCGGACCCCAACGCTGCGTCTTATTTAGAGTCCGTGGACTGGCGCGTGCGGAGGCGGACCTCGACGCTACGTCTTATTTATACTCTGTGGAGTGCGTGCGGAGGCGGACCTCAACGCTACGTCTTATTTAGAGTCCGTGGACTGGCGCGTGCGGAGGCGGACCTCGACGCTACGTCTTATTTATACTCTGTGGAGTGCGTGCGGAGGCGGACCTCAACGCTACGTCTTATTTAGAGTCCGTGGACTGGCGCGTGCGGAGGCGGACCTCAACGCTACGTCTTATTTAGAGTCCGTGGACTGGCGCGTGCGGAGGCGGACCTCGACGCTACGTCTTATTTATACTCCATGGAGTACGCCGATGCTTGGGGCGATCGTGCGATTTAAATCCAAAACGAGGACCAACAAAGAGGTACGAAAGAAATGGCCGAAGACTTGCGACAATAAAATGCTCCAGAGTGCAATGCTAGGAAAGTATTAGATGCTACGGTGGCCCAAAACAGACCAAAACCGAAGAAGCAAATACGGCCAAATCAGATGCTCTAAAGACGGCACTGCAGCCACAATAACTGACATGATGCATAATCGTTTCTTAAAGAGATTACTAGAGCCTCGCAGGTATCCACCCGCAGTACGTACCGGGTAGGATGACTGCACGACTCTAGCGGAGGCCTCGTTGTGAGATACGGCGCTCACGACCAACACCAGCAAGGCGGACACCGCTGCGCCTTCCTCCTGGTTTCCAGCGACGTACACGCATGGCTATGCACGCATGCAGTGTTTGGAACATCGCCTGGGTGGTGGAGCACTTGACGTCCTCCCCTGGCCTGGCCGAAGACATGCGAAGGCCCGGAGCCCTTCTTCGGCAGCGCGGAGGCGATCGGCTGACGGCTTCGTACCCGGCGGAGGCCGGAGTCGCACGAAGCCACTTTATACCTTGGTGGGGAGCTTCATGTGGAGTGCATGCATGCGCTGAGGCTTCACGTAGGATACATGTATATGAGCCGATGGCCACTGGGAGATGAGTCCTCGTTGCTGCTATCATGAGCCGCGGCCGACCGACGTCCATGGGAGCTCGCGCTGTGGACTTGCAACTGCATGCATGCACACGTAGGTTGGCTCGGCGCAGAAGTTGTCGCGCGGAGGCTACGGCCGAAGTGGTTTTCGCCACCGCTGCGCGGAGGCAAGCACTGGGGCAACGTGGAGACCACCATCCGGATAGGCTTCGCCGAGGAGGCGCAGCCTGGCGGGAGGAGGTCGAGGCAGGCGGAGGCTGCAGCAGCAGAGCCACGTGCGTCGACTTCGTCAAGCGGAGGTCGAGGCAGGCGGAGGCTGCAGGCGGCGGAGCCTCGTGCGCAGACTTGGTCGAGCGGAGGTCGAGGTAGGCGGAGGCTGCGGCAGCGGAGCCACGCGCGCCGACTTCGTCGAGCGGAGGTCGAGGCAGGCGGAGGCTATGGCAGCGGAGCCACGTGTGCCGACTTCATCGAGCGGGGGTCAAGGCAGGCGGAGGCTGCGGCAGCGGAGCCACACGCGCCGACTTGATCGAGCGGAGGTCGAGGCAGGCGGAGGCTACGGCAGCGGAGCCACGTGCGCCGACTTCGTCGAGCGGAGGTGGAGGCAGGCGGAGGCTACGGCAGCGGAGCCACGTGCGCCGACTTCGTCGAGCGGAGGTCGAGGCAGGCGGAGGCTACGGCAGTGGAGCCACGTGCGCTGACTTCGTCGAGCGGGGGTCGAGGCAGGCGGAGGCTGCAGGCGGCGGAGCCTCGTGCGCAGACTTCATCGAGCGGAGGTCGAGGCAAGCGGAGGCTACGGCGGCAAAGCCTCGTGCGCAGACTTCGTCGAGTGGAGGTCGAGGCAGGCGGAGGCTGCAGCAGTGGAGCCACGCGCGCCGACTTCGTCGAGTGGAGGTCGAGGCAGGCAGAGGCTGCAGGCAACGGAGCCTCGTGCGCAGACTTTGTCGAGGGCGTACGGAGCCCCGGCGTGGGTGAAGCACAAACCGCAGGTGCAGGCGGAGCCGACCTCGCCGCGTGGGGACTCGCCTTCGCGGAGACTCCAGCTCAGAGGTCGCTGGCGCGGAGCAGTGTGCTTGGGGCGGCCGTCGTCGTCACTACGATTGGACCCCGTGGTCCCGCCTGACGAAGGGAGTGACCGCCGCCATGACTAGGACGCGGGCGACCTCCGCCCCGGCTCGGTCCCGCCCGGCGAAGGCAGCGACTTCCATGCCAAAGGCCGCCGCCATGACCAGGACGCAGCGGCCCATGTGGTTTGTTCCCTGAGCCCAGTGGTTACGTGGATATGCATGCACCATGCATGGCGATAGCTACGCGAATACTCCTTGCCTCAGCGCAGGCTGCCGATGCCTCGGTGAAGACGCGCCGAAGACGTCGACGAGGACGCCGAAGTAGACAGACCACAACCCCACCGAGCGCGCTGCGTCGGAGCGGTTGATGCACATCCGGCCGAGGCAGGCGTGGAAGCTGCGGAGCTCGAGTAGCAAACCTCGGAGCCGAGGCGCCCTCGACGTAATCCTCGCACGTGAAGGGGACGAGGTCGTTGCCGACGCCGCAGCGATACACACGGTAGTAGTCGTCGTCCCGCGGGCACCAGAGTTCGCCCCTGACGCGGGTACAGGCGAGGCAGAGCCCTGGTGCGGATGCCTTGAGGTGCGGAGGCCGAGTAGAGTTCCGGACGATCCCGTCGGAGTTGACTCCGTCGGGAGAAGGTGCGTGCGGCGGGGGCCGAAACTGCCGAGCCGAAGGCCAGCGGAGACCCGGCCTGGGCTCCGAGCGCTCGACCCAGACAACGAAGTGCTTGCCGTCACCAGCGAGGGATTTGGACGAGGATGTCGCTAAAAGAGAGACGGAAGCTCCTGCACGCAAGGGTTTGTGCCTTTGATGAGAAGACCTGATGTTTACAGCACGGAGACGAGTGAAGCGTGAGCAGAGGTCGGAGCCGCAGCTTCGGCAGCATGGAGGCCGCTAGTGTGGAGGCCGGCGCACGGGGACCTCGATGCGGACAGCTGCGCTTGGGCTCGGTGCAGAGGCGACGAAGCCACGGCTCGGCGAGCGGCGCAACACTTTGCTACAAGACGGATGGATCCAACAGATCTACCTTTTCTTTCCCTTGACAGCATTTTTTGTTCCAGCCGATTGGAATCTAGTGTACCAGGACGTATCCCAGCCGGCAACAGAGCGCATCTTCTTCACGATGGTGACTCTTCCCTGCGCGACTTCTTGCCCAGTCCCCACGGACGGCGCCATCTGTCATAGCTACAGACTAGACAGAAAGAGAGGGGGATTGGTAGAAGAGGAAGAGGAGAGCTAGATCTGGAGAGTTGGTGATAATGAGAGGATGTCCCTCCTCCTCCCCCTCCTGGGGGTTTATATACATGAGTGGGGTAGAATGGGAAATCCCATTCTACCCCTTGGTGCTTACAAAGGATGAGGGTACATTGGTATATTTACACTTGTATATTCCTCTACACTATTGGGCCTATTACATGTTGGGCTAGTTGCACGGCCCAGTCGCGGGGGGTTGGGCCACCCCCACAATAGGAACGAAGGACAGAGAAATGACAGAAATCATTGATTCTTCCATTTGCTCTTAGGAATGGAATGGCCAAATGTCTTTGAGTATTTTCCCATCACAGAGCAACCAAGAACCAGCTAATCAAGCAAAAGATTCTACTCAAACATATTAAACATAGAGTAGAGTTGAAACATCTCAACACACAAGAACCAGCTCAATAATGCAGAAAAAGGCATGAATGATTGCAATGAGATGAATGATTACAAAAGAGAGTTACAACCATCTCACTACAGCCCCATACACAATTGAAAAGAGGTTTAATCCATCTCACTACATGGTTCTCTCCAGAGCACACACGCACACACTGAGAACACTACACTCTCCTTCAGCTTCCTGTACTCTGCACTGCCCACTCCCTTTGCTAAATAGAGGGACTCACATCCTCAAATAGCAAATCAAGAATTGCAGGCCATCTTCCACCACTTGACTCACACACACATGAGGCAAGAATCAAAGCACTTAATAGGAAAATTGAGGGAACCAGCCACTCCACTCAAGCTTGAGTCAATTCTCCAAATTGCCCCTCAAGCACCTTCCCGGAAGCTTCCCACAACCGGCACCCTGACCGTCTGAACCTCGACTCCACCCTGAGTCTAGTCCCGATCCGCTTCGTTGCACACGACCGCACTCGTCATCCTGACCGTTTGGACCTCAGCTCCTCCCTGAACCTAGTCCCGGTCCACCTCGCCGTTGCCCGTCGTGTCCACCTGACCCCGACCGACTCGACCTCCGACTCCACCTGAGTCTAGTCCTGGTCTGTTCCGTCGCACATGACCGCAACCGACATCCAATCATCTGGACCTCCGACTCCACCTGAGTCTCGTCCCGGTCCACTCGCCGTTGCCCGTTGTGTCCTCCTTCGGCAGCTCCAGCTCCGATTCCTCGTCTCCCGACTCGCAACCACCTCAGCAGTCTCGATCATCTTCAACGTCTCCGGCTGTCTGGAGAATATGTATTTTGTGTGCATTAGAAACCTCAGAATTGGCGTTGCAATCAACATGAACATTGTGGACAGAATTGCAATCACGAGAACTTGATTGATCTTGTGTCTTCCTCTTAACCCAAACTAGCTTTCTTTCTTTACCATCCACACCTCTAATTCCATGCATTGTTGGCTTGTTTGCATTACACAAAGGAGGAATCACATAAGCATCCGCACGAACTAGGATATTCTTCATTCTCCCATAACCGATTGCTTCTTTCTCCTTACGCAAGTCAGAGCTACTAGGCCTTGTAACTTTAGATTGCATGGGTGAAGCACAAATCAAGTGGCCACGTCAGTTTTGCTATAGGCTAAATTTGAGCGTGGCATAGGCCACGTGAAGTCTCACATGGGACAGGAGGAGGCCCCACATGTGGATTCATGTTGTAGTGAAACCTTAATGGCAGCATGACCAATTTGGCAACTGAACACTGTAAAGGCCATGTTTTGAACTCTTGGCTGCACACATAAGGCAGTGTGCTAACCGTGTAGCAAAATAAGAGGACATGTCTTGTGGTAAAGTTGCACACCTTTGCAGAGTAACAAACTATCCTGGATAGCCGTATACGCGGTCATGGACATGTTGAGTATGGTTTTTCACATATTAGACTTTGGTTTTACAAAATCTAGTTTATGGAAAATTTGTGAGATCTTTTAAAGATAGTCTGAGTGCGATACCCGTGGTTAGGTTAGTGTTAGAATACTGTCTTCACTAACGATATTTCAATTAAAATATTGTTTCTACATATTGTATTAAATCCAACTTTTGGTACTTATTTTACATTATTTACTTCAGTCCTGCTCTTTGCACAGACAATCTTATTATGTCGTCCTTTGTCAATATCCATGCATGCATCATATCTATTAATTCTCCTGGTGTAACTTATAGAGTAATTTATGTGCTCACCTTGCTTAAATCTGTTACTAGATGATGACTTCATCGACTACGGTAAGGAATGCGATGACTAGGATGTACTGACCTTGCTTAAATGCATGCAGGCAGGATGGGCTGTTGCGTTATTTATCTCCTACCGATTTACCTTTATGTTTGGCTTTGTGCCGTGTTATTGTAAAATTGGCCATAAGGCCCTTACACTTCATCTTATAATAAAATTTATCATTATGCATGATATGTATCTCTGTTAGCCCTGTATACATTAGTTTTTTTGAACTAGTGCGACTTATACAGAGAGTTTTAGAGTTATTATTCTGGGATTTGACAAGTCAAGGTAGCCAACACTTAGTCGAACACCGCATGGCAAGCACTAGGGCCATGTATCCACACAATAAATTATGTTCATAGCTAAGACCAACAATGCACGTGTGTGTGTTGGGTGAGTAGCTGGGCGAAAAGGCATGTGCATGGTAACTAGAGATCTGGCACATGGTGACTACTGCGTGACGCGGTGGGCAAATAGGCGATTTGCCTATGGGGATGTGCACGAAGGCCCATAGTGACCAAGGGCAGACCTACAATGATTCAATGATATACAGTTGAATATGTAAAAATTTGGGTAAAAAGACTAATATAAGGTATAATATATATGTATATTTATAGTTAGACCAAATTCATCGATTTCATACCCAGTCAACCCACTGGCCCAAGAACCGGACCCTTTTGGTCTTTTGGACCATGTCCCCCTCCCATCAACGCCTTGACGGCCTAGGCCCATTGCTTCCAACAATCCAACACAGTCACGGAGAAATGCTCATAACTCATAGACACATGCTCTCAGTCGCCAGTCAGTACTCTCCGTCTCTCGGCCTGGCAGCGGTAATCTTTGAGCCGAGAGCGACCAGAGGCTGAGTGACCGACCGACCGCCGACGGGCAATGGCTACTGCGAGTTTATGACGGGCTTCTTCCGGGATCCCTACCTGCCTCCGCTACTGCATCTCACTTAGAGCAACTCCAGCAGGGCCACTACTTGAGCCCTCATCCTACTTTTGAGGGCCGAGGGGCAAAAAACTCACTCCAGCAGGGCCCCTACTTGAGCCCTCAAAAGTAGGGGGCCCTCAAATCTCTCCCTCGAGCCCTCATTCCTGGGGGGGTCTGGAGGGAGCCCCTACTTTTGAGGGCTCAAGTAGGGTCCTGCTGGAGTGAGTTTTTTGCCCCTCGGCCCTCAAAAGTAGGGGATTCCTCCAGACCCCCTAGGAGTGGGTCCTATGTGTCATCCCCTCTAAGAGCATCTCCAGCAGGAGCCCTCAAATCAGGGCCCCTACTTTTGATTTGAGGGCTCCCCCTATTTTTGAGGGCTCAAATTTTTTGCATCCACTCCAACAGCAGCCCTCAAATCAGGGCTCTCAAATCTATCCCAACAGACAATGACACAGAGGACCCACCTGTCATCCCCTCCTCGCGGGGACAAGAAGAGTCGTGTCGGGCGGGGGAACATCGGCGAGCGGAGAGGAGCCGCTGGGACGTCGCCGGAGGGGAGGAGCTCCGCCGGATCTAACCAGAGGGGGGAGCCGCGCCAGATCTCCCCGCGAGGAGAGGAAGCGTCAGGCCAGGATCTCGCGCAGGGAGGGGTCGGCCACGCCGGGAGCCGGGGAGGAGCCGCGCCGGGACGTCCCCGCGAGGAGCGCGTCGGAGTGGAGTCGACCAATCTCGAAACACCACGGATCAGCGCGAGTGGAGTGGAGCGGATTGGATTGGGCTTCCGTACCAGGGGTTCGGAGGAGAGGGAGCAGCCTTTGGGGTCGAAGCCGAGGACCTCGACGGCGGGCTGGGACGAGGCCCGTCCGTACGACGCGAGGACGCGGGTGGCCTTCTCCTCCCGGCGCCGGATCCACGCCGCGCACGCCACCTTCCCGCCGCCCGCCGCCTCGTCGCGCGCAGGGGAGAGAAAGAAGTCGCGCGCGGGGCAGAGAAGGAAGTCGCGCGCGGGAGGCGCTTGCGGAAGGGGTGAGGACGGGCTGCGGGCTTCGCGCGCGGGGAGGGGAACTGGCGGCGCGCTCGGGCGGGGAAAGACGCGGGCGGGGAAAGAGGCGCGCGAGGAGGGGAACAGGCGGCGCGCGAGGGAGGGGAAAGACGCGGGCGGGGAAAGACGCGCGCGAGGAGGGAACAGGCGGTGCGCGAGGGAGGGGAAAGAGGCAGCGGCGCGTAGAAAACTGCTCCAATTGTGATTTGGGGGCTTGGCCTAGAGCCCCCAGGAATGAGGGCTGAGGGGGGATTTAAGGGGCCCATCAAATTTGAGGGCTCTAGTAGGGGCCCTGCTGGAGCTCTATTTTTGTCTCAAGCCCCTAAATTTGGTTTTGGGGGCTCAAGTAGGGGCCCTGCTGGAGATGCTCTAAGAATGAATTTGAGGGTCCTGTTTTGAGGGCTCTTGCTAGAGTGCAGCCCAAAAAACAGAGCCCTCAAAAGTAGGGGAGCTCTTAAATAAAAAGTAGGGGCCCTGTTTTGAGGGCTACTGCTGGAGTTGCTCTTACCTCCAAACTGAAGGTATGGAAATGGAACCCAAATTGCTCAAGCGACTAGGATACTAGATTGTGTAGTTGCATCTGTAATCGATGTTGGTAGATCTGGCTGTTGCACATCAAGTCATGAACATTGATATTCACGAGCATTGTTCTGTGATAGATGTTGGTAGGGTAGATCTGTCGTCTGTGCTTGTTTGGTCACTCCCCATTCATACGTGCTGTGAAATTTCTCTTTGGTAGATCTATTAGGAATATCTCCTCTACATTTTGCTGTGAAATCTCTGTGTTGCTTTCAGTTAGTCGATGTTTTTTGGTTATACATGTTGTTATTGTCATACATCATGAAAATCTGTTACGAAGTAGTGTTCAAGCTGCTCATTTGGAATGGTGAGGAAACTGAGGATGACCTCTTCTTGAGTGTTTGCTAGGGATCTCAGTAGCTGGTAGTTTGCTCCGCACATGCGTGCTTGCTTGGTCTGCTTAGACTGAACAATTTTCGCGAAGTCTGACAGAGAATTCTCTGATGAAGGGATTGCATTGGATCCGAGAGAAGTGCCTATCCATTGTAAAAACATGAATTTTTGTGTAAGATAGGCAGCATATTGAGGATACTGGCTCCTGAGCTTATGAACATACGATATGTGAGTAATTTGTGACGAAATGCAGTAGGTAGAGTTCAGTTGATTAAGTGTACTTAAGTTAGTTCTTTCCTGCTAGTACACTAGTCGAAATTATCGATTCAGTCTGCTTAAGTTAGTTCCTTCCTGCTACTACACTAAATGAAATTCTCTTCCAGAATTGTCAACTTTTAGCAATGATTGTATGAATTGGTCAGAAAATGTACTTGCTTGGTTACAGTATTATAGTTTAGAATCATTTGTTTTTGTCAAGGAAGAGTTAGGAACCCTGACCTAATTGCAGTTTGTATCTTCCCTCCATTTGGCTCTTAATTTTGCAATGTCCATTACATATGTTGCATCATACACGCAGAGTCATCATCTTGAGATTTCTTTATTTTTGGATCGTCCCTCCATTTGCCTCTTAATTTTGCAATGTCCATGTTGCCTCTTAATTTTTTTATTTTTTATTTTGTAATTTCATTATGTTACTTGAGATGTTGTCTCTAGTACAATAATTGTATTTTAATTTTCGCTATTGTGGATCTTTATATTTTCTATTAAACAATCTTTTTGTAACTTTGAATACCTATCTCGAAATTCCTGGGTTTGCCACTGACAGCAACGTTGGGGAGCGCTCAGTGTATGGCGTCAGCAACACTGGCTTCCCACGCAGGCAATGCTAGCGACACAGCAATTTAGTACTGACAGTGCGTGGGTGACTCCGAGTGACGTGCACATGGGCAGGCGACAACAATCACAGGTGGCACATGGGAAACACGAGGCGATGGATTCAGCTACGCATGGTGATGGCAGCAGCGCTAGGAAAAGAGAAGATTGCTAGGGCTTTTGGTTTAGGCCTCCTCTCCACCACGTTCCCTTTCAACATAGCACGAGTTCGACTCGAACTTCAACTTCCCACATACGGCTCATTCCAGGAAATGAATCCCCCCTCTAAAATTCCAAGCATCTCATTTTCACATATCCCTTTTTTGCTATTTACGCACAGGTGCTTGACAAGGCTATTTGTATGAAATTGCAACATAGTTGTTTGGTCTTTTGATGTGTAGGTAGCTTGGAGGATGTATTTGGACTAGGTGGGGGAGCTAAGGTCTAAAGCGATCATATAAGTCTGGGTGAAACTATGTGGTGCAAGCGGGAGCATAGAGAAGACAAGGATCATGACAGGCAAGTTGGTGTATGTGCTGCACCAAGTGACGAGACCAATGCACTAGGAGACGGTTTGGGAGACCAAATGTGTGAAGACATGATGGTTATTTATTGAGCACTATAGGCGACATGTCAAAGCATGCGGAGATGCTTTGAGGTGAAGGTGACGAAGTCAAGGGAAGGTGCCTGGAAGCTTAGTCGGGGGTATTTTGGTAATTGGCTAAATACCGAAGTTGGTGACTTGATCAAAACCACGGTGTGGGGAGGCACAAAGGAGAGCTAGAAATGTAAGTGGATTAATCCCTAAGGTGTTAACGGGTTTGAGTCTTGTAAGCTCTTTGAAAAGTGTGCATGAGTGTGTAAAACCTGTCTTAATTAGGGTTGATGGGTTTCCCAAGTTTCCTTAATGGCTTGGACTCAATAGGGTTGTGTGTGTGCTGGTTATTGTAAGGACCCGGAGCAACAACTCCAGAACCCACTGTGTAAATCGCACTATTCTAGGAAAAGCTAGTGCACACAGATTGAACAGTGATACATATCATGCATGATAACCAAACTTTATTATAAAGCAAAAGTACGGGCCTTATGGCCAAGTTTACAATAAGGTGGCTTATGGCCAAACATAAAAGTAAATAGCGGAAGATAAATAAAAGGAGCAGCCCATCCTGCCTACCCACAGGCGAATGACTGTAAGACGTGGCTTATTCATCGCAATCCTCAACATAGTCGACGCCGTCGTCCTCTGGCAACAGAGTTTGAGCAAGGTGAGCACATAAAGTACTCCACAAGTTACACCAGGAGTTATAACAGATTTGATGCATGCATAAGGAGTTACAAAGAAAGGCATATTATGGTTATTTGCATAAAAGGCATCATTGGAGTAAATACAGTCAAGTAAGTGCAAAAGCTGAATTTGATACAATATGTAAAACATTCTTTTTAACTAAAATAATAACGTTAGTGCAGACAACAACCTAACACTAACCTATCCACAGGTATCCCACCCGGACCATCTTTCTAAAAGATTTCACAAGTTTCCACAAACCAGATTTTATTAAAACCAAAGTCTAATCCATGAAAAACCATACTAGGTATGTCCTTGACCGTGGACACGGCTATCCAGGATAGTTTGTTACTTTGCAGAGGTGTACAACTTTACCCACAAGACATGTCCTCTCGTTTTGCCACGCGATTAACACACTGCCTTAGGTGTGCAGCTGAGAGTTCATGACAACGCTGTTCCAATGTTCCATTACCAAATTAGTTACGCTGCCACTAAGGTTTCACCGCAACATGAATCCACATGTTGGAGCCCCCTCTTGTGCCATGTGAGACTTCTCATGGCCTACGCCACGCACACATTCAGCCTATAGCGAAACTAAAATGGAACTTCACAAATTACTTAGCCAGGTATGTCCCATACCAGACTTGTGGTAGTACGGTGTGACTTGGTAATAGTAGTTCACAGACTGGTCCTTAATTTGACTTAGGCCTACCCACATATCCCTTGTGCAACATCGAGTCAACGAACTACGACGCATGCCAGCAAGCACCCACCATCATACCAATGCCTAAGTCTAAATCAGGTTTTATAATTTTATTTTATCAAACTTTCAAGACTTTCTTGACTCACCAACGTCAAGAATAGATTTTATAAACCATCATTTTGTGTGAAATGATTATCCCACCCAAATTATTCTAAGCATGGCTAAGCAATTCTATAAAATTTTCTAGTTAATACTAATGTACCAACTAGGTTTTCATCGATGGTGACAAGGTACGTTCGTTCAATATCGAGATTGGCCATACACAAAGGAATTTGGTGTAACTAAAGGTTAAAGCACATTTGAACTAATTTGAATAAAAGTACGCATGCATAATAATTTAAAAACAATATAAATAAGTTAAATTACTGGGATCAATATGGTCAAAGGTGTAACTTGCCTTGCTCGAAGTCATGCTGCGATTCGTCGAAGAAAAACTCTCCGGATTCGTCGTAGTCTACACGTAAAGAACCAAAATAAATTCAAACAAAATTCAAACAAAACTCAAAAATCCAAAAAGAGTACAGAAATGGATAGTTTAGAATTTTAGAATAATTTAGAAATTTGAACGGGTCAAATCGGAGTTAAAATGGAGAAGTTAGGGCTCCTGGAAATTTAAATCTAAAAGAAAAGAAAAAGACTGATTTTCTGCATTATTTTTATACTGAAAAATCAACTTTATGACGTCAGCATTTATTTTATTTTTCATGTTGAATTATTTTTATACTGTAAAAGTGGACTGAGTTCACGGGTCGGCGTGGTCCACCGTGGACTCGGTCCATGGCCGACGTGGCCCGAAAGAGGAGGTGGTGGCCAGGTGCTGACGAGGCGGCCACACGGGCTGCCAAGCGGGCGCGCGCTGACGGGGTGGCGCCGGCCGAAGGCGGCGCTCGGGCTCGCGGGCTCGCCGACGCTCCGGCGCCCGGCGGCGGTGGCTGAGTCGCGCAACGGCAAGAGGGGAAGGCGGGGGTCGGGATCACCTGGACGCGGGGTCCGAGAGGCGCGGGAAGGGGGCCGACGGCAAGCTCTAGCGGCGGCGGCGCGCGGTCGAAGGCGGCGACGGTCTTCGGTGGTGGCGTCGCTCGGCGGTAGGGCGGAGGGTGTTCACCGGCGCACGGGGAAGACGGTGGTGGCTGAGTCGCGCAACGGCAAGAGGGGAAGGCGGGGGTCGGGATCACCTGGACGCGGGGTCCGAGAGGCGCGGGAAGGGGGCCGACGACAAGCTCTGGCGGCGGCGGCGCGCGGTCGAAGGCAGCGACGGTCTTCGGTGGTGGCGTCGCTCGGCGGTAGGGCGGAGGGTGTTCACCGGCGCACGGGGAAGACGGTGGTGGCGTCGGCGAGGCGCGGGGTAGGCCGGGTCGACGTCAATTTCTCGCCGGAGCTCGCCGGCGCCGAAAAAGGGGATGCGGTGCTTGGGCTCGGAAGAGAGAGCAATGGGGCTCTCGGCGCACGGGAAAGGCAAAAGGAGGGGTGGACGGGCTCGGGGAGGGGCTTTTATAGGGCGGGGAAGGGGGCAACGGCGGTTGGTTACTCGCCGGATTAAAGCGGTCGGAGGCGGCTTGAAACGTCGGGGGTAAAGAGGCTTAAAGGAGAGGGAAACGGGCGGGAGTGACTGAGGAGTGAAGGAGGCAATCAAATCGTGCATTAGCTCGGGGCTTAATTGCCGGAAACGGCTGAATTTAGAGCTCGGGTGGGCATTCATGGCGGCTCAGCTGGAGGAAGAAGAAGGGGGAGGTGGGAGAAGGGCCTGACATGCGGGCCCCGCATGTCGGCGAGAGAGAGAGAGGGGTGAGGGGAGAGAGAGGCGGACGGCCAGATTTGAGCCACGCGTACAAGGAGGAGATCAGGCCATTGAATTCAAAATGAAGAGGTAAGTGGCAACGGAGGGTCCAGATTAAATCGAGCGGTGGGGCGGATTCAATTTGGGAGTGTCACGTGGCGGATGGACGGGATTTTAGCTTTTAAATTCGTTTTTAATTTTCAGAAATGCCAGACATTTAAAGTCTAAAAATTCTAGGAAAATCATAAAAATTCCTGGAGACATTTTAGACTTAGGAAAAATATTTCCAACTGAAATTTGATATTTTAATTTTTACAAAAATACTTTTTAGCTCTCAAAATTGATTTTTAAAATTCTAGAAAATTTCCAAAAATACTATAATTCAAGTATAACTTAGGAAAAGTAAAAATAAATTCTTTTTGGCTTAATAAAAATTCTTAAAATGAAATTTCTTACTTTAGGCTTCGAAATAAAATTTAGATAACTCCATATAAACTCCAAAAAATCAATAAAATGCAAATAAAAATTTTGGGATGTTACAGTTATTTAGAGGGGAGAAGAGAAGGTGGCTAGATCAAGGAATCTACAATTAGGATTCTGTTGGATCGAAGTTGACGACATGGGGGGGTGAATGTCGACTCTTTAAAATCGTCCCCCACAAGTATCAAATTAAAATGTTCTTCTCAGATAGCAACAAGTGCTATGAAAGAAAAAGGACTCACTGGACCAAGGAGAAAAACACAGAGAAGAACTCAAAGGAGCAAGAAGGAAAAAGCAAGCCAAAAGAATCAGCTACAAGAAAACACAGGATTGCTGGGAGCGGTCGGTCAGACCGCAGGCATCAGGCCGGTCTAACCGCTCCCTGGCCAGCGGTCTGACCACTCCCTGACTGCCCTTCTAGGCCCAGTCTGACCGCCATTGAGGTTCTGGTCAGACCAGCCCTTGGGCACAACAAGCTGCAGACTGAAAAATCAGACAACTCAAAATGAAGACTACAAACTACAGAGCAAATTTAGGTTTGTCTCTGGTACTCTTTGCCCAGAACAGTGAGACAACGACCTAAATAGCCCCAGGAGCCTAGGAGACCAAAAGAAACCATCTCAACATTATGAATTTAAGATTTGGGCTAAAACTGAAAATAACAGAGAGCAGCGACAAAAACTCAAATTCCCATTTAATCTCTTATCCTTTGACCATGAAACTTTGAGAATAGCTAATGAATAGCCTCAGGACTTAAGATACCAAGTTTAATGCCATCTCAAGAAGGGAAACACGATTCACAACAAAACCCTAGAAATGAAAGAAAGAACAGAGGGGGGCTGAAAATGGGAAACTTTGATTCATTCGATTTGCTCTTGGGAAAAATCGATCAAATGATCTTGGGATCTAATTCCATCACAGAGCAACCCATTTTGGCATCCCTCAGCAAGAATCGACATAAGAACTGAAAATCAAAAAATCAAGCAGAGGAGGCATCGAAGGCAAAAACCAACAGAGAGAACTTATGAACTCAATCCATCTCAAATAAAGACATCTCAGATTGATATTGAGGATGAGAGATACATGATTACAAGGAGTATCATATCATCCCTACAATCCCATACATGCTTGGATTGAGAGCACAAACTACATGCTTCCCTCAAGAACTCAGGAACAAGAAAAGCTACGGGAGACAACACACACAGAGCCAAGCCAACTCTCCTGCTCTCAACAACACATACCAACTAAAGCCTCAAAGCAAAACAACATCTCCAAAGGCTCTTTTGACTAAGGCAAAACCCTAACTCTCTCCAAAAGCCATGCATACAACCAGGAATTCACTCCTATTTATAGCCTTTGGCTAACGGGTCTCCAACCTGTTACACCCGCTAAATCCCGAATGGAACCGCCTTCGCCCGTGCAGCTTTGCGCTTTTACCGAAACGCCCCTCCTGCACCTTCCAGGAAGCTTCCACGTCTCTTGTCGTCCAAGCCTCGCAGCACCTCGAGCCATCACCGTCTTCGGCACACCTCGATCGTTCTGACCTCGGCACCACCTGCGCCTAGTCTGATCCTCCGTGCCTCGCCACGACTCCACCTCGATGTCCTACAGCCATCATAGACAAGAAACACATCACATAGCACCGCTCGATAACATGTAATCAACAGAAGCATTAAGAGTAATCTTAAGCAAGTAAAAGCTCAAACCTGTCGAACAAGAGACTAAGCATCCTAAGCCCATACGACCAAGTTGACCAAGTCCGACCAAACCGATTGCACCACGCAATGATAAGGCCCAAACCTCACAAACCAAACTCGACTTTCCTAAAACCGATGTCAATTACTCATCACACACTCGGGGTCACTTCCACATGGTCCATCAGATTCGCTCTTCCACCATGTCTCCTTCCATGGTTGCAAGAGAGAAAGTTTGAGAGAGGGTAAGAGTGGTGATGTGACTGCATCTTGTAATATTCCATAAGCATGTAAACATCTTTCTCTACTTAGAATCAATCAAAGCTTTGTTTCAATAATGTTCTTATTTGTATTGTTGCTTGCTTTGCTTGCTCTTGAGCATGACTGGTGCTTCTGTGGTTGTGATTATTCTAGCTCGATCTCTTGCTTGATTCACCTTGCTAGGGCACGTGAGAATAGATCTAGAAGTCCTCATACTTTTGACCTCATGAATAAGAAGTAATTTGTGATTTAGGATTTTTGGTGTTCTTATGACCTAGATTCGATTCTCCTTGATTCAGTGGACTTAAGCTCAAGAACCTTGTGATTCTTGATTGCTTTAGATCCCTGATAGCTTGAATAAGTCTTATGCAAAATTTGAAAGTGTCCAGATGAAATTTAGGAAAGTTCTTGAGATTCGAGTTTTTGTCCCAAGAGGATTTTAGACATAGAATAGGGGACTGGACAAACCGGCCCTAATCCAGTGGTCAGACTAACCATCGGTCAGGCCGGTCACATCCTGGCAGTCAAACCGGTTGCATCCGATCAGACCAGTCCATGACCTATGGTCTGACTGGCCTTGGATGAAAGTGTTATTTTGTTGGCTCGAATTTCTCGCTTTGTCTTGGCAAGTCCAAGTGGTATAATCTAAACATTGTGACTGTCATAGTCATTGAGTAAAGATTTGAATACCGAATTAGGAAAAAAATTTGGGATTCATTCACCACCCCTCCCCCCTCTGATTGCCAGCATCAGTGCTACAAAGTTGGGTCGGCTTTGCGAAGCTAAGCAACTAACGAATCATCTTTAGTAGTTCGATATGTGTCCGACACCATGTACCTTTCTCACCAATGTATGAGTACTTTGTATTTATAATACAAAGTAATCATCATTGTGTATTGTCTATTCTATTATTAGTGGATTATGTTTAGCAAAGTGTGAACGCCATTGTTGCTCCTAGTAGGTTTCTTTCCTGTAGTATAAATAGTGGTTACTCAAGTGCTAGAAATTTTTGTTTCTGTTGTTTGACAATAGGTATCCTGTGACTTGAATGGCAAATCACTACATAGGGACCGCAATACTCACTCCTAGGCCTCCTACTGGTTATTAAGTCTCTGGTTAGCTACCTATCTTTGGTTGCATGAAACAAGGTTGGATCGATGTGTGGATCCTATCCATATTACATTATTGCTCTCCTGCTCTAAAAAGTTGGTTAATATTTAGATACTTGTTAATTTGATATCCCTAGCTTATGGTGAGAAAAATACAATACCCTGGAATTCTCCATGGTGAATGCCACGACGATTCCATGCCCTTTAAAGTTAAAACAGACTATGAATCATTCAGGAAAGATTTGGTCTTTAAAGTTAATAATACCCTACAATAATTTATTATTATGGTGTAAGGATCAGGAACAAAGACTATGAATCATTCATGAAAGAATTGGTTCTTTAAAGTTAAATGATGAGCTCTAGGCATATCAAACAGCTCATAAGACACCCATTTCAATTGATGCCCTATCAGATGGTGTGTATAGTAAATCCTCTCATCTTCCTATTGAGTTGGAACATAGAGCATACTAGGCAATCAAGGAGATGAATTTTCAACCTCGATGTTACTGGAACAAGAGAAAAAATCAGACAAAAAATTGTAACCACCCCAGGACCCAAAATACTCTTTGAACTTCGACTCAAAGCCTACAACAATGCCAACATTTAGAAGGAAAGAATGAAGTGGTGGCATGATAAGAGGCTGGTAAAGAAGAAATTCACTATTAAAGACACAATTCTTTTTTTTAATTCATGGTTCAAGCTATTTGGTTGAGGGAAGCTGAAAAGCAAATGGGATGGTTCGTACATAGCGTACAAAGCTCTCCATTTGTTGTTGTTGTTGTCATGAAGGATTTAAAGGACAATTTCATCACAATCAATAGCCACTGACTCAAGGTATACTTGGAACCTAACAGACCAGATATGGAAGAATTTGATATCTATGAAATGGTTGCAGGTTAAAAGCAAACTAGTCGATCTAGCTCTTGATGTTAAACTAAGCAACCAACAGGATGGCCAGATCAATCATGATCCAAAGATGGCCACACCACTCATGATTTGTGATAGACCATGTGGAGGTGACCCCGTGTGTGTGATGAGTAATTGATATCTATTTTAGGAAAGTTGAGTTTGGTTTGTGTGGTTTGGACCATGTCGTTGCACGATGCAATCGGTTTCGGTCGGTCTTGGTCAAACTTGGTCGAAGTGTTATAGGATGCTTATTCTCTTGATTCGACAGGGTTGGGCTTTTTTAAGATTTCTCTTAATGCTATTGTTGATTACATTATGTCGAGAGGTGCTATGTGATGTGTTTCTTGTCTGTGATGGCTGCAGGACGTCGAGGCGGAGTCGTGGCGAGGCACGGGAAGACCGGACTAGGTGCAGGTGGTGCTGAGGTCGGAGCGGTCGAGGTGTGCCGAAGACGACGAGGACTCGAGGTGGTTGCGAGGCTTGGACGGCAAGAAACGAGGAAACTTCCCGGAAGGTGCAGGAGGGGCGTTTTGGTAAATACGCAAAGCTGCACAAAAGAAAGCAGATGCGATTCGGGTTAATGGATAAAGCGCAGAATTGGTAGAGTTATCGGGTAAAGTGCAAATGTGAACCCGTTAATGGAGGCTATAAATAGAGAGGAGCTCTCTAGTGCTAGTGTGTGATTTTTAGGGAGATCTTAGAGAGAGTGGGTGTGAGAGTTTTATGTTTGTTTCTCTCCATGTATGCATGAGATGTGAGAGTAGTAGGCAGCAGTAGCCTTTGAGTTTCATTTGCGTGTGTTTCTTAATTTTTAATTGCATATGGGGTGGTCTTGAGTGTGTGTTCTCTGGATGTAAGAGATGGCTGTGAACAACTCTTTCTAAGCATTCATGTCTTTGTATCCATTTCATTATGAGAGACTTTGCTTGAGTTGGTCTAGCTATCTATCTTCTCTTAAGTATTTTTCTTTTGGTTGTTGATTGCTTTGGTTCTCTCTTGATCATCTCTTCCTGTACCGTCAAGGAGTATTGTAATTCCTACTGCAGTCTCTATTTGGTTTTTAGCTCTAATCTTTTTACTTGAAAAGGACATGCAATCAATGGATTTTTGCAGTTTTTATCTCAACTGATTGCTTCTTGTTTCCTGCAAGCAAAGACTGCACTTGGTCTGTAGTGAAAACTGATTTGCACTTTCAGTTTTTTGGACAGGTAGCACATTCAAGGAAAATAATTAGTTCAGCTGTCCGATGGTTCTTGAGTTGATCTCCTGCCGTTTTTTGTTCCTCTTTTCTGCCGTGCAGTACCTTCTTAGCAGCTGTCTATTGCTTTGGTAGTTCGGCATGGTCAGAGTATCTATTTTCTGTTTTTTGCTTTCTCTTTTATTTTTGCTTTGGCAGTTCTCAAAGTTCTCTTTTGCAGTCCTACAACATTTCGGCTTAAGTCTTCAATTTGATTTTCTTTTCTCTCGGCAGCTAAGCTGCTCTCGGCCAGCAGGAAAGTTTAATCACGTCAAACTGCAGCATTTAATTCGTGTGTTTCTTGCTGTTCGGACAGAGTGTAGTCCTTATGGAGTTTCGACAGCCTTAAATCCTTGCCGGTCGGACTCTCAAGGACTTGTGGTTTTTTCGGGTAGCGTTTTATCCTATCGCTAGTTTGATTCCACTACAAAACTCGAAACAAGGTGCTGGAATCAGATAGCATGCAAGGTAGTTCATTAGGATCTTCTAGTTCGCGTTTTGGCTCTTGAGTTAGCTTTTCACTTTTAGGCTCCCTGTCTATGTTTGTTTAGATCTTTCGATGGTATGATTTTCATTTCTCCAGTGAAGGTTCTTTTGGTCCGATTTTAAAGATCTTTAGTGAGCATAGATTCTCAGTTCTTCATAGCTTACATAGCTATCGAAGAGTAGAGAAATCTTGTGGATACTCGAGGGAATTTTTAAAGGGCTCCATTTACCTCCCCCCCCCCCCCCCTCTGTCGCCGTTTCCGATCCTTCCATTTGAAGACTGTATGTGCTTCAATCAAGTAAACTATGTTTCTTCCTTACTTTTATTTCCTTTACATTAAGGACAATGCAAAATTTGAGTGTGGTGGAGGGTGTAGTTTACTTGAATATTTACTTAATTAAGCTATCGTTTCCTAGGAAGTGATGAAAGTTGAGTTTATTTTGATCAATGCTATTATTTTCTATTTAAGCTATTCATTGTTTAGTCAAAAGTTGATGATGTTATCTTGGTAATTATAGTCATGAGTCTCTTTTATTAGTGGTGGTCTAACTCTTGGAGATGGATGCCTTAACCTATAGTCATTATTTGATTAAACAGAATTTTTCTAGCTTTCTTTGAGGGTTGTTCCTTGGTAAATTTTGAAACCAGAGATTTTAAAGAGAATTATATGAGATGAAAACCCCCTTGATTAAGTTACAGTACCCTTTGATGATGAAGCACAGCCAAAAAAAGTAGGTATAGGACATTTGAAACCTCCACATAGCCCTCTATTGATTTGGTGAGGTTGTCAAGTTTGTATCCACCTAAAAGTAAGAAGTCTTAGAAACTGGTCATCCTTTTTGTGTACCTTCCACCAATTGCAAGCCTTTCATATTTAGCACTACTAATCCTACCCTGGGGTCTGAGCAAAATTCGCTGCATATTCCCTCCCCTTACAAACCAGTTCTTTTGTGTCATCATACCTAGCTATCCATAAATTTCAATTTCCATTGCACTACTTTGAGCATTCAGCCTGGTTATCTTCATCAAAAATCCTTGCACCAATTATGTTGGCTGACAGACGTGCTCATTATCTTCAAAGTGCATTCATCTTGGCTTGAAATATTGTCTTCCCCTTGTGCAATCCAATAACGGAGACTTCATCTATACCCTCGGATCACTCTTTGCTACTTGCACAAATCCACCTTCTAAAGCATGTGTTTGTTCATCCATCCTCCTTGATCGTCATCATTGTGTTCTAATGTCCTTTTTGTCAAGACTTCCAAAAATTCAGCATGAATCCTTATTTCACTTTGCAATATATAGGTTTTTAGATGAGCATTTACCCTACCAAACTCCACATATAAGCCTCATGTTGATTGTAGAAGTAGGGAGAGCTGTTGGCTTTGGTGGGGATAATCCAAGTGAATGAAAGATATTCTTTATTGAATAAGGGTTGTTGTAAATCCT
This sequence comes from Dendrocalamus latiflorus, assembly GCA_017311315.1. Lineage (NCBI taxonomy): Eukaryota > Viridiplantae > Streptophyta > Magnoliopsida > Poales > Poaceae > Dendrocalamus > Dendrocalamus latiflorus. The sequence goes on from CM029667.1 coordinate 11,481,542, forward strand.
GATTTTAGGCAGTAATTTGGTATGGATAAAGAACTTCTGGTGAGTAATTTGAGAAGGAGCAACTTACCATGTTAGTTCGATAATTGACTTGTGGTGGAAGGGTTGAAATTCTCTAGGTCGATTGTTCCCCATTTATAGTTGTAGGATTCTTGACTGTGTTTTATTGGGATTCAACTGACTTAACTTGAAAACTTTGATATGTAAAATAGTTTGATATCATAGTTTAGTCATTGGTTATCTTAAATTTCAGCGTTGATCCCTATCTTTGAGGTAAGATTTGCTTGAGGATGAGCAAAAGTCTATGTGTGGGAGAGTTGTTAGCACTTGATTTGTATACTTTCTCACCCTATTTATCATCATTTTGTGTGGCATTACATGCTTAGTTATGCCATTTGGCAACTAACCCTAACGATTCCCAAAGATATTGGATATTATAGTGATGTGTATGGAATATGCTAAAACATATCACATTTAGTTGAAAAGAGCCAACAAAGAGCTTCCTCGAAAAATGTGCCAAAATGAACTTCGTGAACTAGCAAATTGAAGGACACCATGACATCTGCCTCATCGAAATGATCGAGATGCATATATTATTTGCCCAAATCAGAGGTCAAATGCGGAAGTTATGAAGCCTGGAAGCTGTCGAAACCCTGGTCCGCTAGGCCCTAGAGCTGCTCAACGCCAGGCCGATGCCAAAGGTCTCGAGAACCCCCTTATGGCCCAAATTTAAGCCCAAGTACATGGCATGGCCCGACACAACCCAGATGTGGCTCGATGCACTATCTAGAAGGTTTGAGAACCGACTTTGAGTCAGTGGAGAGCCGGATGGAGACCTACATCCAGGCTCAGGGTTATGCCATCTGGCGGAAGGTGAAAACCCGATATGTTGTTCCTGCCGATGAGAACATCAATGCCGGAAACATGGCCGATGTTGAGGCGAATGCTAAGACAAGGAACATCATAATTCAGGGTCTGAGCAGAAGCGAGTTCGATCGCATCTCTCATCTGACGTCGGCCTTCGACATCTGGGTGACCCTCGATGCATACCATGAGGGCACCACCCAGATCAAGACGGTATGACATGACCAGTTCAAGCGAGATTACAACAAGTTTCAAATGCTTGCTGGTGAGTCCCTCGATGAGTGCTTTGTCAGAATCGATGGATTAGGGTTAGCCATCCAAGAAGTCATTGAATTGCCTAAAGCACAGAGCTGCGCAAACCTTGTCATTGTCCAGTGCTGCCTTGGCACCACTTGATGCCACCTTAGCATCCCACGCCGCCTCTACGCTGCCCCACCCAACCCCCTCAATTTGTCCCTCGTTTTCCTCTTCGACTCTCCTTCATCGGCAACCATGTGTAACTCTGATCCTCGTATGGAGTAGTCATCTTTTCATCTAACAAGTGTAGAGATCTTGCTGTAACTTGATGCTATGGTTGTCTTCTTGATATTAAGCATCTTCATCAGTTGATGATTAGGTATGTTTAATTATCGATTGCTTAGCCCTTGATGTAGACATGGTGTTTGGATCTAGTGTGCGGATCTATATCAAGTTATGTAGACCATATTGGTGTTTATTGGCTTGATAGACCCGTGATAGGGGAGAAGAGTGAATGGGCTAGTATTGAATGGTAGGGTGAGGGCCAACATAGTATTATTTGGTGTTATTTGCTATTTGATTGATCTAGTCTTTATAGTTGCAATAGTGAACCTAATCTAGGGGAGGAATTTCCACATCTTAGTTAAGCCAAGTTTCTCTTGTTCTAGTTTCAGTAGATCTGCTTTAGTTAATTTTCCACATCTTATAATCGTTACTTTCGTTAGTGGTAATTTATTCTAAGTGGTAAATATATTCAATGCTTCGCTGTAGATTTTGATACCTTGGAATACTTCTTCGTGAAAAGCTACAGATGAATCATGCACTTACGGTATTAAATTATTGCACATATCTCGCAATAGCTATGGGTGTGGGGAGGTGCTAGGTCTATTCTTTGTGGCTTCAACTTATCGATTTTTGTTGTGGCTTATGACTTTTAGGCTATTCATGAGAAAGAGTACAGTGTAATAAAAACTCGCGTGCGGTTTTGGACAATAAAAATGAAGTCACTATAGTGTGTACTATAATTTACTTATAGACCCCGTCTTGAAAAGACACTTTGTTTGAAAGCTAGTTACTATAGAAAAACCAAAAAAATAGCTTTTGGAAACTAAAAAGAAGAGGCCCGCTGTATGCCGCTCAGCGGCAAATAACACCAGGCCGCCCATCTCTAACCCAGCTCTTGGCCCACAGCTCGTGAAGGCCTTCCATATAGCATCAACGGTAAATGGCCATGCACACGGTGCATCCTACACCTCTTGGCCAAAGCTCGCTCACATCAGCACATGGTTCATGAAGTATTTCTTCAAATAGAAAATTTAGATGCTCATAACTTTTAAACGGAGTGTCCAATTCAAAATCCATTTGGAACCACTGGGTTCCTTACGACAAGATCTTTGAAACAAGATACCATTTATATATTTTAGCCTAGTAATAAATATCGCATTTCATATGTCATGTTCCAAAGATAAAACAAAATGTTCCCAGCATTATTGCTAAATGTTCTTTTAGTTCGTGGATGATGTTCCAACATGCATCTTTTGAATTGGGTAGGGAGAATGAATCGTATGGATGCTTCGGTAGGTAAAAGAAATGTTTCATGCATTTGGGTTCGATGTTTCCAGTAGTGCAACAACGATGTTTCCTGCATTAAGTTCTACATATCATATGTTTCATTTAGATGTTCCAATGGTTCATCGATGATATTCCACGTATTAAGTTTTGCGGAGGAATTGCGAAATGTTCCATGTTTGTGGTTTCAATGTTCCAATGATTCATCGGTGACATTCTAATAATTCATCGACAATATTCCATATATTTGGTTTTAGTGTTCCAACAATCTATCGAATTTTTGTGATAGTTCATCAACGATGCTTAGAAAAAATAGATAATATTAGTAGACCAAATCAAGACAATTATTTTTAAAAAATAAAAATTATTATTAAACAATGGTAAAATAATGATACAAGAAATAAAATCTACTATAATATCCAGTTTGAAAATTGCGTCTAAAATGAAACGTGGAAATAAAGGGAAAGAAGAAAGGAGAAAAAGAAAGAAAGAAAGAAGAAAAAGGCTCAACTCGAATTGTGAGCAGCAACATCAGGAACAAATTGCCCATAGCAATGGGCCGAACTAGGCAAAGCTCTCGTGGCTCGACTCAAGAAAGAAAGGAAAAAAAGAAGATGATGTTATATGCTGGGTGCGTGGCATATAGCATTCGCAGCACACGTGTGTGGCTGGCTTACTGCGTGGGCTGTGAACCAGAGGGTGGTTGCCGCGACGTGGCATATAGCATCTGTTATGGAGCTACGTACACCAGAAGTCCAAAACATGATGGCCGAAGGAAGACGTGGGTTCCAACTATATGCCATTCATGTGGCAAATAAGCCTATGCGGCCCACCAGCCCATGTCAAGGCACGTAGTTCCAAGTGACTCTTTTTGCAATCTAAAAACTTAGATGGTCCTAACTTTTAAACCAAGCATCCAATCATGCTCCGTTTGAACCATCGTATTCCTTATGATGAGATCTTCAAAACAAGACACCACATGTATATAGTTTAGTCTAGCTTCCATATCATATGACGTATGTTCCAGTAAATAAAAAAAATGTTCCATGCATTACTTCCTAAATGTTCAAGTAGTTCATGTGCAATGTTCAAGTGTGTATCTTTTGAATCGGGTGGGAATAAACTAGGCTGGTGTTGAATGTTCTACTAGGTAAAATGAAAAGTTCTGTAGAATTGGTTTCGATATTCCAATAGTTCATTGACAATGTCCCATTGTTGGCAATCATTTTATGTGTGTTTTCATATCCCAAATTCCCAATAAATAGGTATAAAAATGCCAAAATTATGAATTATTGCTACTAACCCTACCTTGGAATTAGGAATTCTATTTTTGGAACATATTTTGTAGAATCCAACGGAATTATTGGAAAAATGCAAAAAACAAACCATCATGGACTCCTAGGGGCCAAAACCCATAGGCAGCTGGGCATTTGGGCCGAGCTAGCGCGGCGCCACACATGGCAAGTGCAACCCTGTGTTAGTCGAGCAAGGCCCAGCACACACCCCTCCTAGCTCCATCTCTCACCCAAAGAACTTTCTAGAAGTCCCTCAAGTTGTGCTAGCCCGAGAAGGAATCAACTTGAGTGTCAAGCAATTGGACTCTATCTACTTTTTGGAAACCTATTTGAACTTTGGATGAAAATCACCAAGATTCGCCCAGGCCTTGCATGGGCGCATCACACCAATAACCTTTCATAGTTGTGAACTAACCCTGTACTCTTGAGCCTAGGTCTTGCAAGGCATTGAACAGCCCGGGCACCACCTCGCACTCGGGGGTGCTGACTCCCTTATAAAAGTGCACCCCCTCCCTCGGTTTGGGGCATCCCAATCTTGACATTCCGAAGCCAATCCCGCTAGTTAATAGGCTAGATTGGACCAGATTTTAGCAGCGAAGCCCTACCACAAGTTCCAAAGCTCTTGCTTCAACTTCTATAAAGAGGTAATAATATAATCCTCAACACTATTGTAATCTTTCATGTTCTATCGATTCAATCTTTAGTTGCTTCTACTACTCTGATTTTATGATTGTCTAGTTTATGTAATACATTACTTTCAATCTATTTTGAATTCATGGATTATTATAGCTAGTCATTTTAATCGTGGTTGTTAGATCGATTTAGTGGAATCATGCATACTAGTATATGAGCACAAATATAGTTAGCGCGTGAGTTAGAAAGATCTATATATTCAGAGGTCGAAGCCATCGTTAGCAGTGACAATACTAGTGTGTAGAGCACGAGGTATTGCTGACAACTAGCTTATGTTTGGTGTCATATTTATTGTCCATTTATGCGTTAGCTAGAGAAGATGAGTGTTGATGTACCGGAAGATGATTGTGGCTCATGATATCTGAGTGCGCATGACTGGAAAAGGCACTACAATCACTGGTTAATCGATCAGTAACCAGACCTTTAGAACATTTATTATCAACCCAACACACTAGAGAGAGATATCATTATTTTATGCTCAATTAATTCATTATCTTCCGAAGAAGATGAGTTAATAGAAACCCCTGGTTATGGTTAGTTAACTTCACAGTTGACCCGTGCGTTGCAGTTATAATTGCTTGCACAAAGTTTGTGTCAACATCCACACATTAAGTTTTAAGGGGAATCAGCTAATGTTCCACGTGTTTGTGTTCAATGTTCCAACAATTCATCGGCAATGTTCTAGTAGTCTGGCAAAGGTGAACAAATTCAAACCTATTAGTGGAATATTCAGTATAATTGCTAAGAATGATGCTGAAATATATGCAAGTGGGGTCTTATTTTGACGATCTCGTAAGAAGAAACACGGTAGTTCAAACGAATCATGAATCGGATACTCGGTTTAAAACCTATAGTATTTTGAATTTTAAAATTCAATTTTGAGGGTCACTAACATCAGTTATTTTGTCTCCTAGCAAATTTTTTAGCCATCTCTCATGTGGGCCGTGGGCTACATCGGGGTGGGCACCAGGTGGTTATATGCCATGTGGGTGTGGCACAGAGCAGTCCCAAAAGAGATGTCCTTTCAATGTATGGCCCAAAGAAGCTTGGGCGAAACATGTGTTCTCTAGAGGGCTTACTTGTAACATTTCAATCATTTGGGCTAAAAAGTAGCAACATCCAATACCAGGCTTTTTAGGCTTCTCATGCTATCCTCCATCTCATAGTTTCCTATTAAAGTCTTCATGGAAAAACCCTAGACATCCCATTATACCCATCTTCTCCCTAGTCGTCTCTGCCTCCCCATATCTCCGCCTACCCTCACGAGCTCTGACTTGTTCCTCTATACACCTTTAATATGTTTTCTGGTGAGATTCAATCCATATGCTTTGTCAACCAAACTCCTCTTTTTTTTTTCTTCTAACCCTTCTACTTCATTTGCCTCGTAGATCTGGCCCATCCATCAACCTCCTCTACCTATGTCAGTCCCTCTTCCTCCACTGTTGTTGAGATTAATCCCTACTCTACCATATATGTAAATCCAAAATATTATTATATATTTGTTGAAATATTTTTGAAGTTTTCTTGTTGCTTTTTATTTGACGATAGAATGTTTAGTCAATATATATGTAATTTTTTATTTTTTTGTAACCATGTAATTCCTTCCTTTTAATAATATCGCACCATATTTTCCAAATTATAGTTTTTGAGAGTATAGGAAAGAAAAAGACATAGTTATGGAATTATGAATGTCAATCCCCCTCGAGTCCCAGGACCCACAGAGATATTCCCCACCGGGGACTAGGGGCGAGGGCTAACTACCCACACGGTGGGACAGGGATGGGCCCCACTACACTAGCGGTGCAGGGCTAGGATTGACCTCCACTGTGGGGACCCAATAAAAATTAAAACATATTTTTGTTTCTATATTATAGATTTTTATATGGGATATGTATCATTTTCTTACATATTTAGACTAAATCTTGAATCTATATATTATGATATAAATTTTGAAGGTATATTAAAAAATACCTAAATACTTATAAATTAATTAATACACTCACACTACAATTTTTAATTTATATTTAAACTATTTTTCAATACTAGGCCTAACGGGGATAGGAGAGGGTTATCCCCTGTTAGGCCTAGCGAAGTGGGGCGGGGGTGTGGGCGAGCCCCCTGATAACCCTGCCCGTTGCTACCCCTAAATGGAATTGCAAAGCTATCAGAGTTGAAAATGAAGGGGAAACATAGGAATAGGTGAGTGGATGATTTATAGGAAAATATACCATATTTTATTATTACTAACTGAGCAAGGAATTTACCAGATGAGCAGGGAAGTAGGTACCAGGGGGATGATACAAGAGGCCTCTGCTCCAGTAGCAAAGAGGAAGAACCACACTGTCCCGGAACGGAGAACGATGAAGGCAGACAATGAGAAGAAAGTGTTAGTGATGTGCCAAGAGGCAATCATAAACAATTCGGTTTTATAGGCTAAAAGGGATATTGATCCATATGGGATTAGGGTTCTAATGGGCCTACAACGTGGAAGCCCATTAGCATGCTCTATAAATATGTGGAGGCGGGGCTGCAGGTAGTTGAGATTACTATGCTGAAAACCTTGGCCGCCACCTCCCCTCGACCGTATCCCGAAACCCTAGCCGGGCGCGCGGTGCTAGCACACCAGCGCATGGCGTTCCATCCCGAACGTGTGGACTCTGTGGAGACGCCGCTGCTGTTGCTGCTGTGCTGATCGGCGAGAAGCGCAAGGCTATTGCTAGGACGCGAGGAGGAGACATTGAGTTCGTGAAACGATCGACTGCTTCTTCTTCATCAACGCGCATCTACGTTGGACCAGGCTGCTCCAACTCTTCTTCCGCTGCGCAGTGCATCTATTGTTAACTATCCATGACTCCCTTACACGCATGTTTTCTGGTTGAATGTGATAGAAAATCAAATGTTGTAGCTAGTGTAGCCTACCCGTTCTCCTTCAGTGGTATCAGAGCAAAGCTGCGTAGTATGTGGTCTGGATCATGCACTTGTAGATGGTATGTTGTTTGTAGTAGATGTGATCTATTACTGTTCTTATGCTAGGTTCATGTGATGGATCTTTCGATGCACGGGTTGATTAGATCAATCGGTCATAAGGGGTTGAAATAGGTATGAGTTGATAGCATCATGTGGCCAAAAAGATTAGTTCGTGTTCCTTCTTTGATGTACGCGCAACTTGCCCCTACCGGATGGAATCACCATCGGGGCAAACTGCGCGCACAGTTAGTAGATCGACCCAACAGATCGAGGTCTTGTGTTGCGGTCTCCTCAAATATACCGATCTTGATGATCAATGCGCTACCCTGAAACCCGCGGGAGGCGGCTCCCGCCTCGACCCCCGCCCGCTAACCGGCGCATAGTGTTGTGGCTACAGACCAAACAGAGAGAGAGTATGGTAGTGGAGAGTTAGGTGAGTAAAGTGGTTTAGCCCTCCTCCCCATGGCCTATGTCATATATATATATATATATCCACATGGAGAGTGCTTTTACAATTATACCCTTACACATGAGTACTTCCCTCAGGGGTACCCATGTCACTATACATGTCCCCTTTTGGGCCTTACACTCTCCCAACAGGCCTGCTGGGCTTAGGTGGGGGCCACCCCTACAACAGGAGCCTCTCATGGTGAAGGGCTTCACGGGCCGAAGCCATGTTGCCGAGCCCTTTGTCCCCCTCCGTCTCTGCGGCCTGTGAGCTTTTGCAACGTTCGCCGAAGTGTAGTGTTCGCCTTATTGCGAAGGTACGGCGCCGGGCGGCTTGGCGAAGGCTTCGTCACCCACAGAATCTTACCGTGGCGGGGTCGGGGTTGTCGTCCGGAGCGAAGGTCGAAGTCGAGGTTGGCCTCGCCACCGAGTGGGCGGATTGGAGACCGAAGTTGCCTCCGATTTGGCGGGGTCGGTGATTGCCCGGTCTAGACTGGGGGTGTTGGCGGAGTCAAATGCGTTGGCATAAGTGGGCGGAGCGGGTCGTAAGTCGTCGTGCGCGCACCTCCGGCGTCGAGCGCCCTTGACGATAAGCGACTGCCAGCCTGCCCAGCCAGGTTTGGTTGACGCGGCGCAAGACTTGAGGGGTCGCGGCGATACCATGTTGCGACGTTCCTTCTCCTGGCCGTCCACGTGGCGGAACATGGTTGGCGCGGCGCGGGTCTTGAAGCATCGCGGTGGTACGATGCTGCGACGCTAGACTTGAGGGGTCGCGGCGATACCATGTTGCGACGTTCCTTCTCCTGGCCGTCCACGTGGCGGAACATGCTTGGCGCGGCACGGGTGTTGAAGCATCGCGATGGTACGATGCTGCGACACTCCCCGACCGGTTGGACTCCTGCCGGTTGGACTTTCGCCAGTTGGCTTCCGCACTGATGGGGTATATATAGCGTGCTGGTGCAACATTGTACCTGCATTGTGTGCTCGGATAGGTGCTGCTCCCCTAAAATGGGCCTCTTCAGTGCATCTGGCGGTACTACGTGGCTCGGGGAATGTTGATGTACTGATGGAGGCCTATTTTTCTTGGGAGCTTGGTTAGCGTCTGTTATCGGTAACTGGTCGCACCTGCTGCGCTCGTGCCGTGTTTCTGCATATAACGGCAAGGTTTGCCCTGTTCTCTTAGACAGGCTCACCTTCAGTCAGGGCTTCTGATCAAGCCCGTCTGCATTACTTTCGAAAGAATGTTGATGCACTACAGGTGGCATGTTTATGAGAACAAGCCAAAACTTGGCGTGATATAACCTTCGCCGGTACGATGTGTGGGTAATGCCGACGGACGTGCCGTCCCGCCGAGGCAGTGCCTACAAGGCGGGCATCGGGGTGGTGCTCCGAAGCCACTGGTCTCCTACCTTGGAGGATAGTAGCCGCGGAGAGCAGGCGCTTGCGGGGTGGTCCGAGGGTGTTACGTGCGTGGGGGTAAGCGCGCGGGCGCTCCGTCCTCTAACCTTCGAAGCGGTGACAGCGGAGCTGGTGGCTAGTCGAAGTATACGCGCGAGCGCTCCGTCCCCTTCCCTTCGAAGTGGTGGCAACGGAGGTGGCGCCTAGTCGAAGTAGACGCGCGAGCGCTCTGTCCCCTACCCTTCGAAGTGGTGGCAACGGAGGTGGTGCCTAGTCAAAGTAGACGCGCGGGCGCTCCGTCCCCTACCCTTCGAAGTGGTGGCAGCGGAGCTGGTGCCTAGTCGAAGTAGACGTGCGAGCGCTCCGTCCCCTACCCTTCGAAGTGGTGACAACGGAGTTGGCGCCTAGTCGAAGTAGACGCGACAGCGCTCCGTCCCCTACCCTCCAAAGTGGTGGCAACGGAGCTGGCGCCTAGTCGAAGTAGACGCGCGACCGCTCCGTCTCCTACCCTTCGAAGTGGTGGCAGCGGAGCTGGCGCCTAGTCGAAGTAGACGCGCGAGCGCTCCGTCCCCTACCCTTCGAAGTGGTGACAGCGGAGCTGGCGCCTAGTCGAAGTAGACGTGCGAGCGCTCCATCCCTGACCCTTCGAAGTGGTGGCAGCGGAGTTGGCGCTTAGTCGAAGTAAACGCGCGAGCGCTCCGTCCCCTACCCTTCGAAGTGGTGGCCGCGGAGCTGGCGCCTAGTCGAAGTAGATGCGTGAGCGCTCCGTCCCCTACCCTTCGAAGTGGTGACAGCGGAGCTGGCGCCTAGTCGAAGTAGACGCGCGAGCGCTCCGTCCCCGACCCTTCGAAGTGGTGGCGATGCACTCCCAGGTGCCACACACGCAGGGGCGCTATGAGTGGTGCACTGCTTGGGGCAAGGCACTCCCTGGGGTGAGCGCGACCCCGCGGTAGTGCGCCTTAATGGCTCCGGGAATCGCGCTGACCCCTGGGCTGGCACGAGCGGGCTGCTGTATCCGTACGCGCTTGTCCATTCGAGATGCACACGCGGTGGCTCGTCTCGCCGTGTACAGCTGGGCCCTGCGCTCGGAAGCGTGTTGGCCCAGCGGCTCCCTGTTCGCGTATCTGCATGAAGCCCGGTGCCAACCGAAGGAGCGGAAGGACGGTACGCTGTCGAAGTTTGGCAGCGTCAACTTCGTCCTGCGGACGTCATGTGGGAAGCTCTTCCCCGCGAACTCGACCCGAGGGAAGTGGGAGTCCAACTGGGCGAGGCGGTGGTTCTACCATTGTGTGACGAGTGGCAGCGGCCTTGAGTGCGCGGGCGGGCCGATTACATTCAAGACCACCCCCGGCTTAACACTTGACCAGGAAGATAGGCGGAGGGCCCGAAGACTTGTGGGGGTCACCGCCCGCTTCAATATGCGCGACTTCGCCGAGGAGTGCATGATGCTCGGTGCGACGCCGCTCTCCTACGATTGGCGCTTCACGGCCGGTGAATGTCAGGATGATTATGTTCACCCGTCCGTTTGCTCGCTGCCCGTGCCGACTGGTCTTCGTAAGCCTCGACCGTGCCTTCCCCTCCGTTCGTACGTATTGCTTTGTGTAAATGTGCTCTGTCCGGCGTAGGGACTCGCCTTGAGGACGTGGAGCGCGCCGCGCGCGTGTTCCTCTGGCCATACACCGCCAGGGAGCACGGGCAGCGCGCAGCTGCGACTGCGAAGGCTGGATTGGGGCGGATAAACCGCGTGTGTGAGGCCTTAGGGCTTCCTGTGCCGGATCGCACCCCTCCGGACCAGCAACATGAGGATGACGGTGTCGTGAAGACGAAAGCGTCATCCCGCAAGAGGACCCAGAGCACTGCGACCACGCACTGTACGGCGGTTGCCGCTGTTCCTGCCGGCACGGTGAGCCCGGAGTCGGATTCGGCAAAGTATGCCGACTCAGACTTGGAGGGCGCGGGTACTGAGGGCGAAGGCGCCGGCGGTGGAGGGCGCGCCGCGGAGGTCTCGCCGCCCACGATAGTCGCCGAGGTGGTGGTGCTGGCTGGTGGCACCGGTGCAGAGTCCTCGTCTACGGCCATGGCTGTGGCGGGGCTGCCCTCTGCGGGAGTGTGTGGAGCACAGCCTTTGCTAATAGCGACGGCCGAGGCGGAAGTGTCCCCCGCAGAGGTCGTGAGGGCGAAGCCCCCGACCGCTGTCGTTGTAGCTGTGGAGACCCCTTCGGCGAGTGTTGTTGCCGCAGGGGCTCCTTTTGTAGCGGGTGCCGAGGTGGGACCTTCCTGTCAAGCGAAGCGACCACGCCTGCAGTCCCCCCTTCCGCGGACTTTGCGAGGGTTCGTTGTGGCGGCCGGTGTTGGGAGCTTGTGGGACTCCGCTTCGAGCACCGAGGTTCCTCCACCCCGCGCCCTCCTGGCCCCTCGAGCCATAGTGACCGGGGCGCAGGATCGGTTGGCGCTAGGTCCCGACTCGAAGGTCCCAGGCCTCGCGAGACAACGCCGTCCGTTGGGGCCGAAGTCGAAGCGGTCCCGCCCGCGGCTAGGGAGACGTCTCCGCGAAGTCCCCCGTCTGCCACCGAGGGTAGGCTATGACGGCATTCCTTCAACACAACTTTTCCACGCCCCGTGACAAATGTGTACTTCCTCTTTGCAGCGGCACTTATCCCGGAGGACGAACCGTTCCTTGAGCGCGGGGGCCCTGGCGCTGGCGACACGGATGTCGCGCGCCCAAGCCCGGCAGACTTCGTCCCTCCGTCAGATGCTCTGAGGGCATGGCGCGGGATTGCGGAAGACGCGGCCGCCAGCATCGGTCAACAGGTGTTGCAGACCTACGGGTCAGGGCGCCTTGGAGATGCATTGGAGGTGTCGGGAGTGAGGCTAAGCGTCTGTCTTTTGGATCACTTGCAGCCGTTTAGCGCTTGCTGACTCCTGCGCCACGCAGACACTCGTGTTGGCCCAGGCCCTACGAGCTGCTCATGTTCGCGAGGAAGGAGCGCTACGGAGTAGGTTGCAGGCCACCGAAGAGGAGCTGCAGGGAGCTACAGGGGCGCACTCCGCCCAGGATGCTCGTATACGCCACCTGGAGTTGGAGTGCGCGGAGATGAAGACGCGCACCGAGGGGCTCGTTGCCGCAGCGCGAGCGTTGGCCGCGGAAGCGGTGCGGCAAGAAGCTGCTGCAGAGCGGGATGGCCTTCTGCAACAAGTCCTGCGCTAGAGAGGGAAAACAGTGAGCTTGCTGCCTCTCTCGCGGAGCGAGATCGAGCCTTGGGCGATGCTTCGGTAGCTGCCTGGGACGCCATGCTGGCCTTGGAAGACACCCTTAAGGGGCTTGTCGCCGAAGTGCCGGCGTGCGCCTTTGGGCTACAGGACCTGTCGCGGACACTCCGGTGGATTGGAGATGCGGTCGGCATTGCACGCGACGCCGCGGCGACCTTCGGCAACCACTGCGCCTACGTGGCGTCGTGTCTGACATGCGCGCTCCTGCGACTCCGCGGCTGTGAACATGTTGCGGGGCTAGTCGATCCTCGACTGGAGATGCCCGCCGGGGGCGGGGTAATGTCCGACGCCGTGCGCGCCGTACGTCGCGCCATGAAGTTCTTCCATGAGCGGATATGGGAATACTGCGACGAGGCCGTAGCCATAGTCGAGCTGCGGAATAACTTACACGGCGAGGGAAACCTTGGCCGGTTTCTGAACGAGGTCCCACGGCGTGACGAGGATGGCGCTGCGGCCCCGGAGGACACCGCGAACCCACAGGTGTGACGGGAGGCTGTCGCGTGTTGGTGTGCGTTGTAACCGAAGCCCGGGTTCTTTTTTTGGTAAAGTACGGAGTTGTTTCCCCGCTGTTCTGATTCCTGCCCCCTTGTCCCGAGCAGCTACACAGCCGGGGCTGGCTGCTAATCTCCGACCTTGCCACCCGACGGCGTCTTCGGCGCTGGCAAAGAGCCGAGGAAGCGTTGGATTTTTGGGCAGGTCGGGCGTCTTCGAGTGGAGCCTTGGCACGGACGCATGTTAAGGATGAGCTTGCCGAGTAGCGGCCCGGTGCGCCGGAGGTGTTTGTGCGCCTTTGTAAGCGTCCATAGCGAATGCAAAGAATAGTCTTGATTAGAACTGGCGAAGTGCATCTCCACCCCTCCGGCTACGCTGTCCCATGGTTAACTCAGAAGGTTACTACGCTCGCCCGTATACGACGATTTGCGCCTTGCGAGGGCAGGGTGATCGAGGTAGACGCGTAGTTGCAATAACCGCACACGCGCTCAGTCTGATATCCCTTCAAAGCGGCGGCGGAGCTGGCGCCCTAGCCAAAGTAGCGGCGCGAGCGCTCCGTCCCCTACCCTTCGAAGTGGTGGCGGCGGAGCTGGCGCCTTAGTCGAAGTAGCGGCGCGAGCGCTCCGTCCCCTACCCTTCCAAGTGGTGGCGGCGGAACTGGCGCCTTAGTCAAAGTAGCGACGCAAGCGCTCCGTCCCCTACCTTTCGAAGTGGTGGCGGCGGAGCTGGCGCCTTAGTCGAAGTAGCGGCACGAGCGCTCCGTCCCCTACCCTTCGAAGTGGTGGCGGCGGAGCTGGCGCCTTAGTCGAAGTAGCAGCGCGAGCGCTCTGTCCCCTACCCTTCGAAGTGGTGGTGGCGGAGCTGGCGCCTTAGACGAGGTAGACGCACGAGCGCTCCTTCCTAAGATTATGCAAGGACAGCCTCTGGTATTTTTCGCTCGTGGGTGCGCTCGCGCGGGAGCTAGCCTTTGACGCGTCGCCTTGGTACTTCGTGGGCTGCGCGTGGGAGTGGGCCCCCGTGGTGCACTTGGCACTCCGTAGAATTTGCCGGGGTAACCTCTGCGTCCTTTTTTACACTCCTGAGAGTGCGTGGGATCGACATCCACGTCTTATTTATACTCCGAAGAGTACGCACTGGGGGAACGCCCATGCGTGCGCGGGGTTCGCGTCTTGTTTATACTCCGTAGAGTGTGTAGGGATAGCATCCACGTCTTTTTTATACTCCGGAGAGTGCGTGGGATCGACATCCACGTCTTATTTATACTCTGAAGAGTACGCACTGGGGGAACGCCCATGCGTGCGCGGGGTTCGCGTCTTGTTTATACTCCGTAGAGTGCGCAGGGATAGCATCCACGTCTTTTTTATACTCCGGAGAGTGCGTGGGATCGACATCCACGTCTTATTTATACTCCGAAGAGTATGCACTGGGGGAACACCCATGCGTGCGCGGGGTTCGCGTCTTGTTTATACTCCGTAGAGTGCGCAGGGATAGCATCCACGTCTTTTTTATACTCCGGAGAGTGCGTGGGATCGACATCCACGTCTTTTTTAGAGTCCGTACACTGCGCGCGGAGGCGAGCTTCCGCGCGTTGCAGGCGATGAAATTGCGTGCGGAGGCGAACCTCATCGCTACGTCTTATTTATAATCCGTAGAGTGCGTGCGGAGGCGGACGTCGGCGCTACATCTTATTTAGAGTCTGTAGACTGCGTGCGGAGGCGAGCCTCCGCGCGTTGCGGGCGGTGAAATTGCGTGCGGAGGCGGACCTCGACGCTACGTCTTATTTATACTCCGTAGAGTGTGTGCGGAGGCGGACCTCGACGCTACGTCTTATTTAGAGTCCGTAGACTACGCGCGGAGGCGTCCCCCCACGCGTCTTTATTCATGCTCATGCATAGTGCACACGAAGGTAATCCTTCGCGCGCTTTTGGTATGAAAATGAGAGAATTTGCATGAACGATGCACTTTATTAAATTCCCGTTTGTGCGGGTGAGCAATTACAAAAAAAGGGGGGATACCGACCACTAACCGCTATGAGGACGGGGGTGACTGCCGATGAACCGCTGCTGCTGGGACAACTTTTGTGCCCGAGAAGCGCGAGACGCTCTCCCGGGGCGCTCGGGGGCTCCGCACCTGCCCACCCGGCCTAGGTGCCTTGGCGAGACGCGTGGCATGGACCCCTAGTGCCAAGCTCTATGCGTCGAGCCATGTCCTGGTCGCCATGGACGATGATGATGGCCCGCGGTCCGGGAAGCTTCATGCACAGGAAGCCGTGGTGCGGAACTGCCCCGAGAGTATTCAGGAGCGGCCGCCCCAATATGGCGTTGTAGGGGTATGCGATGTCGACCACGTCGAAGATGGCGCCTTCGCTCCTCACGTTGTCATTTTGGCCGAAGGAGACTTGGAGGCATATCTAGCCCAAAGCGCGCAAAGGCTGCCCTCCAAAGCCTTGCAACGGGATGCCTGAAGGGCCCAATCGACTCCGAGGGATCCCCATCTGGTCGAAGGCCACGGCGAATAGGATGTTCGCGGAGCTTCCTCCATCGACCAAAACACGCCTGACCTCGCATCCTGCTACGAGGACCCGGACGACCAGAGGGTCTTGGTGGGGAAGTCCATGCCCTCAGCGTCAGCGGGTGTGAATGTGACTTCGTGCTGTGCCCACTCTGGTGGTGCCTGCGCTGGGTATGCCGCGACATGATGCAACCTCCTCGCATAGGCATTTCGTTGCCGCGTCGAGGCGAACTCCAACAAGGAGCCTCCGGAAATGACGTTTATGATCCTGCGTTGGGCTCCTTCCGGGGCTTGTAACTGCAGGAGGCCCTCCCGAGGTTGTTGCACATGTGCCTGAATTCGCAGGAGGCCTTCCTGGGGCTGCATTCCTTGGTCCTGGGGGTGTTGGACGTGGGCCACGATGGGCGCGCGTGCCTCCGGGTTTTTATCCCTGGTGACGCTCTGCCGGAGCGCTGCGATAGTGGCGCAAGTACGCGTGTCATGGTTGCCTCGGCCGTGGATTTCGCACCACTGCCCGTGGTGCTGGTCGCTGTACTCTTCGCGGGTTCTGTCGTCGCGACCCCGACCATGCCCCGTCCCCGGCCCTGGCGCCCTCTGCCTCCGTGACCTGCGGAGGAGTTATCTTCGGCGGCGCCCTCGATATCAAAGACGTAACGAGGTTTCCTGAACTTGCGTTGGTCGCGCTTGGGCCTATCGCCTGACGGGTCATTGTGTTGGGGGTCTTTGCGTTCGGAAGCGCCCTTCGGCGGCTCCTGCTTGCGTTTACCCTTCGAAGAGCCCTGCTTCGACGAGCCTTCGCTCTTTGCCGAGCCTTCCACCTTGTTGGTATCGGAGTCATCGCCGTGTCGCCGCCGCGCGTCCTCTTCTGCTCTGGCGTACTCTTCCATCTTGTCGAAGAGCTTCGCGACCGTCTTAATGGGCTTGCGCGCGTTATATTCGGCCATCGGTCCCAGTCGGAGGCCTTGTATTGCTGCATTGATGACGGTTGTTTCGTTGACGTCCTTGACCTGGCAACGCACTTTCGCGAAGCGCTTGAAGTAATCCCGGAGCCTTTCCTCAGGTTTTTGCTTGACTGCGAAGAGCTGGTCCGCATCGACACGCTCGACGTAGTTTCCCTGGAAGTTGTTGTAGAGTCGATCGCGGATCTGTTCACACGCGTAGATGGACTGTGGTTCAATGGTGAAGAACCGGGACAGTGCCACCCCTTGTGACGGGAGAGGGAGTCCTTTTGCCTTCGTGGTGTCGTCTCCTCCAGCGGCTTCGATAGCGGTCTCATACACGCGCACGAATTCTCGCGGGTCGGAGTCGCCCTTGTACGCCTCGATGACGCTCGGGAACTTGAAGTCTTCCGGCCATGCCGCCTGCTGTAGGCCCGCGGAGAGCAGGGACTCCAGGTCTACGCGCCGCAATGGGATGCGACTAGACGTAGGGGCGTCGCGGCTATCCGCCCTCTCCGGAGCAGGTTCGGATGCCACCGCCGGGGGGGCGTGTTGGCTCCGAGCCTCTTGCATGTCTCGCACAGCTCCGCGAAGGTTTGTTAGCTCCTGCTGAAACACGCTAAGGGCCGCCAGGAGGGCAGCCTCCACCGCGGACGTGGCTGGGGCCGTCGGTGCACTTGGCGGTACTACCGGCACGGCGGTGACCACGGCCTGCGCGCCGAGGCTGCCCGCCGCGTTGTCCTGGAGGACCCTGGAGCCGGTGACGAGGTCCGCGTCGCCGCTGGGACCATTCACCGCTTCTGCGCCGGGTGGGGAAATGGATGCGCCTGTGTTGCCATCGCCAGGGTTGGTCGTCGGGGCGGTGCTGGTGGGGTCTTGCGTCACGTCGGTGGCGGGGTTGGGCGTCACATCGGTGGCGAGGTTGGGCGTCGCGTCGTGAACGCCGGTGTTCACGGTCGCACCTGCACCACCGCCCGTACCTGCGGCTGCTAAAGCCGAAGCCCTAGTGCTAACGCGAGACTTCGCTGCTTCCGCCTTCTTCTTCTTCGCCGCCGTCGGTGAAGCTTTCTTTGGTGCCATCCTCCTTCAGACCTGGAGGCTTGCTCTTGTCCTCCCCACGGATGGCGCCAACTGTTGTGGCTACAGACCAAACAGAGAGAGAGTATGGTAGTGGGGAGTTAGGTGAGTAAAGATGGCTTAGCCCTCCTCCCCATGGCCTATGTCATATATATATATCAACATGGAGAGTGCTTTTACAATTATACCCTTACACATGAGTACTTCCCTCAGGGGTACCCATGTCACTATACATGTCCCCGTTTGGGCCTTACACTCTCCCAACAGGCCTGCTGGGCTTAGGTGGGGGCCACCCCTACAACACATAGATTGTTATACAAACACATTCATGTCAGGGCGGTAGAATGCATTCTACGCTTAACTTGTTTTTGCAGGGAGTGATGTGAATGGTATGGCATACATGTATATGTGATGCATGTGTGTTTTGGCGGCCTGTGTGTCGTATTAATCACAGCTGGGTTGAGGCTGTTCTTTAATTGTATAACGACCTACGTGTCGACCTGTGATGCTTGCGCTCCTCATGTAATTCATTTGCTAGCTATTAGTTGTAATAGTTTAGTTCTTTACCATAGAGGCTTCAAGCATGATGACAAAGAGGACAGGAAGTGTAGCGAAGGACATCACCGTGGAACCATGGCGATGGCGACCACTACGGTTCAAAAGGCCATACCATTCACAGTATAATGTGATTATATGCATGTGATGTTTATTTCCTGTCATACTATTCTTTCATGCCATACCTGTAGAGGATGTATTTTTCATAACAGAATAGCTTCTCTCAGAAAAATTAAGAATTTATTTGACGCCCTTCTAATTGCTGCGCTTATAAGAATTACGATCATTGTTTGGTAGGTCTGCCAAAGCAGAGTACCATCAACTATCTTGATCTAATAGGGTGGATGTCGGACATCCACATGCATAGTGTTGGTTTACTTGACAAAGCTATCAAATTGGATTTGGGCCTTGGGGCATGGTGTTGGGAGCCGGGGCATTGGATGCCACCCAACAAACAAGAGTCACATAAGATGTGATTAGCCAGCGTTGCTTACCTACGTCACTAGGTTTCTAGCAGTGATGCCAAAGCTCACTAGAACTTAGATGAACATGGATCTTAACCACTATATGTCGTTAGAGGGAAGACGATTACAAAATATATAGTGGGAGTGTCTTTTGTTAAATTGTTTAATGGAAGATCAAACATGAACATAGTGCTGAACTTTGCTTGTTCATTTTCTGTTGTAGATCATGGCTGCTTCTAGTAACAATTCTGGTTTTAACTTGCGATCTGTTCTTGAGAAAGAAAAACTTAATGGAACGAATTTTATTGATTGGTACCGCAACCTGATAATTCTCAGACAAGAAAAAAAGGAAGGAGTGTGGGAGATGCGGGAGAGGGAGAGGAGGGGAGATGAGTGTGGGAGATGCGAGGGAGAGAGAGAGAGGAGGGGAGAGGAGTCAGCAGATATTGCATCGCGATGCAGAGTATGAGTTACTGAGTATTGAGTATACAACTGTACATACATCTTGCTGTGTGGAGGGGAGTACAGCGTGGTGACTCGCCTAGGTGTCGCCGTGGCAAATCGCCATGGCGTCCAGGTGCCCCTCACTCGCTGTGGTCGCCAATTCTGCCGTGACAACCATGTATCACAAGGCTAAAACAATTGCAAATGCCAAACAACTTGGTCTAGGGGTAGGATCACCTAACAAGATATAAAACAACCGAATCTCATGAAAAGCAGACTAGTCCATGAACTAATTTTATCGGATGATATTATGCTAATATAGCCATGTTGTCCCATTGATTTTAGTGGTGCCCCCACACGACAGTCCCCACATATCCCTATTGAAATACTTCCAACAGTAAACAGTTTTGTCAATGGATCTTTCAGATTTTAGTGATATGGTAATTTATCTCTCACAAGTCACAACATTCATTTGATAGCAGTATCTTCACAAGCCTTGTATCTACACCCTAGCTGCTGTAGTACGGCAAAACGATAATGTAACCACGCACAATCCTGGTACTGGAAACATTCACCAGAAAATATATTCAGTGAATCAACAATTAGTCAAACAGAGTGTGAGGTGGGAAGCTATAGGAATAACCTTATGGCTAGCCACCAACATGGAAAAGGCAAGTTTCTCCGGGAAGCATTTCCAAATTCGAATACATGTGTAGCAATGGTTTCCAAATGCTAATCTGCTGAATAGGAGTCATACTCTTTAAATTGACAAGAAAAACCTACAAATCTGATAAATTCGATTATCAAAGCATAGTTCAGAGTCTCCAGTGTGTGTGCTTCATCAATCCCCAAACCTATTGATCTTTTATTAAAAGTTTGTTCTGTAAAGCAGCTCTCCAGATCCCAAACACAGGACAATATTACCCCCAAAATTGACTGACATATCATTGATCTACCCTCTTTCCTTTTTCATGCTAACCAAATAGTCATGAGTTTGTAACATTTTTATCCTTGAAAGTTTTCCAAGAGTAAGCATATAGAGCTGCAGATTCAAGAACAATAATAATGAGACAGGCACACAAGATCAACACTCTTCCTTGATGACCTTTTAAAGAGAGAAAACAAACTATTTGTTCGTCCATTCCCCAAAACAATTGTCAATGATAAAGCAGTAGCATGATAAAGCAACCAAACTTTTGTCAATGAAAAGAACGAAGATGACTATTTGTTCGTCCATTCCCTCAAAAAATCTATTTGTTCATCCAGAATTCTCGAATGGTTTTCCCCTATGTCCATTCCTACAACAAGTAACAAGGTAGAATCAATGGAACAATTTCAAGGAAACTGCAGCACACATCAAGATTCAAATCACAGCACTGGACAAAACAACCAGTATAAAAGATGGACAAATGAAAAAAGAACCCGCACCCGAAACTCAAGAAACAAAGGTAAGACCGGTACCTTGAAACGGCCAAACCTTGAGTTCGCCATAGAAACAAGCACAACAACAAAGAGCCTTAACCTTCAAGCACGTTTGTTTTCTCTTTCACTAAATGAAGTGAGCAGAGAAGAGAAAGGTGCGAGGAGAAAGAAGGACGACTAGTATGCAACGACCATCTCAGACTAATCTTTAGTATTATAAAAGTGTGAGTTGGTGGTTGGTCCATTCTCCCTCCTCTCTTCTCAGCCATCCAATTTGATCTGGACCATTCGTCTCTCTCCTCTCTCTCTCAGGATACAACCGCCCACCCCCTCCACTTTCCCATCTCCTCGCGTATTCTGACCACCTTTTTATCTCTGTCGCTTGCTCTCCAATGTTTGATATGTGAAGTTGGCCAGGCAGTAAGTTTCGTCTCACCATTTTTATGACTTCGTTGCAACGCACGGGTCTCTAACTATTCAAATAAACTATGACAGTTTGGCATTGTAGCCATCTATGTGGAAGTCAAATTGAGTTTAGATCACGTCACAAGCACATATTGATCACAATAGCAGAAAAACAAGAGCAATAAAATATACGCATCACCAGATCTAGCAGCACCCAACCCAAGCACTGTGGCTAAGTCAAAGAACCAGCTGCCCTTATACAAATTAAACATGCCCTACTAGTAACACAAAATAATGCATACCTTAGGAAGTTTTCTTCTCTACTGCAGAAAGATGATATGACAGGAACAACACCTCCAGTCCTCCTCTCAACCAATTTTGGGATTTCCTTGCATAGGCCTCAACAAGTAGTACGAGTTGAAAGCACCAACAAGTCCCTTTCTTGAACTACCTTGTCAAGACCCCCGCTGCCTACATTGGCCATACATACATACACGAAGTACAAAGAGATCGAATTAGTCGGTCGCCGAACCATGCGCTAGGGTCCAAACAAGGGCAAGATTCATGGCACCTACTACCACCACGCGAGAGCCATAAAAAAAGAGATATTTGATCTTTTGCCACACCTTTCATTTGCATTTGATGATTTGACCTATGATATCTCATTGACATGTGGAGCCAAGGCCCACATGTGAACGACACAAATGGGGCAAATCATCAAATTCCATGTTTATGCATTGGGCAAATCCTCCAATCTTTGGGAGAGGGAAACAGGTAGTGACTGCGACTTTCTTACGGTTTTACGGATTACAACTTCAACAGCGACAACAAACGTACCTGTGGAGGAGGAGAAGCGCCAAGAATCTGGCTCCGGGATGCCAAGAACTGCGCCGCCGGGGTGGGGGAGGAAACCAAGAGGCGGCGGCGGCAGTTCAAGTGGGATTGTGCAAATTAGGATGCCAACCTGGACGCGAGGATTGATTAGGGGGTAGATTTGGCTTGATCTTGTTTGTGGGGAGAATAGATTTGGGGTCTGTAGTCTGGACGCAGTGGGGGCACGGGAATGCTACGGCCCGCGTTCGAGTTGCCTTGCCTCCGAATTAAGGGCCTCGCCTGTTGTTTGGAGTCGTGATTCGTGAGGATGTGCCTGGCGTGGGCCCGTGTCTTGTTTGGTTTTTATTGTTAGGAAACCTAAGCCTAGATCAGCAGCTTGGGTTCATGGTGAGCACTTTATCGAGAGACTATAAAGAATTTTTTGTACGGATAATCCATTTTTTATTCGAAATTACATAAATATACCCGCGGGAATTTTTTTTACAAAAGTAGGCTCCAGTCGCCTAATGGTTGGGCGACTGGAGCTTTTCGCCCAACCGGATCGCGACAGCTGGAGAGTCTACGAACCGTTGGGCGATTAACTTCAGTCGCCCAACGGTTCGGCGACTGCAAGGAAGTCGCCCAACTGTTGGGCGACTGAAATTCAGTCGCCGAACCGTTGGGCGACTGAGGGTGGATACAAAAACGCGCTCGGCCGCCGACCGACGGCCACTGTTTCCTTCGACGCGCAGAGAAGAGAAGGGGAAAGGAGAGGAGGAGAAGAGGAGGGGGAGAGAAAGAGAGGGAGAGGAGGAGAAGAGGAGGGGGAGAGGAGGAGAAGAGGGAGGGGAGAGAAAGAGAGGGAGAGGAGGAGAAGAGGAGAGGGAGTGCGCGATTTCCAGGTAATTTTTTGTGTTATATTTTTTGTTAGTGTAGATAGTTAGTGTAGATAATTAGTTTAGAAATATAGTTAGTGTAGATAATTAGTGTAGAAAGATAGTTAGTGTAGATAATTAGTTTAGAAATATAGTTAGTGTAGATAATTAGTGTAGATAATTTAGTGTAGAAAGATAGTTGGTGTAGACAATTAGTGTAGATAATTAGTGTAGATAATTTAGTTTAGAAATATAGTTTAGAAAATGTAGTGTAGAAAATTAGTTTAGAAATATAGTTTACAAAAATAGTTTAGAAAATGTAGTTTAGAAATTTAGTTTACAAAATTAGTTTAGAAAATGTAGTGTAGAAAATTAGTTTAGAAATATAGTTTACAAAAATAGTTTAGAAAATGTAGTTTAGAAATTTAGTTTAGAAATTAGTTTAGAAATATAGTTTACAAAAATAGTTTAGAAAATGTAGTTTAGAAATTTAGTTTACAAAATTAGTTTAGAAAATGTAGTGTACAAAATTTAGTGTAGAAAATTAAATGTAGAAATTTAGATGTAGAAAGTTTAGTGTACAAATTTAGATATAGGAAATTTAATGTTGAAATTATTGTATAAATTTAGATGTAGAAAATTTAATGTAGAAATTATTGTACAAATTTTGCAGGTATGACTCGTGCTGGACGTGACTCCGAGTGGCAGTACGCGCTGTTGGACGAGCACGTGGACCGCTCTCATCGCGCTTCCCGTCTAGTGCCGCCACCGGGGAGCACGGACGAGCCGCCTCAGCTGGGAGTGGTCCGGACACGCACACCTCGCGTGGCCTGGGGACTCGACCCTCGTTGGACTGCCAGGGTTTGCACTACTCCAGCGTTTAGTGCGACCGTAAGTTCGTTCCGTGCTGACCTTCACTTTGTTTGCAGGCTGCGGGATGCCGGGCTACTCCCTCTTGCCCGGATGGTGCAGGCCACGGACGAGGATGCAGCCGCTGGCGGGCGCGGGCGGGGACGAGGCGGGCGGGGAGCGATCACGACGCTTCCCGTTCGACCGTTCCCTGCTGACGGCTTTGGTGGAGCGTTGGCGGCCCGAGACGCACACTTTCCACCTCCCATTCGGGGAGATGACGCCGACCCTGCAGGATGTGTCCCTGCTCCTTGGCCTTCCGATCGCGGGAGACGCTGCCTTCCTACCGGAGGCCCCAGACGACTGGCGCGCTGACCTGCTTGGCAGATTCGAGGGTGTCGTTCCACCGGGCCCTCAGCACCACGTGTTCAGAGAGGCGCAGACCCATGGGCCGACGCTGAGGTGGCTCACACAGTACCGGGTACGTGGTTTTTACATTCGATCGTGTCGTCGAACCGTTTATTTGTGGTATTAGTACTAATAACAACTTGTTTGAATTCAGGTGGAGCGCATGGTTCCATAGGCAACGATCAGCAGGTGTCGCGCCACCTGGAGGCGTACGTGCTGTGGCTGTTTGGTTGGGTGCTTTTCACCACCAGCCACGGCAACTCGGTGGATGCGCGCCTTATCGCTTATGCGAGGGCGATCGCTGACGGCGAGCCCCACCAGGTCAGCTGGGGATCGGCCGTACTTGCCGCGACGTACCGCGCCCTATGCGATGCGTGCACGAGGATCAAGGCGAACTCGATCCTCACGGGCTGTCCCCTGCTACTGCAGTTGTGGTCGTTCGAGCGCTTAAGCCTCGGGCGACCTGTGCTAGACGACATGGGTCCGTACGGGCCCGAGATGTATCCAGGGGAGACGTCGACCGGCCGACGATGGGTTCTATCTGGTGCCGTCGTCGAGTAAGTATTATCACAGTCAACTATTTCTTTCTTATGACGATCGTCATTCTAAACAACTTATATTTTTGCAGGTACAGTTCGCGCACGTGCAGGTCACGCGGGCGTACCGGGTCTTTGTGGAGCAGCTCGACCGCATCACAGCCGACGACGTGCGCTGGGAGCCGTACGCAGATACGGCAGTTCAGGCCCGTGCTCCTGGCGGGCTGTCCTCACTTTGCTGGCGTGACCGGGCTTTCTGGCTCACCCGCCGGAAGCTCGTGTACCTCATCTACGTGGAGGACTACGCACCCCAGCGGGTGATGCGGCAGTTCGGGCTACGGCAGCCGGTTCCTGTACCAGTCGGACCATCGATTCCGCGCCACGTGCACGGGTGAGTGATCGTTTGTGCTAAATATTTACATACTTACTACTGCGTTCGCAAGTATCTCACATCCAGTAATGGTTCTATACGCAGGCACAGCGCGAAGGGAGTGAAAAGAGGCACGGACTGGTCGTTCAGGATGCAGCCCTGGGTCGAGCAGTGGCAGGGTGCGCTCGACGACCGCGTGGAGGAGGACAGCCCGTACGACAGCAGGGAGTACGCGGAGTACCTGCGCTGGTACCAGCCGCAGACCCGTACCAGGCTCGTATATGTGGTAGACCCGCCTGCCACACACGTCGCCGCTCCGACGGACACGTACCCCGCGCACTTCGCGCGCGACGCTCACCTCGCGGTACGTTACATGTCATTTCAAAGATTCCCAAATGGTAATGTCGTTTCGATAATCGACCATTTCATGTCTTTGTGTCCAGGCTGACATCGGTTCTGCCCTATGCGCGACTCCGGACAGTACTGGAGAGGCTCTCCAGTGGTGCGCACCTGACCCATGAGGAGGGCATCAGCTTTGCGCGTCGGATGCACGACGGGTGTAGACGTATCGTTAGCCTACTGTCCTGCACGAGGCTACCGGCGGTCTCCACGCCCACCGCTTCGACTGCTCGTCCACCCCGACCAGCGTGGCACTACTCTGGTGCACCTACGTGGATACGTCCTCCACCACCTCACCCGGAGCAGCCAGGGGGTTCAGCCTGGGCAGGGCCTCCTACACCGGTTCACTTCACGCCTCCTACGCACACCCCTGTCTTCCCCACGCAGATGGCGCCAGCTACGGGTACGCAGAGGTTCTTATATCGTGTTTATCCGAAGACGACATGCAACGAACTAACGTTATTAATATTGCAGGTACTTACCAGCAGCACGGCGTCTCCCCAGGCCCGGACGAAGTGGACCAGTTTTTCGCGTCTACACCGGAGTGGCCTGGACACTTCTCCGACGTAGCACCGGAGGTTATCTCTGGCAGTGCCCTCCCCGGTGCACCGGAGAGCACACAGCCAGAGGTGCAGCTGACTCCACCAGCGCGGGGGCGGGATAGACACCCTCCTCCTCGTTTTACTTTTTCGGATCGTCCTAACCCGTTGCACCGGAGGAGGGCCAAGCGAGGCCGTATGGGAGGACGCGGGCGCGTGACGGGGCACACCAGGGTGACTAGTGAGGCGACGCTGCAGATGCTATATATGTTATGCATGTAATGAAAAAACATGCGGCATGTTACTCACAGTTATATTATGAAGTTTATTTAAATTTACAGAAGTCTATTATCTCTCTCCGCACATAAACTATCTCACTTAACAGTGTATGTATCGATCGTTCTGTACTCAATCTTTCATGAAAAAAAATTTTAAAACTTTTTACACACCTACAATATACAATGAACATAAACTTTTATTACAACTTCACCGTATTTTTTACCCGTTCAACGTTACAAAATTCACAAAATCTAAAACAATACACGGGGGCTACATGAAGTCGCCCTACGGGATGGCGACTGCATGTTAGTCGCCTAACGGGATGGCGACTGCATGCTAGTCGCCTAACGGAAGAGCGACTAATGTAGTCGCTCTACTGTGCAGCGAGACATACTGTGTCGCGGTCTGGTTGGGCGATAGGCTCCAGTCGCCCAACCATTCGGCGACTGGAGCCTATTTTTGTAAAAAATTTTCCCGCGGGTATATTTATGTAATTTCGAATAAAAAATGGATTATCCGTACAAAAAATTCAGACTATAAATAGGGAGCTATACTGACAGAATTTGTACATATGCAAACATAAGTAATAAAGAAAGATTAGGAGTTCTTTCTACCTCTCTATGTATTTTCAATCTATTATTCTGTCTTCTGTGATTGATCTCGTTTCACTTTAAGTAGAGGAA
>CM029667.1:11514826-11626157 GCA_017311315.1 Dendrocalamus latiflorus
TTCGTCCCGGTCCACTCGCCGTTGCCCGTTGTGTCCTCCTTCGGCAGCTCCAGCTCCGATTCCTCGTCTCCCGACTCGCAACCACCTCAGCAGTCTCGATCATCTTCAACGTCTCCGGCTGTCTGGAGAATATGTATTTTGTGTGCATTAGAAACCTCAGAATTGGCGTTGCAATCAACATGAACATTGTGGACAGAATTGCAATCACGAGAACTTGATTGATCTTGTGTCTTCCTCTTAACCCAAACTAGCTTTCTTTCTTTACCATCCACACCTCTAATTCCATGCATTGTTGGCTTGTTTGCATTACACAAAGGAGGAATCACATAAGCATCCGCACGAACTAGGATATTCTTCATTCTCCCATAACCGATTGCTTCTTTCTCCTTACGCAAGTCAGAGCTACTAGGCCTTGTAACTTTAGATTGCATGGGTGAAGCACAAATCAAGTGGCCACGTCAGTTTTGCTATAGGCTAAATTTGAGCGTGGCATAGGCCACGTGAAGTCTCACATGGGACAGGAGGAGGCCCCACATGTGGATTCATGTTGTAGTGAAACCTTAATGGCAGCATGACCAATTTGGCAACTGAACACTGTAAAGGCCATGTTTTGAACTCTTGGCTGCACACATAAGGCAGTGTGCTAACCGTGTAGCAAAATAAGAGGACATGTCTTGTGGTAAAGTTGCACACCTTTGCAGAGTAACAAACTATCCTGGATAGCCGTATACGCGGTCATGGACATGTTGAGTATGGTTTTTCACATATTAGACTTTGGTTTTACAAAATCTAGTTTATGGAAAATTTGTGAGATCTTTTAAAGATAGTCTGAGTGCGATACCCGTGGTTAGGTTAGTGTTAGAATACTGTCTTCACTAACGATATTTCAATTAAAATATTGTTTCTACATATTGTATTAAATCCAACTTTTGGTACTTATTTTACATTATTTTACTTCAGTCCTGCTCTTTGCACAGACAATCTTATTATGTCGTCCTTTGTCAATATCCATGCATGCATCATATCTATTAATTCTCCTGGTGTAACTTATAGAGTAATTTATGTGCTCACCTTGCTTAAATCTGTTACTAGATGATGACTTCATCGACTACGGTAAGGAATGCGATGACTAGGATGTACTGACCTTGCTTAAATGCATGCAGGCAGGATGGGCTGTTGCGTTATTTATCTCCTACCGATTTACCTTTATGTTTGGCTTTGTGCCGTGTTATTGTAAAATTGGCCATAAGGCCCTTACACTTCATCTTATAATAAAATTTATCATTATGCATGATATGTATCTCTGTTAGCCCTGTATACATTAGTTTTTTTGAACTAGTGCGACTTATACAGAGAGTTTTAGAGTTATTATTCTGGGATTTGACAAGTCAAGGTAGCCAACACTTAGTCGAACACCGCATGGCAAGCACTAGGGCCATGTATCCACACAATAAATTATGTTCATAGCTAAGACCAACAATGCACGTGTGTGTGTTGGGTGAGTAGCTGGGCGAAAAGGCATGTGCATGGTAACTAGAGATCTGGCACATGGTGACTACTGCGTGACGCGGTGGGCAAATAGGCGATTTGCCTATGGGGATGTGCACGAAGGCCCATAGTGACCAAGGGCAGACCTACAATGATTCAATGATATACAGTTGAATATGTAAAAATTTGGGTAAAAAGACTAATATAAGGTATAATATATATGTATATTTATAGTTAGACCAAATTCATCGATTTCATACCCAGTCAACCCACTGGCCCAAGAACCGGACCCTTTTGGTCTTTTGGACCATGTCCCCCTCCCATCAACGCCTTGACGGCCTAGGCCCATTGCTTCCAACAATCCAACACAGTCACGGAGAAATGCTCATAACTCATAGACACATGCTCTCAGTCGCCAGTCAGTACTCTCCGTCTCTCGGCCTGGCAGCGGTAATCTTTGAGCCGAGAGCGACCAGAGGCTGAGTGACCGACCGACCGCCGACGGGCAATGGCTACTGCGAGTTTATGACGGGCTTCTTCCGGGATCCCTACCTGCCTCCGCTACTGCATCTCACTTAGAGCAACTCCAGCAGGGCCACTACTTGAGCCCTCATCCTACTTTTGAGGGCCGAGGGGCAAAAAACTCACTCCAGCAGGGCCCCTACTTGAGCCCTCAAAAGTAGGGGGCCCTCAAATCTCTCCCTCGAGCCCTCATTCCTGGGGGGGTCTGGAGGGAGCCCCTACTTTTGAGGGCTCAAGTAGGGTCCTGCTGGAGTGAGTTTTTTGCCCCTCGGCCCTCAAAAGTAGGGGATTCCTCCAGACCCCCTAGGAGTGGGTCCTATGTGTCATCCCCTCTAAGAGCATCTCCAGCAGGAGCCCTCAAATCAGGGCCCCTACTTTTGATTTGAGGGCTCCCCCTATTTTTGAGGGCTCAAATTTTTTGCATCCACTCCAACAGCAGCCCTCAAATCAGGGCTCTCAAATCTATCCCAACAGACAATGACACAGAGGACCCACCTGTCATCCCCTCCTCGCGGGGACAAGAAGAGTCGTGTCGGGCGGGGGAACATCGGCGAGCGGAGAGGAGCCGCTGGGACGTCGCCGGAGGGGAGGAGCTCCGCCGGATCTAACCAGAGGGGGGAGCCGCGCCAGATCTCCCCGCGAGGAGAGGAAGCGTCAGGCCAGGATCTCGCGCAGGGAGGGGTCGGCCACGCCGGGAGCCGGGGAGGAGCCGCGCCGGGACGTCCCCGCGAGGAGCGCGTCGGAGTGGAGTCGACCAATCTCGAAACACCACGGATCAGCGCGAGTGGAGTGGAGCGGATTGGATTGGGCTTCCGTACCAGGGGTTCGGAGGAGAGGGAGCAGCCTTTGGGGTCGAAGCCGAGGACCTCGACGGCGGGCTGGGACGAGGCCCGTCCGTACGACGCGAGGACGCGGGTGGCCTTCTCCTCCCGGCGCCGGATCCACGCCGCGCACGCCACCTTCCCGCCGCCCGCCGCCTCGTCGCGCGCAGGGGAGAGAAAGAAGTCGCGCGCGGGGCAGAGAAGGAAGTCGCGCGCGGGAGGCGCTTGCGGAAGGGGTGAGGACGGGCTGCGGGCTTCGCGCGCGGGGAGGGGAACTGGCGGCGCGCTCGGGCGGGGAAAGACGCGGGCGGGGAAAGAGGCGCGCGAGGAGGGGAACAGGCGGCGCGCGAGGGAGGGGAAAGACGCGGGCGGGGAAAGACGCGCGCGAGGAGGGAACAGGCGGTGCGCGAGGGAGGGGAAAGAGGCAGCGGCGCGTAGAAAACTGCTCCAATTGTGATTTGGGGGCTTGGCCTAGAGCCCCCAGGAATGAGGGCTGAGGGGGGATTTAAGGGGCCCATCAAATTTGAGGGCTCTAGTAGGGGCCCTGCTGGAGCTCTATTTTTGTCTCAAGCCCCTAAATTTGGTTTTGGGGGCTCAAGTAGGGGCCCTGCTGGAGATGCTCTAAGAATGAATTTGAGGGTCCTGTTTTGAGGGCTCTTGCTAGAGTGCAGCCCAAAAAACAGAGCCCTCAAAAGTAGGGGAGCTCTTAAATAAAAAGTAGGGGCCCTGTTTTGAGGGCTACTGCTGGAGTTGCTCTTACCTCCAAACTGAAGGTATGGAAATGGAACCCAAATTGCTCAAGCGACTAGGATACTAGATTGTGTAGTTGCATCTGTAATCGATGTTGGTAGATCTGGCTGTTGCACATCAAGTCATGAACATTGATATTCACGAGCATTGTTCTGTGATAGATGTTGGTAGGGTAGATCTGTCGTCTGTGCTTGTTTGGTCACTCCCCATTCATACGTGCTGTGAAATTTCTCTTTGGTAGATCTATTAGGAATATCTCCTCTACATTTTGCTGTGAAATCTCTGTGTTGCTTTCAGTTAGTCGATGTTTTTTGGTTATACATGTTGTTATTGTCATACATCATGAAAATCTGTTACGAAGTAGTGTTCAAGCTGCTCATTTGGAATGGTGAGGAAACTGAGGATGACCTCTTCTTGAGTGTTTGCTAGGGATCTCAGTAGCTGGTAGTTTGCTCCGCACATGCGTGCTTGCTTGGTCTGCTTAGACTGAACAATTTTCGCGAAGTCTGACAGAGAATTCTCTGATGAAGGGATTGCATTGGATCCGAGAGAAGTGCCTATCCATTGTAAAAACATGAATTTTTGTGTAAGATAGGCAGCATATTGAGGATACTGGCTCCTGAGCTTATGAACATACGATATGTGAGTAATTTGTGACGAAATGCAGTAGGTAGAGTTCAGTTGATTAAGTGTACTTAAGTTAGTTCTTTCCTGCTAGTACACTAGTCGAAATTATCGATTCAGTCTGCTTAAGTTAGTTCCTTCCTGCTACTACACTAAATGAAATTCTCTTCCAGAATTGTCAACTTTTAGCAATGATTGTATGAATTGGTCAGAAAATGTACTTGCTTGGTTACAGTATTATAGTTTAGAATCATTTGTTTTTGTCAAGGAAGAGTTAGGAACCCTGACCTAATTGCAGTTTGTATCTTCCCTCCATTTGGCTCTTAATTTTGCAATGTCCATTACATATGTTGCATCATACACGCAGAGTCATCATCTTGAGATTTCTTTATTTTTGGATCGTCCCTCCATTTGCCTCTTAATTTTGCAATGTCCATGTTGCCTCTTAATTTTTTTATTTTTTATTTTGTAATTTCATTATGTTACTTGAGATGTTGTCTCTAGTACAATAATTGTATTTTAATTTTCGCTATTGTGGATCTTTATATTTTCTATTAAACAATCTTTTTGTAACTTTGAATACCTATCTCGAAATTCCTGGGTTTGCCACTGACAGCAACGTTGGGGAGCGCTCAGTGTATGGCGTCAGCAACACTGGCTTCCCACGCAGGCAATGCTAGCGACACAGCAATTTAGTACTGACAGTGCGTGGGTGACTCCGAGTGACGTGCACATGGGCAGGCGACAACAATCACAGGTGGCACATGGGAAACACGAGGCGATGGATTCAGCTACGCATGGTGATGGCAGCAGCGCTAGGAAAAGAGAAGATTGCTAGGGCTTTTGGTTTAGGCCTCCTCTCCACCACGTTCCCTTTCAACATAGCACGAGTTCGACTCGAACTTCAACTTCCCACATACGGCTCATTCCAGGAAATGAATCCCCCCTCTAAAATTCCAAGCATCTCATTTTCACATATCCCTTTTTTGCTATTTACGCACAGGTGCTTGACAAGGCTATTTGTATGAAATTGCAACATAGTTGTTTGGTCTTTTGATGTGTAGGTAGCTTGGAGGATGTATTTGGACTAGGTGGGGGAGCTAAGGTCTAAAGCGATCATATAAGTCTGGGTGAAACTATGTGGTGCAAGCGGGAGCATAGAGAAGACAAGGATCATGACAGGCAAGTTGGTGTATGTGCTGCACCAAGTGACGAGACCAATGCACTAGGAGACGGTTTGGGAGACCAAATGTGTGAAGACATGATGGTTATTTATTGAGCACTATAGGCGACATGTCAAAGCATGCGGAGATGCTTTGAGGTGAAGGTGACGAAGTCAAGGGAAGGTGCCTGGAAGCTTAGTCGGGGGTATTTTGGTAATTGGCTAAATACCGAAGTTGGTGACTTGATCAAAACCACGGTGTGGGGAGGCACAAAGGAGAGCTAGAAATGTAAGTGGATTAATCCCTAAGGTGTTAACGGGTTTGAGTCTTGTAAGCTCTTTGAAAAGTGTGCATGAGTGTGTAAAACCTGTCTTAATTAGGGTTGATGGGTTTCCCAAGTTTCCTTAATGGCTTGGACTCAATAGGGTTGTGTGTGTGCTGGTTATTGTAAGGACCCGGAGCAACAACTCCAGAACCCACTGTGTAAATCGCACTATTCTAGGAAAAGCTAGTGCACACAGATTGAACAGTGATACATATCATGCATGATAACCAAACTTTATTATAAAGCAAAAGTACGGGCCTTATGGCCAAGTTTACAATAAGGTGGCTTATGGCCAAACATAAAAGTAAATAGCGGAAGATAAATAAAAGGAGCAGCCCATCCTGCCTACCCACAGGCGAATGACTGTAAGACGTGGCTTATTCATCGCAATCCTCAACATAGTCGACGCCGTCGTCCTCTGGCAACAGAGTTTGAGCAAGGTGAGCACATAAAGTACTCCACAAGTTACACCAGGAGTTATAACAGATTTGATGCATGCATAAGGAGTTACAAAGAAAGGCATATTATGGTTATTTGCATAAAAGGCATCATTGGAGTAAATACAGTCAAGTAAGTGCAAAAGCTGAATTTGATACAATATGTAAAACATTCTTTTTAACTAAAATAATAACGTTAGTGCAGACAACAACCTAACACTAACCTATCCACAGGTATCCCACCCGGACCATCTTTCTAAAAGATTTCACAAGTTTCCACAAACCAGATTTTATTAAAACCAAAGTCTAATCCATGAAAAACCATACTAGGTATGTCCTTGACCGTGGACACGGCTATCCAGGATAGTTTGTTACTTTGCAGAGGTGTACAACTTTACCCACAAGACATGTCCTCTCGTTTTGCCACGCGATTAACACACTGCCTTAGGTGTGCAGCTGAGAGTTCATGACAACGCTGTTCCAATGTTCCATTACCAAATTAGTTACGCTGCCACTAAGGTTTCACCGCAACATGAATCCACATGTTGGAGCCCCCTCTTGTGCCATGTGAGACTTCTCATGGCCTACGCCACGCACACATTCAGCCTATAGCGAAACTAAAATGGAACTTCACAAATTACTTAGCCAGGTATGTCCCATACCAGACTTGTGGTAGTACGGTGTGACTTGGTAATAGTAGTTCACAGACTGGTCCTTAATTTGACTTAGGCCTACCCACATATCCCTTGTGCAACATCGAGTCAACGAACTACGACGCATGCCAGCAAGCACCCACCATCATACCAATGCCTAAGTCTAAATCAGGTTTTATAATTTTATTTTATCAAACTTTCAAGACTTTCTTGACTCACCAACGTCAAGAATAGATTTTATAAACCATCATTTTGTGTGAAATGATTATCCCACCCAAATTATTCTAAGCATGGCTAAGCAATTCTATAAAATTTTCTAGTTAATACTAATGTACCAACTAGGTTTTCATCGATGGTGACAAGGTACGTTCGTTCAATATCGAGATTGGCCATACACAAAGGAATTTGGTGTAACTAAAGGTTAAAGCACATTTGAACTAATTTGAATAAAAGTACGCATGCATAATAATTTAAAAACAATATAAATAAGTTAAATTACTGGGATCAATATGGTCAAAGGTGTAACTTGCCTTGCTCGAAGTCATGCTGCGATTCGTCGAAGAAAAACTCTCCGGATTCGTCGTAGTCTACACGTAAAGAACCAAAATAAATTCAAACAAAATTCAAACAAAACTCAAAAATCCAAAAAGAGTACAGAAATGGATAGTTTAGAATTTTAGAATAATTTAGAAATTTGAACGGGTCAAATCGGAGTTAAAATGGAGAAGTTAGGGCTCCTGGAAATTTAAATCTAAAAGAAAAGAAAAAGACTGATTTTCTGCATTATTTTTATACTGAAAAATCAACTTTATGACGTCAGCATTTATTTTATTTTTCATGTTGAATTATTTTTATACTGTAAAAGTGGACTGAGTTCACGGGTCGGCGTGGTCCACCGTGGACTCGGTCCATGGCCGACGTGGCCCGAAAGAGGAGGTGGTGGCCAGGTGCTGACGAGGCGGCCACACGGGCTGCCAAGCGGGCGCGCGCTGACGGGGTGGCGCCGGCCGAAGGCGGCGCTCGGGCTCGCGGGCTCGCCGACGCTCCGGCGCCCGGCGGCGGTGGCTGAGTCGCGCAACGGCAAGAGGGGAAGGCGGGGGTCGGGATCACCTGGACGCGGGGTCCGAGAGGCGCGGGAAGGGGGCCGACGGCAAGCTCTAGCGGCGGCGGCGCGCGGTCGAAGGCGGCGACGGTCTTCGGTGGTGGCGTCGCTCGGCGGTAGGGCGGAGGGTGTTCACCGGCGCACGGGGAAGACGGTGGTGGCTGAGTCGCGCAACGGCAAGAGGGGAAGGCGGGGGTCGGGATCACCTGGACGCGGGGTCCGAGAGGCGCGGGAAGGGGGCCGACGACAAGCTCTGGCGGCGGCGGCGCGCGGTCGAAGGCAGCGACGGTCTTCGGTGGTGGCGTCGCTCGGCGGTAGGGCGGAGGGTGTTCACCGGCGCACGGGGAAGACGGTGGTGGCGTCGGCGAGGCGCGGGGTAGGCCGGGTCGACGTCAATTTCTCGCCGGAGCTCGCCGGCGCCGAAAAAGGGGATGCGGTGCTTGGGCTCGGAAGAGAGAGCAATGGGGCTCTCGGCGCACGGGAAAGGCAAAAGGAGGGGTGGACGGGCTCGGGGAGGGGCTTTTATAGGGCGGGGAAGGGGGCAACGGCGGTTGGTTACTCGCCGGATTAAAGCGGTCGGAGGCGGCTTGAAACGTCGGGGGTAAAGAGGCTTAAAGGAGAGGGAAACGGGCGGGAGTGACTGAGGAGTGAAGGAGGCAATCAAATCGTGCATTAGCTCGGGGCTTAATTGCCGGAAACGGCTGAATTTAGAGCTCGGGTGGGCATTCATGGCGGCTCAGCTGGAGGAAGAAGAAGGGGGAGGTGGGAGAAGGGCCTGACATGCGGCCCCGCATGTCGGCGAGAGAGAGAGAGGGGTGAGGGGAGAGAGAGGCGGACGGCCAGATTTGAGCCACGCGTACAAGGAGGAGATCAGGCCATTGAATTCAAAATGAAGAGGTAAGTGGCAACGGAGGGTCCAGATTAAATCGAGCGGTGGGGCGGATTCAATTTGGGAGTGTCACGTGGCGGATGGACGGGATTTTAGCTTTTAAATTCGTTTTTAATTTTCAGAAATGCCAGACATTTAAAGTCTAAAAATTCTAGGAAAATCATAAAAATTCCTGGAGACATTTTAGACTTAGGAAAAATATTTCCAACTGAAATTTGATATTTTAATTTTTACAAAAATACTTTTTAGCTCTCAAAATTGATTTTTAAAATTCTAGAAAATTTCCAAAAATACTATAATTCAAGTATAACTTAGGAAAAGTAAAAATAAATTCTTTTTGGCTTAATAAAAATTCTTAAAATGAAATTTCTTACTTTAGGCTTCGAAATAAAATTTAGATAACTCCATATAAACTCCAAAAAATCAATAAAATGCAAATAAAAATTTTGGGATGTTACAGTTATTTAGAGGGGAGAAGAGAAGGTGGCTAGATCAAGGAATCTACAATTAGGATTCTGTTGGATCGAAGTTGACGACATGGGGGGGTGAATGTCGACTCTTTAAAATCGTCCCCCACAAGTATCAAATTAAAATGTTCTTCTCAGATAGCAACAAGTGCTATGAAAGAAAAAGGACTCACTGGACCAAGGAGAAAAACACAGAGAAGAACTCAAAGGAGCAAGAAGGAAAAAGCAAGCCAAAAGAATCAGCTACAAGAAAACACAGGATTGCTGGGAGCGGTCGGTCAGACCGCAGGCATCAGGCCGGTCTAACCGCTCCCTGGCCAGCGGTCTGACCACTCCCTGACTGCCCTTCTAGGCCCAGTCTGACCGCCATTGAGGTTCTGGTCAGACCAGCCCTTGGGCACAACAAGCTGCAGACTGAAAAATCAGACAACTCAAAATGAAGACTACAAACTACAGAGCAAATTTAGGTTTGTCTCTGGTACTCTTTGCCCAGAACAGTGAGACAACGACCTAAATAGCCCCAGGAGCCTAGGAGACCAAAAGAAACCATCTCAACATTATGAATTTAAGATTTGGGCTAAAACTGAAAATAACAGAGAGCAGCGACAAAAACTCAAATTCCCATTTAATCTCTTATCCTTTGACCATGAAACTTTGAGAATAGCTAATGAATAGCCTCAGGACTTAAGATACCAAGTTTAATGCCATCTCAAGAAGGGAAACACGATTCACAACAAAACCCTAGAAATGAAAGAAAGAACAGAGGGGGGCTGAAAATGGGAAACTTTGATTCATTCGATTTGCTCTTGGGAAAAATCGATCAAATGATCTTGGGATCTAATTCCATCACAGAGCAACCCATTTTGGCATCCCTCAGCAAGAATCGACATAAGAACTGAAAATCAAAAAATCAAGCAGAGGAGGCATCGAAGGCAAAAACCAACAGAGAGAACTTATGAACTCAATCCATCTCAAATAAAGACATCTCAGATTGATATTGAGGATGAGAGATACATGATTACAAGGAGTATCATATCATCCCTACAATCCCATACATGCTTGGATTGAGAGCACAAACTACATGCTTCCCTCAAGAACTCAGGAACAAGAAAAGCTACGGGAGACAACACACACAGAGCCAAGCCAACTCTCCTGCTCTCAACAACACATACCAACTAAAGCCTCAAAGCAAAACAACATCTCCAAAGGCTCTTTTGACTAAGGCAAAACCCTAACTCTCTCCAAAAGCCATGCATACAACCAGGAATTCACTCCTATTTATAGCCTTTGGCTAACGGGTCTCCAACCTGTTACACCCGCTAAATCCCGAATGGAACCGCCTTCGCCCGTGCAGCTTTGCGCTTTTACCGAAACGCCCCTCCTGCACCTTCCAGGAAGCTTCCACGTCTCTTGTCGTCCAAGCCTCGCAGCACCTCGAGCCATCACCGTCTTCGGCACACCTCGATCGTTCTGACCTCGGCACCACCTGCGCCTAGTCTGATCCTCCGTGCCTCGCCACGACTCCACCTCGATGTCCTACAGCCATCATAGACAAGAAACACATCACATAGCACCGCTCGATAACATGTAATCAACAGAAGCATTAAGAGTAATCTTAAGCAAGTAAAAGCTCAAACCTGTCGAACAAGAGACTAAGCATCCTAAGCCCATACGACCAAGTTGACCAAGTCCGACCAAACCGATTGCACCACGCAATGATAAGGCCCAAACCTCACAAACCAAACTCGACTTTCCTAAAACCGATGTCAATTACTCATCACACACTCGGGGTCACTTCCACATGGTCCATCAGATTCGCTCTTCCACCATGTCTCCTTCCATGGTTGCAAGAGAGAAAGTTTGAGAGAGGGTAAGAGTGGTGATGTGACTGCATCTTGTAATATTCCATAAGCATGTAAACATCTTTCTCTACTTAGAATCAATCAAAGCTTTGTTTCAATAATGTTCTTATTTGTATTGTTGCTTGCTTTGCTTGCTCTTGAGCATGACTGGTGCTTCTGTGGTTGTGATTATTCTAGCTCGATCTCTTGCTTGATTCACCTTGCTAGGGCACGTGAGAATAGATCTAGAAGTCCTCATACTTTTGACCTCATGAATAAGAAGTAATTTGTGATTTAGGATTTTTGGTGTTCTTATGACCTAGATTCGATTCTCCTTGATTCAGTGGACTTAAGCTCAAGAACCTTGTGATTCTTGATTGCTTTAGATCCCTGATAGCTTGAATAAGTCTTATGCAAAATTTGAAAGTGTCCAGATGAAATTTAGGAAAGTTCTTGAGATTCGAGTTTTTGTCCCAAGAGGATTTTAGACATAGAATAGGGGACTGGACAAACCGGCCCTAATCCAGTGGTCAGACTAACCATCGGTCAGGCCGGTCACATCCTGGCAGTCAAACCGGTTGCATCCGATCAGACCAGTCCATGACCTATGGTCTGACTGGCCTTGGATGAAAGTGTTATTTTGTTGGCTCGAATTTCTCGCTTTGTCTTGGCAAGTCCAAGTGGTATAATCTAAACATTGTGACTGTCATAGTCATTGAGTAAAGATTTGAATACCGAATTAGGAAAAAAATTTGGGATTCATTCACCACCCCTCCCCCCTCTGATTGCCAGCATCAGTGCTACAAAGTTGGGTCGGCTTTGCGAAGCTAAGCAACTAACGAATCATCTTTAGTAGTTCGATATGTGTCCGACACCATGTACCTTTCTCACCAATGTATGAGTACTTTGTATTTATAATACAAAGTAATCATCATTGTGTATTGTCTATTCTATTATTAGTGGATTATGTTTAGCAAAGTGTGAACGCCATTGTTGCTCCTAGTAGGTTTCTTTCCTGTAGTATAAATAGTGGTTACTCAAGTGCTAGAAATTTTTGTTTCTGTTGTTTGACAATAGGTATCCTGTGACTTGAATGGCAAATCACTACATAGGGACCGCAATACTCACTCCTAGGCCTCCTACTGGTTATTAAGTCTCTGGTTAGCTACCTATCTTTGGTTGCATGAAACAAGGTTGGATCGATGTGTGGATCCTATCCATATTACATTATTGCTCTCCTGCTCTAAAAAGTTGGTTAATATTTAGATACTTGTTAATTTGATATCCCTAGCTTATGGTGAGAAAAATACAATACCCTGGAATTCTCCATGGTGAAATGCCACGACGATTCCATGCCCTTTAAAGTTAAAACAGACTATGAATCATTCAGGAAAGATTTGGTCTTTAAAGTTAATAATACCCTACAATAATTTATTATTATGGTGTAAGGATCAGGAACAAAGACTATGAATCATTCATGAAAGAATTGGTCTTTAAAGTTAAATGATGAGCTCTAGGCATATCAAACAGCTCATAAGACACCCATTCAATGATGCCCTATCAGATGGTGTATAGTAAATCCTATCATCTTCCTATTGAGTTGGAACATAGAGCATACTAGGCAATCAAGGAGATGAATTTCAACCTCGATGGTACTGGAACAAAGAGAAAAAATCAGACAAAAATTGTAACACCCCAGGACCCACATTACCCTGGGATGCTACTAAAACTGCTCTACAACGAGTCAATTTACAAGATAAAATAAACTGGCAACAATTACTAAACAAGATAGTATAAGCGGAAGCATAAACAACTAAGGAATAACAGGATAGTGATAGCAATTCACTATTTAAAACATCCTCCAACATTTTAATCTAAAACATAGTTCACAAATTTAACATTATTAAGATAATGTAAACAAAGCTATGCAAGGTCTAGAATCCTTTCAACTTTATTACAGCATAAAAATATGATTCACGTGCATCAGTGTGGTGCCGTTCTACCCTTCCCATGCATGCTCAAAGTCCACCTATAGGGAGGGGGAAACAAGGGTGAGATAAAAATCTCAGCAAGCAAACTGTTTAACAGGCTATTCAAACTACAAACAATTATACATCATCATTTATAATTCCATACAACTATAACCACAATTCATGTCCACAATTATTAAACCACCACAAACTTCCATGAATCATACCTCTTCAATTTCGGATTTTATTGGCATCTGAATGCAGTCATTTTATCCACAATTAAATGCAAATGAAACATTTAATCTTCCACAAACCACAATAGGTTAATCATCAACATTCTTTCACAATTACAATGTTATTATCCTCAACCTCAAATCACCATCAATGACGTTAAAGCATTAACAAATAAAATCTTGTTTGACTACTTTTAAACCTCAACCACTATCACCACCAAGACAATAAAACGTATGTATGTTGTTTTCCAATACTTTGTTGTTTCTCACATCCACAATTGTTATCAACAATTAATACAAGAGAAAAGAATCTCATGCCACAATCACAAACCTTACCGTACACAAGGGATGAACCCCATTCCACGTCCACAACCATAATCCTCATACCACAAATAGCTCACATGAGCCAATTCCACATTACAACTATGAAGTTGTATAATCCACATTACAACTATGAGTTGAATATTCCACAAAATAACTTCACCACAACATATTGCATATGTATGCAAATGAATCTTTCCACAATGCAATGCATATGAATGCTATGCTCCACATCACTCTTTCCAGGGCAGGATTTGAGGTGCATCGTGTTACGGCAATATACGATGCTTCCCGCGGGATAAGAGGTGCATCGTATTACGGCAATGTACGATGCTGTACCGGTACGGTCGCGGCTATGTGCGGCGACATCCACATATGCATATGACATGATATGATATGATAATCACAAATCACATTAATCCATCCTCAAAGGAGCATCAACATGCTCACGACATATCCACATCCACCACATGTTATTTTCATGTTCCACATTATAACATTAAGCAAGATTTCCACATGGCTACTAGCAGATTATCAACATATCAATGGATAAGTACTTGCTACCATCTCCACAATTAAATTATCATGCAATCATGGCATAATGTATCAAATTATGATAATAATGTAAACTGCAAGTAGAAAGAATAACAAGTTAAACGGTAGCAACCACCGCTACGTTTACTTGCCTCAAACCGACGAAGCGAAGTAAAATCAAGAGCGCTCAGGGACAAGACCACCTGTCCAAAAGGCAACTCTCAGCACATAGCTACAGCATACAAACATGACATTAATAATTAAAAACGTCGCTAGAACCCCGAACCCGCACAAACTCCTCTCTGCTCAACAATTCAGCAAATTACCCTCTGCAGCAGTGCTGCTTAACATTTTTGTAACTTTAAAAATATTTATTCATTTACAGCAAACGATATCTCTCTGGATTCATCGCTTAAAAGCCTACATTTTTCATGTAGAACACCTATTTTTATTTTGATCACAGCTTGGTGTAATTTAATGCCCAAAACAGAGGAAGAACTCTGTTCTGGCAGATTGGACAGCAATAAACAAATGCGTCCCAACATCAGTAAAAGGGTCTAAAAATTCTGAATTTTATACAGAAGCTATAAATCTAAATTATCTACAACTTTCTCAATTACGGACATGGTCATAAAAATCATTTACGACCTCTAATTCCCAGATTACCGTCGGTCTGTACCAATCTGCTCGCCTGACGAACAGCAGTATTCCCGACCCTGTAACTCCCAGATAACAAGGCATAAAATTCCAAAACAAATACAGGAGATGCGTATGGAAGTCCTCTACAACTTTCCTTTTGGGAAGGTCCACAGGAAAATTCGTTTACTAGGTAAAAACTTTGCGAACAGACACGCTGCGCGAATCAATCTACAGGCAGACATCAGCTAATCTCTAATCGGGCAATTAATCTATTAACTACCTTCAAAATCCGTGCCAAGAACCCTAATTATTCCATAGAACAGAGGGTTTGGGATGAGGAAAAATTACCTAGATGATGGATCACCCCTTTTTTTCCTCCTCCTCTTCTTCTTCTTCCTTCTCCTTCCTTCTTCTCCTTCTCCTTCCTCTCCTTGGCTCCAATGGCAGCAGCACTTGTGGGGGGTGGGGGCACCAACCAGGGAGGGGGGCTGCGCCCAAGAGGGTGGGAAAGGGGGGTGGCGGCTGCGGGGGGAAAGGGGGAGAGTGGCTTAGGGTTTTAGGGGAGGGAGAGGGGGAGGTGCGGCCACCCCTTGGGCCTCCGGCCCAAGGTGGTCGGCCCACTCTCCCGATAGCCCATCCGAGTTTATTATTATAATTTTTAATTTTTTTATTTATTTTACACTATTCTATAATTTTTATTTTTTCCTTCCCGCGATTTACCGAAAAACCGGTGACTCCGCGATTATTTTAAAACTTACGCCGAATCGACGATCAGGGTATTACAAAAATACTCTTTGAACTTCGACTCGAAGCCTACAACAATGCCAACATTTAGAAGGAAAGAATGAAGTGGTGGCATGATAAGAGGCTGGTCAAGAAGAAATTCACTATTAAAGACACAATTCTTTTTTTTAATTCATGATTCAAGCTATTTGGTTGAGGGTAGCTGAAATGCAAATGGGATGGTTCGTACATAGCGTACAAAGCTCTCCATTTGTTGTTGTTGTCATGAAGGATTTAAAGGACAATTTCATCACAATCAATAGCCACCGACTCATGGTATACCTGGAACCTAACAGACCAAATATGGAAGAATTTGATATCTATGAAATGGTTGCAGGTTAAAAGCAAACTAGTCGGTCTAGCTCTTGATGTTAAACTAAGCAACCAACAGGATGGCCACACCAATCATGATCCAAAGACAGCCACACCACTCATGATTTGTGATAGACCATGTGGAGGTGACCCCGTGTGCGTGATGAGTAATTGACATCTGTTTTAGGAAAGTCGAGCTTGGTTTGTGTGGTTTGGACCATGCCGTTGCACGATGCAATCGGTTTCGGTTGGTCTTTGTCAAACTTGGTCGAAGTATTATAGGAAGCTTATTCTCTTGATTCGACAGGGTTGGGCTTTTTTAAGATTTCTCTTAATGCTATTGTTGATTACATTATGTCGAGCGGTGTTATGTGATGTGTTTCTTGTCTGTGATGGCTGCAGGACGTCGAGGCGGAGTCGTGGCGAGGCACGGGAAGACCGGACTAGGCGCAGGTGGTGCTGAGGTCGGAGCGGTCGAGGTGTGCTGAAGACGACGAGGACTCGAGGTGGTTGCGAGGCTTATACGGCAAGAAACGAGGAAACTTCCCGAAAGGTGCAGGAGGGGCGTTTTGGTAAATACGCAAAGCTGCACAAAAGGAAGCGGATACGGTTCGGGTTAATGGATAAAGCGCAGAATTGGTAGAGTTATCAGGTAAAGTGCAAATGTGAACCCGTTAATGGAGGCTATAAATAGAGAGGAGCTCTCTAGTGCTAGTGTGTGATTTTTAGGGAGATCTTAGAGAGAGTGGGTGTGAGAGTTTTATGTTTGTTTCTCTCCATGTATGCATGAGATGTGAGAGTAGTAGGCAGCAGTAGCCTTTGAGTTTCATTTGCGTGTGTTTCTTAATTTTCAATTGCGTATGGGGTGGTCTTGAGTGTGTGTTCTCTTGATGTAAGAGATGGCTGTGAACAAGTCTTTGTAAGCATTCATGTCTTTGTATCCATTTCATTATGAGAGACTTTGCTTGAGTTGGTATGGCTATCTATCTTCTCTTAAGTATTTTTCTTTTGGTTGTTGATTGCTTTGGTTCTCTCTTGATCATCTCTTCCTGTACCGTCAAGGAGTATTGTAATTCCTACTGCAGTCTCTATTTGGTTTTTAGCTCTAATCTTTTTACTTGAAAAGGAACTGCAATCAATGGATTTTTGCAGTTTTTATCTCAA
The DNA here is from genome assembly GCA_017311315.1 of Dendrocalamus latiflorus. NCBI lineage: Eukaryota > Viridiplantae > Streptophyta > Magnoliopsida > Poales > Poaceae > Dendrocalamus > Dendrocalamus latiflorus. The sequence continues at coordinate 11,531,865 of CM029667.1, forward strand.
CTGATTGCTTCTTGTTTCCTGCAGCAAAGACTGCACTTGGTCTGTAGTGAAAACTGATTTGCACTTTCAGTTTTTTGGACAGGGTAGCATTCAAGGAAAATAATTAGTTTCAGCTGTCGATGGTTCTTGAGTTGATCTCCTGCCGTTTTTTGTTCCTCTTTTCTGCCGTGCAGTACCTTCTTAGCAGCTGTCTATTGCTTTGGTAGTTCGGCATGGTCAGAGTATCTATTTTTCTGTTTTTGCTTTCTCTTTTATTTTTGCTTTGGCAGTTCTCAAAGTTCTCTTTTGCAGTCCTACAACATTTCGGCTTAAGTCTTCAATTTGATTTTCTTTTCTCTCGGCAGCTAAGCTGCTCTCGGCCAGCAGGAAAGTTTAATCACGTCAAACTGCAGCATTTAATTCTGTTGTGTTTCTTGCTGTTCGGACAGAGTGTAGTCCTTATGGAGTTTCGACAGCCTTAAATCCTTGCCGGTCGGACTCTCAAGGACTTGTGGTTTTTCGGGTAGCGTTTTATCCTATCGCTAGTTTGATTCCACTACAAAACTCGAAACAAGGTGCTGGATCAGATAGCATGCAAGGTAGTTCATTAGGATCTTCTAGTTCGCGTTTTGGCTCTTGAGTTAGCTTTTCACTTTTAGGCTCCCTGTCTATGTTTGTTTTAGATCTTTCGATGGTATGATTTTCATTTCTCCAGTGAAGGTTCTTTTGGTCCGATTTTAAAGATCTTTAGTGAGCATAGATTCTCATTCTTCATAGCTTACATAGCTATCGAAGAGTAGAGAAATCTTGTGGATACTCGAGGGAATTTTTAAAGGGCTCCATTTACCCCCCCCCCCTCTGTCGCCGTTTCCGATCCTTCCATTTGAAGACTGTATGTGCTTCAATCAAGTAAACTATGTTTCTTCCTTACTTTTATTTCCTTTACATTAAGGACAATGCAAAATTTGAGTGTGGTGGAGGGTGTAGTTTACTTGAATATTTACTTAATTAAGCTATCGTTCTCTAGGAAGTGATGAAAGTTGAGTTTATTTTGATCAATGCTATTATTTTCTATTTAAGCTATTCATTGTTTAGTCAAAAGTTGATGATAATTATAGTCATGAGTCTCTTTTATTAGTGGTGGTCTAACTCTTGGAGATGGATGCCTTAACCTATAGTCATTATTTGATTAAACAGAATTTTCTAGCTTTCTTTGAGGGTTGTTCCTTAGTAAAATTTGAAACCAGAGATTTTAAAGAGAATTATATGAGATGAAAACCCCCTTGATTAAGTTACAGTACCCTTTGATGATGAAGCACAGCCAAAAAAAAGTAGGTATAGGACATTTGAAACCTCCACATAGCCCTCTATTGATTTGGTGAGGTTGTCAAGTTTGTATCCACCTAAAAGTAAGAAGTCTTAGAAACTGGTCATCCTTTTTGTGTACCTTCCACCAATTGCAAGCCTTTCATATTTAGCACTACTAATCCTACCCTGGGGTCTGAGCAAAATTCGCTGCATATTCCCTCCCCTTACAAACCAGTTCTTTTGTGTCATCATACCTAGCTATCCAGAAATTTTAATTTCCATTGCACTACTTTGAACATTCAGCCTGGTTATCTTCGTCAAAAATCCTTGCACCAATTATGTTGGCTGACAGACGTGCTCATTATCTTCAAAGTGCATTCATCTTGGCTTGAAATATTGTCTTCCCCTTGTGCAATCCAATAACGGGGACTTCATCTATACCCTCGGATCACTCTTTGCTACTTGCACAAATCCACCTTCTAAAGCATGTGTTTGTTCATCCATCCTCCTTGATCGTCATCATTGTGTTCTAATGTCCTTTTTGTCAAGACTTCCAAAAATTCAGCATGAATCCTTATTTCACTTTGCAATATATAGGTTTTTAGATGAGCATTTACCCTACCAAACTCCACATATAAGCCTCATGTTGATTGTAGAAGTAGGGAGAGCTGTTGGCTTTAGTGGGGATAATCCAAGTGAATGAAAGATATTCTTTATTGAATAAGGGTTGTTGTAAATCCTGATTTTAGGCAGTAATTTGGTATGGATAAAGAACTTCTGGTGAGTAATTTGAGAAGGAGCAACTTACCATGTTAGTTCGATAATTGACTTGTGGTGGAAGGGTTGAAATTCTCTAGGTCGATTGTTCCCCATTTATAGTTGTAGGATTCTTGACTGTGTTTTATTGGGATTTAACTGACTTAACTTGAAAACTTTGATATGTAAAATTGTTTGATATCATAGTTTAGTCATTAGTTATCTTAAATTTCAGCGTTGATCCCTATCTTTGAGGTAAGATTTGCTTGAGGATGAGCAAAACTCTATGTGTGGGAGAGTTGTTAGCACTTGATTTGTATACTTTCTCACCCTATTTATCATCATTTTGTGTGGCATTACATGCTTAGTTATGCCATTTGGCAACTAACCCTAACGATTCCCAAAGATATTGGATATTATAGTGATGTGTATGGAATATGCTAAAACATATCACATTTAGTTGAAAAGAGCCAACAAAGAGCTTCCTCGAAAAATGTGCCAAAATGAACTTCGTGAACTAGCAAATTGAAGGACACCATGACATCTGCCTCATCGAAATGATCGAGATGCATATATTATTTGCCCAAATCAGAGGTCAAATGCGGAAGTTATGAAGCCTGGAAGCTGTCGAAACCCTGGTCCGCTAGGCCCTAGAGCTGCTCAACGCCAGGCCGATGCCAAAGGTCTTGAGAACCCCCTTATGGCCCAAATTTAAGCCCAAGTACATGGCATGGCCCGACACAACCCAGATGTGGCTCGATGCACTATCTAGAAGGTTTGAGAACCGACTTTGAGTCAGTGGAGAGCCGGATGGAGACCTACATCCAGGCTCAGGGTTATGCCATCTGGCGGAAGGTGAAAACCCGATATGTTGTTCCTGCCGATGAGAACATCAATGCCGGAAACATGGCCGATGTTGAGGCGAATGCTAAGGCAAGGAACATCATAATTCAGGGTCTGAGCAGTGAGTTCGATCGCATCTCACATCTGACGTCGGCCTTCGACATCTGGGTGACCCTCGATGCATACCATGAGGGCACCACCCAGATCAAGATGGTACGACAGGACCAGTTCAAGCGAGATTACAACAAGTTTCAAATGCTCGCTGGTGAGTCCCTCGATGAGTGCTTTGTCAAAATCGATGGATTAGGGTTAGCCCTCCAAGAAGTCATTGAATTGCCTAAAGCACAGAGCTGCGCAAACCTTGTCATTGTCCAGTGCTGCCTTGGCACCACTTGATGCCACCTTAGCATCCCACGCCGCCTCTACACTGCCCCGCCCAACCCCCTCAATTTGTCTGTCGTTTTCCTCTTCGACTCTCCTTCATCAGCAACCATGTGTAACTCTGATCCTCGTATGGAGTAGTCATCTTTTCATCTAACAAGTGTAGAGATCTTGCTGTAACTTGATGCTATGGTTGTCTTCTTGATATTAAGCATCTTCCTCAGTTGATGATTAGGTATGTTTAAGTATCGATTGCTTAGCCCTTGATGTAGACATGGTGTTTGGATCTAGTGTGCGGATCTATATCAAGTTATGTAGACCATATTGGTGTTTATTGGCTTGATAGACCCGTGATAGGGGAGAAGAGTGAATGGGCTAGTATTGAATGGTAGGGTGAGGGCCAACATAGTATTATTTGGTGTTATTTGCTATTTGATTGATCTAGTCTTTATAGTTGCAATAGTGAACCTAATCTAGGGGAGGAATTTCCACATCTTAGTTAAGCCAAGTTTCTCTTGTCCTAGTTTCAGTAGATCTGCTTTAGTTAATTTTCCACATCTTATAATCGTTACTTTCGTTAGTGGTAATTTATTCTAAGTGGTAAATATATTCAATGCTTCGCTGTAGATTTTGATACCTTGGAATACTTCTTCGTGAAAAGCTACAGATGAATCATGCATGTTGTGGCTACAGACCAAGCAGAGAGAGAGATGGTAGTGGAGAGTGATGAAGATGAATGTAATGGCCTGGGTCCTCCCCATGGCTTGTACTCATATATATACGCACATGAGGAGTGCTTTTACAGTTATACCCTTACAGCTGATTAACCCCTTCAGGGGTATTTGTGTCATTACACGTGGCCTATTCTGGGCCTTATAACTCCCTACCAGGCCTGCTAGGTTTAGGTGGGGGCCACCCCTACGACAGGAGCCTCTCATGGTGAAGGGCTTCACAGGGCCGAAGCCATGTCGCCGAGTCCTTTGGCCCCCTCCGTCCCCGCGGCCTGTGAACTTCTCCAAACTTGACCCGGGGCTGTGCTGTGGCCGAAGCAGGTGCGTGTTCTTCCGACCGTCCACGTGGTGAGGCGTGCTTGGCGCGGTGCGGGCCTTGAGGCGTCGTGACCATCAATGTGACGGCGGACTCCCGGCGTTTGGACTTCTGGGGCGTGCGCGCGCCCCCCGCTTGTGCTTCCACCGGTTGGCGTGCCGCCGATTGGCGTCCCTCCACGCCGGTGGCTCTTCGCCTGGTGAGGCCATGTATAAATATGCTGGCGCCGGGGGTCGCTCCCTAGACATCCCTTGTTGTACATCTCGTACCTGTTCATGGTTAACTTCTCATATGTAGGGAAAATTTTGTTCACCTGCGTTTGATGACTGCGTCGACTGGCGTCAACGCCCGCGAGCGTCGGTGAACAAAATACATCCTATTTGTGGGAATGCTTCACAGCTTGAAGCGGAAATGGCAAGGCCTGACTTGCTCTCGTAGACAGATATAAAGTCATCCATACGCTCTGATCGTGCGAACGAGCATATGCTGGTGTGGCGACGCATATCTGTTTACGAGATCATGTCTGTTCTTGCCGCAAATTGACCTTTGCGTGTTCGAGTTATGGTGGTCGTATGTGCTGTTCTCCGTTCTTTAAGCTCGCTCCATCCTTATTCTTCGAGTGGGTGGCAGCGGAGGCTGGCGCCTAGTCGAAGTAGACGCGCGCGCTCCGTCCCCTACCCATCGAACGAGTGGCAGCGAAGCTTGCGCCTAGTCGAAGTAGACGCGCGCGCTCCGTCCCCTACCCATCGAATGGGTGGCAGCGAAGCTGGCGCCTAGTCGAAGTAGACGCGCGCGCTCCGTCCCCTACCCATCGAAAGGGCGGCAGCGAAGCTGGCGCCTAGTCGAATTAGACGCGCGCGCTCCGTCCCCTACCCATCGAACGGGTGGCAGCGAAGCTGGCGCCTAGTCGAAGTAGACGCGCGCGCTCCGTCCCCTATCCACCGAATGGGCGGCAGCGAAGCTGGCGCCTAGTCGAAGTAGACGCGCGCGCTCCGTCCCCTACCCATCGAACGGGTGGCAGCGAGGCTGGCGCCTAGTCGAAGTAGACGCGCGCGCTCCGTCCCCTACCCATCGAACGGGTGGCAGCGAGGCTGGCGCCTAGTCGAAGTAGACGCGCGCGCTCCGTCCCCTACCCATCGAACGGGTGGCAGCGAGGCTGGCGCCTAGTCGAAGTAGACGCGCGCGCTCCGTCCCCTACCCATCGAACGGGTGGCAGCGACGCTGGCGCCTAGTCGAAGTAGACGCGCGCGCTCCGTCCCCTACCCATCGAACGGGTGGCAGCGAGGCTGGCGCCTAGTCGAAGTAGACGCGCGCGCTCCGTCCCCTACCCATCGAACGGGGGGCAGCGAGGCTGGCGCCTAGTCGAAGTAGACGCGCGCGCTCCGTCCCCTACCCATCGAATGGGCGCCAGCGAAGCTGGCGCCTAGTCGAAGTAGACGCGCGCGCTCCGTCCCCTACCCATCGAATGGGCGGCAGCGAAGCTGGCGCCTAGTCGAAGTAGACGCGCGCGCTCCGTCCCCTACCCATCGAATGGGTGGCAGCGAAGCTGGCGCCTAGTCGAAGTAGACGCGCGCGCTCCGTCCCCTACCCATCGAAGGGGCGGCAGCGACCGCCGCGTGGGCGGTGTAACATCCCAAAATTTTGAAATTTGAAAATGTGAAGCTTTTGAATTATTTTGCAATATGTTTTATTTGAATTGGAGTTTATGATGTTTTTCTGAGAAATTTGGTGAAGATTCCAAAGGTTAAAAGGATCAAGAAGAAGCAAACATATTTAATTAGTAGAAAATCAAGATTTAAAATGCGAAATCTGAAAAGATGATCCAATATAAGAAGAGAGAAACCTGAGTTAAAAACTATAAAATCTCATTTTGAAAATAATGGCATAAATAGCAATAAAAGCGGATGAACAAAATACAAACACACCTAAATATATATACATGTAACAGACACAATAATAATAATAATAATAATATTTGGAAGCTTAAGTTTCGAATGTCATACAAAAATCAGTAAATATAAATTCAATAACCCTAATTCAGAAAATAGAAGTCCCAAATTACAAATCCAAAAGCTTCTCATTTTCTCCCAGTTTATTTACTCACTCGCTTCCATGTGGACCCAGCCCCTCTCTCTCCCCTCTCTTTTTCCTCTTTCTGCCCACGGGCCCTGGCCTCTCCTCCCACCCTTTTTCCCTTGCCGACCGAGCCGGACCACCCACGCGCAGCGCGCCTGCCTTCTTTCCTTCTCCTTCTCCCTCCTCCTCTCTTCCTTTTCTTACGGCCGCGCGGTCGCTTCGCTCAGCTCCTTTCCTCCGCGTGGCAGCCATGCACCGCGCCTCCCCTGCTGTCGCCCACGGTTTTGCCCGCGCGCCCACGGTCTCCTGTGGCCATAAGGAGCCCCGCGCCACCTCCCCTCTCCTTCCTTCCGCCCGTGCAAGCCGACGCCGCCCCTTGCCATTTCGGCCCTCCGGCAAACACCACGGCCGCCGGACTATATCGCGGTGTGCGCCCGCCTTCCCTCCCTCTCCTCTCAAGCCCGATTGGATCTTCGTGCCACCGAGCTCGCGCATTGGCCCATTTTTCCCGTCGCCGGCCGTCGCCGCCATTTCCACCGCCGCTGCCTCCTCGATCGATTTCGCCCCGATTCCTCGCGGTGGGAGTGACTCCTCAGTGCCCCGGACCACCGCCGACCGTCGCCGGGGCTTCTCCCCCACCCCAGCTCGCCGGCACCATGCGCCACCGCCGCCCGACCCCGCCTCACGCCGCCGGCTCGCCATGGCCCCTCTCCGGCTCCGCCGACCCGTCGGTAAGCTTTCCCTCTGCCCCCTCCTGCTTAGGCGCGCTCGAGTTTCCCTCCCCAACCTCCCGGCCACCGGCGCCCCGTTTCTCCCTCGCCCCCGGCCGCCGTGCGCTGCCGCTCGCCTAGCTCTGTGCCGCCCGAGCCATGAAATCGTATCTCCAAGTTCTTACTCACTCCCCGTAACCCATTTTCGCGGTTTCCACCTCTCCCCGACCACTCATCCATCGCCGGCGACACCACTGTTGCCCTGCGCCGCCTTGCTCTGTTTTGAGCAAATCACCCCGCCCACCTCTTCAAGTTTATTTCCCTCTCCCAGTCATCAAAGGGGCGGTAGCCCAGTGGTTATCCGAGTGATGCATTCACCTTCAGTCGCGAGTTCAAATCCGGCCGGCACACCTTTTTCCCTATATTTTTGCTCTACTTTTTGTAGCTCCTTCTAAGTAATAAAAATCATGAAAAATTAGGGAATAATTTAGAGAAGATAATAAATTTGATTAGGATATAGAACCAGGTTATTTGAGCTGTCATAATATGTTAAATGTTATGTATGTTGTTTAGAACATTTAACTCAAATCTAAATTCCAATTAAGGGTATTAATAAAAGATGACTTGGGTTAATTATTTAAAAATTTCATGAAGATGTTGGATATCATGTTTAGCTAAAACAGTAAGGTTTAAATTAAAAGATTACCTTTGACCATAATTAAATATACACGATATCATTTAACACGCTGCCATTGAGTAAATTGCAATGGTAGGTTTAATTAAATAAGGCCTCTTCATAAAATTAATTAAACAAAAGGGCGTGACCATAAATATTTAAATTAGATGATCCTAATAATACCCTCGCCTTTATCACGTCACCAATAAATAAATCTCAACAACGAATTTAGTCGAGTTGATTTTTGGGTATAGCGAGCTTGGTCCTATGTAAATAGAAGATTAATTAAAATATGCAAGATACTAATGCTAAGGAATAAAATATCGGTATCAGTAGTTTTCGGAGAGCAATCAAATTAAGAGGTCATAATAATAAACATGTGTTAAAATGTAGTAGCCCTAGGTCATAAATACCAAAATAATCTCATAGACCTATAAACACTCTAAAGCAAACATGAAACCCTTAAAGTAGAGTCACATAAAATGACTGTGGATAGATACTCTAACTTAATAAAGTTTACGCTTAATTATAACGTATGCTCTAGCATTCAACATACCGCCATTAAACCAATCTCCATGGTAGCTTTAATTAAGTAACTATATTAGTATACGAACTCGTACGACAAGCTTTGCTAGATAAACTAAAATTAGAAATAAAGCTAAGCTTAATAATAACAAAGGTGCAAATAAAATGATAATGGTACCACTAATTAAATCTTGACACTAGCTTTAGTACATAATAGTATTAAGCATAATTGTACATATAACCAGTTAGGACCCATATGAATGAATCCTAATTCAACTTAAATTTAGCCTAGCTATGAATGAAGATGCATAAAATATGATAATGAGATTAATAAAGATTTAAATCTTACTTAATTACCATATATGAATACATAATGAGCCTTTGCTATTTATCTTAATCTAATTAGTAAGTAAATGCTTATATCAGAAAGTATTCTAAAACTTAATAAAGATATCCAAATGTTATAATATCTTCGACTAAAAGATTTATAGAATAAGTACAGATCTCATTCATCAATCCAGGTTGCCTTTATCATAACCTAAGTTGCAAGGAATACATACCCAGCCAGACTCATACTTCGCTACATAGGTCTACCCTAACTCATGGAACTTCCTTGATAAATACGAAAATAATAAAAGAGGTTATTAATAAAAAGATCGAACTTCGTCTTTCTCCAATCGGCTATGTTTGGCCACTTCTTCTCCAAAGTAAAATAATCCCTGTAGATACTTCCTCACTTATGATCCTTTATTATCCTAAAATTTTCCCCCACGGTAAAGCTATTCAGATAACTCGTTCTCTCACTCAAACCCAGCTACTGCTGTGTTTGCAACACACTAAACCGAATCACTCTGCTATTCTCAAATCGTAATACATGTATAAAATAAATTAAACCGGCCATTTAAATTATTCGGATTTATTTGGATCTTTTTGAGTTATTTACTTTTATTTGCATTCAGTCGTTTGTCGCGTAATTAGAAATTGGGAGTCGTGAAGATTCAGTGGATCAAACGAGATCAAGCTCGAAGTGAAGATGAAGAATAGAAGCTCAAGAGAAAGCATCGTGTGAGCCAAAGTCCGCGGTAAACCGCGCCAGGCGAGTCAATACTTTGATCATGTTGAACCTACATTTCTGCAAATTACTTTGCTTTAAATTATCAAATTGCATGCGGTTATTTATATGCAAATACATGTTAATTTAGACTCTAGTTATATTCCATTGTGTGCCTTGAATTAATATTACCCCTCCGTTGGAATACTTGAAGTCGAGAACCTTGTCGCCCTAGCACAAATTATAATAGTAACCTTTGGAAAATAAGTCCTTAAATATATGCCATGCTTAGTATTGTTTAGGTACTCATGGGCGCGAGAGCGCCCAAGCATCACTTTTAATCCTGAGAAAAATTTGTTGAGCAGTCATGGTGGGAATGACTGGTATCCTTTGATATGGTTATTTTATGCTCTCAAAAATCCCAACTTGCTTAAATATCTGAGCGGATGGTTTGGGGGCTGGTATGTGGTGCGGTGGGAGCACAAATTATGGAGTGTGGTAGAACCGCTCAGATAATACTAAGGACTGAATCTTGTGATGACCTCCTGATGTAAAACAGTACAACCACAAGTCTATAATGGGTACGACCTAGCTGAATAACTTGCAAGGGTTTAGTTCAGACATCACCGAGGGAAGTGGGTGCCAGGGTGTACTGGTTTACTCACAGTGAGGCACAGGGTGTACTGTACTCGCACGGCGCCAGAGGGGGCTTCTGACTGTGGTGGTGTAACCCTTCAGCAGTGAAACCTCAGCGTGGGTGGTGTCTAGCTAGATCGGAGTAAGGTAAAGGCTTTGTGATAAATTATCTGGGTCTCATGCCTAAGGAAGCATGTTGGCAAAAAGGATAGTTCATCTCTTGTGGTGAAAGTGTACAAACTCTGCAGAGTCAAAACTATTCGAATAGCCGTGCCCACGGTCATGGGCGGACATGGGAACTTAACTGGATATAGTTCTGTTTACAAAATGTTTGAAAACTGGGAATGGAAAAGTGGAAGGGCGAAGGGCTGCCCTGGTTTGGAATTGTCCTGGGCGTCGTCCCAGTGGTAAGTTAAGCGGCTATAACGCTGAAGAAATTGCTATATGGTGCAGATGCCATGTAACGGTGGATGGAATCTGAATCGATATTAATAATGCATTTCCTTGTACATTATGATTTGTTCCAAAATTGCTAAGTCATAGGACATTTTAATTAATTGTATTCAAAAGCACTCTGCGCAAAATAAAATAGCCCGAGCCTCTCCTTTGTTAAGCCATGCATACTATTTATTTGCATTCTGTGTATTGGCTCGCGAGCACGGGGTCGGAGTGCTCACGCTCGCTTTGCGACAAAATTCAGAATCAGGAAATCAAATCACCTCGCCTCAGCAACAAGATTGGACAAGCTGTCCAAGAAGATGAAGATGTCAAGGGCTAGGTCGCGAACCTCCAGTTGGCTGCCTGTGGGCAAGTCCTGAAGGTCCCACCTGTGTGCTTCATTCCGCTGCTGCAATTTATTGATTTCGGCCTAATCGGCCCATGAGTAAGTCTAATATTAAACTTTACGCTTCCGCATGATATGTATTTTGATATTCATTACTGTAACTGTGAGCACTATCTACTGATCCAGGGAATAGTGCAGTAATCACAGAGGAATCCGGATGTTAATATCTGGGTCCTTACAGGCATGGTATCAGAGCATATCGACTGCAGGTCGTGACCTAGTTAGCCTGGTCGTTAGTTCATAACTAGAAATACTTCTTTAAAAATACTAATTCCAAAAATATAAGTTATATTGCTCATTCTCATCTATCTTAGATGATTCCCCTTATCCATATGCTGCCCTAGCCATTTTACTTCTGAAGCTCTCTTACCCAAATTCAAAGTGATGAAAATCCAGTACTTCTCTTGTAAACTTTCTATGAAAACGCACTTAAGGCCAAGAGTCATGGTGCTTAACCTTGAAGCTTAGTATCAAAGATTGTGTTATTTTTGGAGAAAATAATAGGGTGAAAATTGGGAGAACAAAAAAAATTTGGTGGAGCCTAACGGAAAGAATTAAGATGACTAAATGGATGAATTAAGTTATTCTTGGAGAAATAGGAAATATGAAAATAATTGCGGGAGTACAACATTGATAAATAACATAATTCTTGGGAGATATTTACAATAGTGTAATAATGGAATATGATCGATTGCTAGATAAATTGATAGAGTTTTGAGAAATTGGAGAGATGACAACAATTATCAAAGTATATGCTTGATTAATAACATTATTCCTGGAAGATGTTCATAATAATGAATTAATTCGGAGGTTGTCACTGAAGATTTAGGTGGTTACTAGAGGAGTAATTATGATTTTGAATGCAATCTTGGATTATTAGGAAGTCCTGATACACATGACACTGGTGGATTTAAAAGTAATAATGTTGGATAATCATTGGGATTCAGAATTAAGGAGTGGATAGACAATAAAGATTCAGGTTGACCAATGGAGAAACAAACTATGGATTTGGATCAATGACACCAGATTGGATTATTAGGAGGTCACTATACGAAAATCATCAGTGGATCTAAATAAGCTAAGATCTTCATAGGATTGGAAAGCTGATAAAATTGGCAATTGATGAACCTGAGATTGGATTTATAAAGATGTGGTGGAAATTCAGGCACATATAAGAATTTGGTAACCTCGATTCGATTAATAAAATTTTAGATGGAAAATTTATATATAGGTGGATTTATAGTAAAGGTATTGCATTTGCATTGGATTGTAGAGTTAATAAGTTAACCAATAGTGGATCCGAGATTTTGATTATACAGTCATAGCGAAAATATGATATTTAATCCACAAATATATGATTGAAGGTCAAAGATTTATGCGGGACTTAGATAATCATGATTAGATTAATGAAATGATGGATGATACAATAGGAAGAGTATAATTGGTGGATCAAATAAAAATAAATAATCTCCTTCGCTGTTTGGAGTTTTAGATGGCAGTAATACCATTAACAATTAATGAAGAAAGATAGCCTAAGTGCAGTTTGCAAAAGTGGAAGTTAAATTATAAAGGCCATTGGATTCTAGGCCTTATGTACAAAAAAAAAATCATATGGGAGTGAATTGATTCATTGAGGGATATTTGGACATTGGAAGAGATTAGAACACCTTGATAAAAATATATGTATACATATACAAGGTTTTTGCATTACCAAAATAATTACAAGAAAGAGAACTAATTACCTCCCAATACTTTTCTCTTCTTTCCATGGATTTTACAAAAGGAAAATTTTGTTCCTCTTCTCATACCCCTACTCCAAATATTAAGGTTAGGAACGTCGAAGATGGTCATGAAGACAAGGTGGTCTCGTTCTAAACGGACTAGGCAAATGAACCCTGTGCATCTTAAGTGTTCTCCCCGAGTAGACGTTGTATTGTTGCAAGATTTTATTTGGCCCCGTGCACTGCCTCTTGCCCTCGGGCGTCCTATTTCGCAGTCACAGGAAAAAGCTTGCTTTTAAAATTTGTGTGGTTCTGTATCACCCCAGCTTCCGGGGTATCTTCCTTTAAAGTTAAATGGGTGAGAACACCTTATCTCCGCGATTTAATCCTCATCCCATACTATTCCCTCTCACCTTTTCTGAAAACCTCATCGGATCCAAAGGAACGAGATAACAGGTAACCCAAAACCAGTGCAATCGAGAAGAAGCAAAGACTTTTCAAACTTCCAGTATTTAAGGAAAACAACATCACTGTGAAGAAGACCACCCGCCAATCTCGTGATGACCAAGACAGCTAGAGCACAATGGATGATTAATGACAATCGTCATTTATTTAAGGGGGGTAGCACTACGAGATATAATGTCGGCAAAATCAAAGAGCAAGCACCCTGAAGACGACGACCTCTCCAAAAGAATAAAGATCTCCTCCCTCCCCTTTTGCCTCCTTAAAGTGCAGGTCCTCTCCCCTTCTGTCTACCCCTACGGCACAGACCATTGCTACCCACCTATCAATATGAAATTCTGCAACTATATGTCCAATAGACGATGCAACCACTCCATTCTACGATGATGTGAAGACAACAATGTCGAAGAACAAGTATTTGGAAGTCTACGACCTATCCAGGAGAACAAGGTTTCTCTCTTTCCTTTTTATTTCCCCAAGTGCTAACCCCTATCGTGCAGAATTTCATCTCTCTGTGGAGCTACAGGACTAATGTCGGGCAACACCCCGAAACCCATTGCTAGCTAATATAACCCCACCTCCTCTCTCTCTACTCTACCGGAATCTCGGGGTCGAGATTCATTTAAGGGGGGTAGGTTTGTAACATCCCAAAATTTTGAAATTTGAAAATGTGAAGCTTTTGAATTATTTTGCAATATGTTTTATTTGAATTGGAGTTTATGATGTTTTTCTGAGAAATTTGGTGAAGATTCCAAAGGTTAAAAGGATCAAGAAGAAGCAAACATATTTAATTAGTAGAAAATCAAGATTTAAAATGCGAAATCTGAAAAGATGATCCAATATAAGAAGAGAGAAACCTGAGTTAAAAACTATAAAATCTCATTTTGAAAATAATGGCATAAATAGCAATAAAAGCGGATGAACAAAATACAAACACACCTAAATATATATACATGTAACAGACACAATAATAATAATAATAATAATATTTGGAAGCTTAAGTTTCGAATGTCATACAAAAATCAGTAAATATAAATTCAATAACCCTAATTCAGAAAATAGAAGTCCCAAATTACAAATCCAAAAGCTTCTCATTTTCTCCCAGTTTATTTACTCACTCGCTTCCATGTGGACCCAGCCCCTCTCTCTCCCCTCTCTTTTTCCTCTTTCTGCCCACGGGCCCTGGCCTCTCCTCCCACCCTTTTTCCCTTGCCGACCGAGCCGGACCACCCACGCGCAGCGCGCCTGCCTTCTTTCCTTCTCCTTCTCCCTCCTCCTCTCTTCCTTTTCTTACGGCCGCGCGGTCGCTTCGCTCAGCTCCTTTCCTCCGCGTGGCAGCCATGCACCGCGCCTCCCCTGCTGTCGCCCACGGTTTTGCCCGCGCGCCCACGGTCTCCTGTGGCCATAAGGAGCCCCGCGCCACCTCCCCTCTCCTTCCTTCCGCCCGTGCAAGCCGACGCCGCCCCTTGCCATTTCGGCCCTCCGGCAAACACCACGGCCGCCGGACTATATCGCGGTGTGCGCCCGCCTTCCCTCCCTCTCCTCTCAAGCCCGATTGGATCTTCGTGCCACCGAGCTCGCGCATTGGCCCATTTTTCCCGTCGCCGGCCGTCGCCGCCATTTCCACCGCCGCTGCCTCCTCGATCGATTTCGCCCCGATTCCTCGCGGTGGGAGTGACTCCTCAGCGCCCCGGACCACCGCCGACCGTCGCCGGGGCTTCTCCCCCACCCCAGCTCGCCGGCACCATGCGCCACCGCCGCCCGACCCCGCCTCACGCCGCCGGCTCGCCATGGCCCCTCTCCGGCTCCGCCGACCCGTCGGTAAGCTTTCCCTCTGCCCCCTCCTGCTTAGGCGCGCTCGAGTTTCCCTCCCCAACCTCCCGGCCACCGGCGCCCCGTTTCTCCCTCGCCCCCGGCCGCCGTGCGCTGCCGCTCGCCTAGCTCTGTGCCGCCCGAGCCATGAAATCGTATCTCCAAGTTCTTACTCACTCCCCGTAACCCATTTTCGCGGTTTCCACCTCTCCCCGACCACTCATCCATCGCCGGCGACACCACTGTTGCCCTGCGCCGCCTTGCTCTGTTTTGAGCAAATCACCCCGCCCACCTCTTCAAGTTTATTTCCCTCTCCCAGTCATCAAAGGGGCGGTAGCCCAGTGGTTATCCGAGTGATGCATTCACCTTCAGTCGCGAGTTCAAATCCGGCCGGCACACCTTTTTCCCTATATTTTTGCTCTACTTTTTGTAGCTCCTTCTAAGTAATAAAAATCATGAAAAATTAGGGAATAATTTAGAGAAGATAATAAATTTGATTAGGATATAGAACCAGGTTATTTGAGCTGTCATAATATGTTAAATGTTATGTATGTTGTTTAGAACATTTAACTCAAATCTAAATTCCAATTAAGGGTATTAATAAAAGATGACTTGGGTTAATTATTTAAAAATTTCATGAAGATGTTGGATATCATGTTTAGCTAAAACAGTAAGGTTTAAATTAAAAGATTACCTTTGACCATAATTAAATATACACGATATCATTTAACACGCTGCCATTGAGTAAATTGCAATGGTAGGTTTAATTAAATAAGGCCTCTTCATAAAATTAATTAAACAAAAGGGCGTGACCATAAATATTTAAATTAGATGATCCTAATAATACCCTCGCCTTTATCACGTCACCAATAAATAAATCTCAACAACGAATTTAGTCGAGTTGATTTTTGGGTATAGCGAGCTTGGTCCTATGTAAATAGAAGATTAATTAAAATATGCAAGATACTAATGCTAAGGAATAAAATATCGGTATCAGTAGTTTTCGGAGAGCAATCAAATTAAGAGGTCATAATAATAAACATGTGTTAAAATGTAGTAGCCCTAGGTCATAAATACCAAAATAATCTCATAGACCTATAAACACTCTAAAGCAAACATGAAACCCTTAAAGTAGAGTCACATAAAATGACTGTGGATAGATACTCTAACTTAATAAAGTTTACGCTTAATTATAACGTATGCTCTAGCATTCAACATACCGCCATTAAACCAATCTCCATGGTAGCTTTAATTAAGTAACTATATTAGTATACGAACTCGTACGACAAGCTTTGCTAGATAAACTAAAATTAGAAATAAAGCTAAGCTTAATAATAACAAAGGTGCAAATAAAATGATAATGGTACCACTAATTAAATCTTGACACTAGCTTTAGTACATAATAGTATTAAGCATAATTGTACATATAACCAGTTAGGACCCATATGAATGAATCCTAATTCAACTTAAATTTAGCCTAGCTATGAATGAAGATGCATAAAATATGATAATGAGATTAATAAAGATTTAAATCTTACTTAATTACCATATATGAATACATAATGAGCCTTTGCTATTTATCTTAATCTAATTAGTAAGTAAATGCTTATATCAGAAAGTATTCTAAAACTTAATAAAGATATCCAAATGTTATAATATCTTCGACTAAAAGATTTATAGAATAAGTACAGATCTCATTCATCAATCCAGGTTGCCTTTATCATAACCTAAGTTGCAAGGAATACATACCCAGCCAGACTCATACTTCGCTACATAGGTCTACCCTAACTCATGGAACTTCCTTGATAAATACGAAAATAATAAAAGAGGTTATTAATAAAAAGATCGAACTTCGTCTTTCTCCAATCGGCTATGTTTGGCCACTTCTTCTCCAAAGTAAAATAATCCCTGTAGATACTTCCTCACTTATGATCCTTTATTATCCTAAAATTTTCCCCCACGGTAAAGCTATTCAGATAACTCGTTCTCTCACTCAAACCCAGCTACTGCTGTGTTTGCAACACACTAAACCGAATCACTCTGCTATTCTCAAATCGTAATACATGTATAAAATAAATTAAACCGGCCATTTAAATTATTCGGATTTATTTGGATCTTTTTGAGTTATTTACTTTTATTTGCATTCAGTCGTTTGTCGCGTAATTAGAAATTGGGAGTCGTGAAGATTCAGTGGATCAAACGAGATCAAGCTCGAAGTGAAGATGAAGAATAGAAGCTCAAGAGAAAGCATCGTGTGAGCCAAAGTCCGCGGTAAACCGCGCCAGGCGAGTCAATACTTTGATCATGTTGAACCTACATTTCTGCAAATTACTTTGCTTTAAATTATCAAATTGCATGCGGTTATTTATATGCAAATACATGTTAATTTAGACTCTAGTTATATTCCATTGTGTGCCTTGAATTAATATTACCCCTCCGTTGGAATACTTGAAGTCGAGAACCTTGTCGCCCTAGCACAAATTATAATAGTAACCTTTGGAAAATAAGTCCTTAAATATATGCCATGCTTAGTATTGTTTAGGTACTCATGGGCGCGAGAGCGCCCAAGCATCACTTTTAATCCTGAGAAAAATTTGTTGAGCAGTCATGGTGGGAATGACTGGTATCCTTTGATATGGTTATTTTATGCTCTCAAAAATCCCAACTTGCTTAAATATCTGAGCGGATGGTTTGGGGGCTGGTATGTGGTGCGGTGGGAGCACAAATTATGGAGTGTGGTAGAACCGCTCAGATAATACTAAGGACTGAATCTTGTGATGACCTCCTGATGTAAAACAGTACAACCACAAGTCTATAATGGGTACGACCTAGCTGAATAACTTGCAAGGGTTTAGTTCAGACATCACCGAGGGAAGTGGGTGCCAGGGTGTACTGGTTTACTCACAGTGAGGCACAGGGTGTACTGTACTCGCACGGCGCCAGAGGGGGCTTCTGACTGTGGTGGTGTAACCCTTCAGCAGTGAAACCTCAGCGTGGGTGGTGTCTAGCTAGATCGGAGTAAGGTAAAGGCTTTGTGATAAATTATCTGGGTCTCATGCCTAAGGAAGCATGTTGGCAAAAAGGATAGTTCATCTCTTGTGGTGAAAGTGTACAAACTCTGCAGAGTCAAAACTATTCGAATAGCCGTGCCCACGGTCATGGGCGGACATGGGAACTTAACTGGATATAGTTCTGTTTACAAAATGTTTGAAAACTGGGAATGGAAAAGTGGAAGGGCGAAGGGCTGCCCTGGTTTGGAATTGTCCTGGGCGTCGTCCCAGTGGTAAGTTAAGCGGCTATAACGCTGAAGAAATTGCTATATGGTGCAGATGCCATGTAACGGTGGATGGAATCTGAATCGATATTAATAATGCATTTCCTTGTACATTATGATTTGTTCCAAAATTGCTAAGTCATAGGACATTTTAATTAATTGTATTCAAAAGCACTCTGCGCAAAATAAAATAGCCCGAGCCTCTCCTTTGTTAAGCCATGCATACTATTTATTTGCATTCTGTGTATTGGCTCGCGAGCACGGGGTCGGAGTGCTCACGCTCGCTTTGCGACAAAATTCAGAATCAGGAAATCAAATCACCTCGCCTCAGCAACAAGATTGGACAAGCTGTCCAAGAAGATGAAGATGTCAAGGGCTAGGTCGCGAACCTCCAGTTGGCTGCCTGTGGGCAAGTCCTGAAGGTCCCACCTGTGTGCTTCATTCCGCTGCTGCAATTTATTGATTTCGGCCTAATCGGCCCATGAGTAAGTCTAATATTAAACTTTACGCTTCCGCATGATATGTATTTTGATATTCATTACTGTAACTGTGAGCACTATCTACTGATCCAGGGAATAGTGCAGTAATCACAGAGGAATCCGGATGTTAATATCTGGGTCCTTACAGGCGGTGACTTGGGGTCTTGTGATGCGGTCTTGCGCTATAAAGGTTCCTGGAATCACGCCGGCCCCTGGTCTGCCAGGGTTATGTTCCCGTACCGTGCGACCCGACGCGCCCGGGGCACGCGGCGGCCTATGACTGGTGGGCGGCGGGATGTGGACGGTTGCGTGTTTGCAGCCGCTCGCCTCTTCCCTAGGCAAGGGGGACACGGGGCTAGCTGTGAATTGCGCGGCGCCGGAGCTGTTGTGATCCCCTGGCCCACTGGTGCGCCTGTATCCGCGGCTAGGTGGGGCGTTGCGCTGGACGAGCGCTTGTACGACTGCGGTCGCGCCTCGTACACGGACCTCCGCGACCCTTCGCTTTCAGTTACGGGGAATCGTGCGGGGCGGGCCTTTACACCGCTGCGGTTGCATCCGGCACGCGGATCGTTGCGACGCTTCGGTAGCGGCGGTAGGTGGCTTGATATAACCCCCCCGTAAGAGCGTCCCCACACCTTTACACCCTCTTTCCTGTCTGCTCCGCCTTCTACACCTTCGCGCTGTCGTCACCGTTTCGGTCTCTTCGTGGGAAGCGATGGCCTCCAGTTGCGAGCGCGGCCAGGCGGTTGGTGGCCCTGACATTCGCCGGCGGTCTTCGCCGTTGAAGGTGAAATACGCGCTCCAAGAGCGCGACCCGGCGGCGGCGGACCAGGAGCGGCTGGTGGCGGAGGAGGAAGGCACGTTCTCCGGCGAGCTAGGCCCCTCGCTCGTGATCGAGAAGACAATCCAAGGGCTCTTGCGCGCGGGGAAGTTGTCCGGGCGCCAGGACGTGCGATTGCCCGCCGCCGACAAGACGGAACCGCACCCCGAGAGGTCGGAGGCGGTCGTATTCGTTGCCTTTTTCGACACGGGGCTCCGGATCCCAACGGCAGCTATGGTGGGCGACGTGCTGCGGACCTTCGGGCTGGAGCTGGCGCAACTGACTCCGAACGCCGTGGCCCGGCTCGCGGTGTACAGCTGGGCCTTGCGCTCGGGGGCATGTTGGCCCAGCGCGTCGCTATTCGCATATCTCCACGAGGCACGATGCCAGCCCAAGGGCCGGAAGGACGGGACGCTGTCGAGCTTCGGCAGCGTCACTTTTATTCTTCGCCCGTTGTGCCAGAAGCTCTTCCCTGCGAACTCAACTCGCGGGAAGTGGGAGTCTTACTGGATGAAGCGGTGGTTCTACCACCGCGTGGAGAGCGGGAGCGGCCTTGAGTGCACAGGCCGACCAATCGTGTTCAAGCCCTCGCCCGGCCGAACGCTCGATGATGAGGACAAGCGGACGGTCAAGCGGCTTGTAGGCGTGGCTGCCCGCCTGAACATGCGCGACCTCGCCGAGGAGTACGTGATGTACGGCGTGGCACCGCTTGCCTACGACTGGCGTCTTGCCGCCGAGAGGCGTCGAGACGACAATGTTTCGCCATGGGTTTGCTCGCTGCCAGCGCCGCCCGGTCCTCGTAAGCCTCGATCGCGTCCCTCCATTGTTCACGCGGAATGCGTTGATGCTATTCTCCTTTGCTTCAGGGATTTCCTTGGAGGAGGCGGAGCAAGCCGCGCACGTATTCCTGGGGCCGTACACCGCCAGGGAACACGAGCAGCGCGCGTCTGCTATCGCCAAGGTGGGGCTGGGGCGAAAAAACCGCGTGTGCGAGGTCCTGGGCCTTGCCGTGCCGGACCGTGTCGCACCAGACGATGGCGCAGCGAAGAAGAAGAAGAAGAAGGAGACCCCGTCTCGGAAGAGGGGCCACAGCGGGGCGCGTGCCGCGCCTGCTGCTAGTGTTTCCGAGGGCGTAGCGGACCCGGAGTCGGACTCGGCGAGGTATGCCGACTCGGGCTTGGGTGGTGCAGGCGCCGAAGGTGAGGTGTCTTCGGCGAGCGTCCCGGACAGCGGGTTTGCCGCAGGCAGCCGGAGGGGGGAAGTCTCACCGCCCGCCGAAGTCGCCGAGGCGGACCCCGTGCGGACAGGCGATGTCGAGGTGGAGCCCTCGACCGCGACCGCTGTGGTGCCGGATGCGCCCTCAACGGGGGCGCACGTAGCCGTGCTGTCTTTACCAACAGCAGCGGAAACCGAGGTGCCCCCTGCTACAATTGCCACCGTGGAACCTTCGCCCCCGGGCGCGGCAGCCGCGGGGTCTTCCCCAACCACGGCTGCGGGGGTGGTGCCGCTGCTGGCTGCTCCGGCCAAACGGCCGTGTGTGCGGCCGGAGCTCCACCGGACACCGCGGGGATTCGTCGTGGCCACGGGCATCAGAAGCTTGTGGGACTCCAGCGCCAGCACCGGGGGCCCTGTGGCCTACGCGCCTTTTGCCCCTCTGGCCACACCGCCCGCCGCGCAGGGACAACTGTCGTCCTCCCCGAACGCGGAGGCTTCTGCTCGCGGCGGGACCATTCCTTCTGTTACCGAAGGTAGGGTGGCTTAGCTTACTCTGGTGTATGCTTTTATGCCTTGGGGTGCTCACCCGTATCCCTGTTTACAGCGTTGCTCATTCCGGAGGGGGAGCACTCGGCGGAACACGGGGCCTCCGAGCACGTGAGCCCTGCGGACTTCGTGCCGCCTCCGGAGACACTGAGGGCGTGGCGCGGGATTGTGAATGACGCGGCCACGAGTGTCGACCCGCAGGTGCTGCAGGCCTACGGTGCGGGGTGCCTCGAGGATGCTTTCGAGGTGTCTGGGGTGAGGGTAAGTACTCATGCGACCACACCTGAGCTTAGCTGAGTTTGCTAAGTCTTTTCCCTTCTACAGACACTTGTGCTGGGGCAGGCCCTGCAAACGGCCTATGCTCGTAGCCAGAAGGCGCTCGAGGATAGGCTGCGGGCTGCCGAGGAGGAGTTGCGCGAAGCCTCTGGCGCCCGCTCTGCCCGGGACGCCCGTATCCGCTAGCTGGAAGCGGAATGCGCTGAAGCGAGGGCGCACGCCGAGGGACTTGTTGCGTCGGCGCAGGAGTCGGCCGCGGTAGCTGCTGAACAGAGGTTTGCGGCGGAGCGGGACGGGCTCCTGGAGCAGGTCGCCACGCTAGAGAAGGAAAAAGGCGAACTTGCCTTGACTCTAGCGGAGCGTAACCAGACGCTGGGCGACGCCTCGGTGGTTGCGTGGGACGCCATGCAAGTGCTGGAGAGCCATCTCCAAGGGCTGGTAACTAAGGTGCCGGACCGCGCCTTTGGCCCGGAGGAGTTGTCTCGGACCCTCCGCTGGGTCGGGGATGGCGCCAACGTCGCGCGCGGCGCCGCGACGTCCTTTGGCACCCACTGCGCGTACACTTCGGCCTGCTTAGTGTGTGCGCTCCTCCAGCACCGCGGCTGTACGCACGTCGCCGGGCTGGATGACCCCCAGCTGGAGATACCTGGCGGGGCCGGAGTGATGTCCGGCGCCGTCCGCTCCGCTCGCCGTGCCCTTGGGCCCTTCTTCGATCGGATCTGGGATTACGTCGGGCTGGATGCTGCACGGATCGAGCTCCAGAAGTCACTCTACGGGACGGGGAGCCTCGGCCAATTTCTGGACGGTGTCCCTCGACGCAACGATGGCGGCGCTGGGCCCTCCGAGAGCGCCGGGAACCCGCTGGTCTGACGCCGTGGTGCCTAGGTGTAGGCGTGCGTTGTACTGTTCCTTGTCTTTACGAATAAAGTACGCCCTTGCTGCATGCATTCTGACTTTCGCCTATATCCCGGGCAGCTTCCTCGCTGGGGCCGGCTTCCTGCGGCCGACCTTTCAACCCGGCGACGCCTTCGACGCTGGCGAAGGGCCGAAGAGTCGCTGGACTTTTGGGCGAGCCGGCCTTCTTCGAGCGAGGCCCCCGCTTTAGCGCGTGTTAAGGATGAGCCCGCGGGATAGCGGCTTAGAGCGGCAGGGATGTTGCCGGATCTTTGTACTTGCGGTTTTTCCGGCATCCAGACTTCCTGGTATTTTAGGATATGCGCTGTGTGTTGATGCCACTGTTGGCGAAGTAGCTGCGCCGGGGTTCCTTAGAACGGACAGCCCGTAGACTGGCGTGTGCGGAGGCGGACCTCCGCACTTTGCGTTGTTATAGTCCGTGGACTGGCGTATGTGGAGGCGGACCTCGGCACTTCGCCTTTCTTTATAGTCCGAAGACTCGCGTGTGCGGAGGCAGACCTCGACGCGATGCCTTATTTAAAGTCCGTGGACTGGTGCGTGCGGAAGCGGACTTCGACGCTACGTCTTCTTTATAGTCCGGAGACTCGCGCGTGCGGAGGCAGACCTCGACGCGACGCCTTATTTAAAGTCCGTGGACTGGTGCGTGCGGAAGCGGACTTCGACGCTACGTCTTCTTTATAGTCCGGAGACTCGCGCGTGCGGAGGCGGACCTCGACGCTACGTCTTATTTAAAGTCCGTGGACTAGTGCGTGCGGAAGCGGACTTCGACGCTACGTCTTCTTTATAGTCCGGAGACTCGCGCGTGCGGAGGCGGACCTCGACGCTACGTCTTATTTAAAGTCCGTGGACTGGTGCGTGCGGAAGCGGACTTCGACGCTACGTCTTATTTAAAGTCCGTAGACTGGTGCGTGCGAGGGCGTCCCCCCGGTGCATCTTTTGTTTATACTCAGGCCCGTCAACTTTGGTACGGCGAGTGCACACGCGGACGTGCGACTTCGATTTATACTCAGTCCCGTACCCCTGGCTACGGCGAGTGCACACGCGAACGTGCGTCTTTGTTTATACTCAGGCCCGTCACCTTTTGGCTACGGCGAGTGCACACGCGAACGTGCGACTTCGGTTTATACTCAGCCCCGTACCCCTAGCTACGGCGAGTGCACACGCGAACGTGCGTCTTTGTTTATACTCAGGCCCGTCACCTTTTGGCTACGGCGAGTGCACACGCGAACGTGCGACTTCGATTTTGTACTGCGGGAACGCGCGCGTTGGCTAAGCCTGCGCGCGCCTTCGCCACGTACGTGCGCGTGACAAAGAAAGATGAGCGACAAACGGCGATCTTCATTACATCCCCGTTTGCACAGGTGAGCAACTACAAAGGATAGATATACTAACCGTTTGCCCTTGGTGCGGCCGAAGCCTCTAGTTGCTAGACATCTGTAGGGCCCGCCAAGGCGCGTGTGAATGGCCCCGCGGACCTCCGCGCGGTGGCGCCAGCTCTAGGAGCGCCGTTGGGCTTCGCGACGCAGGCACCTGGTACCTGGCTCGATGCGTCGGGCCATATCCTGGTCGCCTCGGACGGTGATGATGGTCCGAGGACCCGGGATCTTCATGCATAGGTAGCCGTGATGCGGTACCGCGCCGAAGGAGTTGAGGATTGGGCGTCCCAATATGGCATTGTAGGGGTACGGAAGGTCGACCACGTCGAAGGTGGCGTCTTCGGCCCGCACATTGTCATCTCGACCGAAGGAGACTTGAAGACCTATTTGGCCCAGCGCCCGCAGGGGCTGTCCGCCGAAGCCCTGCAGTGGGATTCCCGAGGGCCCTAGACGGCTTCGAGGTATCCCCATCTGGTCGAAGGCCGCCGCAAACAATACGTTCGCGGAGCTACCGCCGTCCACCAAGGCGCGCCCCACGTCGCATCCCGCGATAGTGACCCGGATGACCAGGGGGTCCTGATGAGGGAAATTCACACCCCGGGCGTCGTCGGGTGTGAATGTAACTTCGTGCTGCGCCCAATCCGGCGGTGCTTGCGCTGGGTATGCCACCACGTGATGTAGTCTTCGCGCATAGGCCTTCTGCTGCCGTGCCGAGGCGAATTCCATCGCAGAGCCTCCGGATATGACGTTAATGACCCTGCGGTAGGTTGCGTCCGGGGCCTGCAACGACAGGAGGCCCTCCCGAGGCTGCTGTACGTGAGCTTGGATCCGTAAGGTGCCTTCCTGGGGTTGCATCCCTTGCGCCTGTACCTGCATCCCTGCCTGTACCTGCATGGGGGCCTCGTATGGGAATTGGACGTGGGCCACCGCAGGCGGGCGCGCCTCCGGGTTCCTATCCCTAGCGACGCTGTCGCGGAGCGCCGCGATGGAGGTGCAGGCGCGGGTATCATGATTGCCGCGGCCGTGGACTACGCACCACAGTCCCTGATGCTGGTCGTCGTAATCTCCACGACCCTTATCGTCGTGGCCCCTGCCACGGCCGCGCCCCCGGCCACGGCGCCCCCGACCGCCTCGGCCCGCGGGAGTACCTTCGTCGGACCCGCCTTCGATGTCGAGGACGTACCGGTTTCGCCGCGACCTCTGCTGGCCGCTCTTAGGCTGATCGGACGACTCCTTGTGCGAGGCGTCCCTGCGGTCGGGCGCTTCCCTGGACGACTCCTGCTTACGTTTTCCCTTCGAAGAACCGCCCTTCGGCGGATCTTCGGCTTTTGCCGAGGCTCCGGCCTGGTTGGTGTCGGAGTCATCACCTTGCCTTCGCCACGCGTCTTCCTCCGCCCTGGCATATTCTTCCATCTTGTCGAAGAGCTTCGCCACCGTCTTGATTGGCTTTCGCGCATTGTACTCGGCCATCGGGCCCGGGCGAAGGCCCTGTATGGCTGCATTAACGATGGTGGTCTCGTTGACGTCTTTCACTTGGCATCGAATCTTGGCGAAGCGTTTGAAGTAGTCCCGGAGCTTCTCCGAGGGTTTTTGCTTCACGGCAAAGAGTTGGTCCGCGTCGACTCGGTCGACGTAGTTTCCTTGGAAGTTGTTGTGAAGGCGGACGCGAAGCTGTTCCCACGCGTAGATGGAGCCCGGCTCTATGGTAAAGAACCAAGAGAGCACCACTCCTTGCTGCGCGAGGGGGAGTCCCTTCGGCTTCGTGGTGTCGTCTCCGCCCGCGGCTTCGATCGCGGTTTCGTATACGCGCACGAACTCACGGGGGTCCGTGTCGCCTTTGTACGAGTCGATGGCGCTAGGAAACTTGAAGTCTTCGGGCCATGCCGCCTGCTGCAGCCCCGCCGAAAGCGGGGACTCCGGATCCACGCGCCGCAGCGGCACGCGGCTAGAGGTGGGGGCTTCGCGACTGTCCGCCCTCTCCGGCGTGGGCTCGGACGCGATTACTGGCGCGGCCTGCTGACTCCGAGCCTCTTGCATATCTCTGACGGCTCCGCGAAGGTCCCCTAGCTCCCGCTGGAACGCGTTGAGGGCCGCCAGCAGGGCGCTTTCCACCGCCTGTGCAGGCGGGGTCGCCGGTACTCCCGACGGGCGGATCGGCGCGGGGACGACCGCGTCGCGAGGTCCCGAGCTGCCGGTCGCTCCGTCGTGGCTACCTCGAACCGCCCGGTCCGCGCCACCGGCGAGGGTTGCAGTGGGGGCGGCGAGGTCGGCTGTCGTTGCGTCGGCGGGGTCAGTTGTCGCCGCACCCGCGTCGACGTCTTCGACCGCGGGTCCGTCCTCGCAGCGTCGGTGACAGGGTTGGTCATCGCGGTGCCGGTGCCGGGGTTGGTCGTCGCGGTGCCGGTGACAGGGTTGGTCGTCACCGCGCGAACGTCGACGTCTTCGGCCACCGCGCCTGCGTCGCCACCCGCGCCCGCCGCTGCCAATGCCGAAGCCCTGGTACTCATACGACGCTCCGGCCCGGCCGCCTTCTTTCCCTTCGCGTACTGGTGCGGGCAGGAAGCGACTGGTTAACCCCGCATGTATGCACGTGGGCTCAGAGAATAAAGTACGAGGGAATTCTTTACTGGTTAACCAGTTGTTCACTGTACAGTGAGCATGGGCTAGCTCCAGATCGAGACTCCGCACTAGCTGCAGGCCGAGGCTCCGCGCCAGGCCTCCGCGTCGACGAGCTTCGCGAAGCCATCCGAAGGCTTCGTCTGTGCATGCATTCACGTGAGTATATGCATGCGATTTCACATACGCATGCACTACATAAATACTTAAATTTGCAAATCAACTACTAGCATAGAGAATCAGTGTTTGTTTAACAAAAGTGGAAGCCAATGCATTCCTGAGTAACCTGCATGCGTCCAATGATAGCATCTCATTATTACTTGTACTGTATGCAATAAGTGCATGTCCCAGCTTGCACACGGCATCCATATTTCCCACTTTGCATTTGCTAGCGGTCGCAGAAGGCATGATTGCATGCAGGCAGCCTTGCATTAGCTAATACACATCCGGCGAGGGAGATGCATGAGTAATACGTGAAGGCGCCCAGACTTCTCTTCGGAGCCTTCACCTCCATATGGCGCTCCCTCCACTCCGACGCCACCGGCCCCCGCGCGTACCTCTCCGAGCACAAGGATGAGCCCTCGGCGCGTACCTCTCCGAGCACGGGGACGAGCTTCCGGATCCAGACGAACGGCCGGCGCTCGGCGCCGCACGTAGGCCTCGCCTCCGGCCGCGGCATCCGTGCCGCCCACGCATGCGTCCGCCCGCGACGCCACGACAACAGATGAAAACTGTAGGGAAAGGAGCACATGGAATTCAGCCAGCGATGAATCTGTGTCGGCCACCAGCAGCATCGCCTACGCGCCCGTCTTCGACCTCCGCGTCGCCAAGGACGAGCTCATAAGGCACCAGGGAGTCAGCCGTATATGAGGGCGCTCCGCTTCGTACTAGTGCTGCGGTGTTCCAGCCCGCAGACGTCCTCCGGGAAGGCCTCCCGCCCCGGCGAAGGATACAATTCGACCTCCATGTGCGTCAGGCTCCGCCTCGCCCGGCGCCCGCAGAAGCTGCCGGCTCCACCTCGCCTGGCGCCCGCGTGGACTTCGCCGGCCATCGCCTCGGTGACCGTGTGGACTTCGCCGGCCTTCGCCTTGACGCCATGAGGACCTCGTCGGCCTTCGCCTTGCCTCCGCTGTAATACCCTGATCGTCGATTCGGCGTAAGTTTTAAAATAATCACGGAGTCACCGGTTTTTCGGTAAATCGCGGGAAGGAAAAAATAAAAATTATAGAACAGTGTAAAATGAATAAAATAAATTAAAAATTATAATAATAAACTCGGATGGGCTATCGGGAGAGTGGGCCGACCACCTTGGGCCGGAGGCCCAAGGGGTGGCCGCACCTCCCCCTCTCCCTCCCCTAAAACCCTAAGCCACTCTCCCCCTTTCCCCCCACAGCTGCCACCCCCCTTTCCCACCCTCTTGGGCGCAGCCCCCCTCCCTGGTTGGTGCCCCCACCCCCCACAAGTGCTGCTGCCATTGGAGCCTAGGAGAGGAAGGAGAAGGAGAAGAAGGAAGGAGAAGGAAGAAGAAGAAGAGGAGGAGGAAAAAAAAGGGGTGATCCATCATCTAGGTAATTTTTCCTCATCCCAAACCCTCTGTTCGATGGAATAATTAGGGTTCTTGGCACGGATTTTGAAGGTAGTTAATAGATTAATTGCCCGATTAGAGATTAGCTGATGTCTGCCTGTAGATTGATTCGCGCAGCGTGTCTGTTCGCAAAGTTTTGACCTAGTAAACGAATTTTCCTGCAGACCTTCCCAAAAGGAAAGGTGTAGAGGACTTCCAGACGCATCTCCTGTATTTGTTTCGGAATTTTATGCCTTGTTATATGGGAGTTACAGGGTCGGGAATACTGCTGTTCGTCAGGCGAGCAGATTGGTACAGACCGACGGTAATCTGGGAATTAGAGGTCGTAAATGATTTTTATGACCATGTCCGTAATTGAGAAAGTTGTAGATAATTTAGAGATATAGCTTCTATATATAATTTAGAGTTTTTAGACCCTTTTACTGATGTTGGGACGCATTTGTTTATTGCTGTCCAATCTGCCAGAACAGAGTTCTTCCTCTGTTTTGGGCATTAAATTACATCTAGCTGTGATCAAAATAAAAATAGGTGTTCTACATGAAAAATGTAGGCTTTTAAGCGATGAATCCAGGGAGATATCGTTTGCTATAAATGGATCAATATTTTTAAAGTTACGAAAATGTTAGGCAGCACTGCTGCAGAGGGTAATTTGCTGAATTGTTGAGCGGAGAGGAGTTTGTGCGGGTTCGGGGTTCTAGCGACGTTTTTAATTATTAATGTCATGTTTGTATGCTGTAGCTGTGTGCTGAGAGTTGCCTTTTGGACAGGTGGTCTTGTCCCTGAGCGCTCTTGATTTTACTTCGCTTCGTCGGTTTGAGGCAAGTAAACGTAGCGGTGGTTGCTACCGTTTAACTTGTTATTCCTTCTACTTGCAGTTTACATTATTATCATAATTTGATACATTATGCCATGATTGCATGATAATTTAATTGTGGAGATGGTAGCAAGTACTTATCCATTGATATGTTGATAATCTGCTAGTAGCCATGTGGAAATCTTGCTTAATGTTATAATGTGGAACATGAAAATAACATGTGGTGGATGTGGATATGTCGTGAGCATGTTGATGCTCCTTTGAGGATGGATTAATGTGATTTGTGATTATCATATCATATCATGTCATATGCATATGTGGATGTCGCCGCACATAGCCGCGACCGTACCGGTACAACATCGTATATTGCCGTAATACGATGCACCTCTTATCCCGCGGGAAGCATCGTATATTGCCGTAATACGATGCACCTCAAATCCTGCCCTGGAAAGAGTGATGTGGAGCATAGCATGCATATGCATTGCATTGTGGAAAGGTTCATTTGCATACATATGCAATATGTTGTGGTGAAGTTATTTTGTGAAATATTCAACTCATAGTTGTAATGTGGATTATACAACTTCATAGTTGTAATGTGGAATTGGCTCATGTGAGCTATTTGTGGTATGAGGATTATGGTTGTGGACGTGGAATGGGGTTCATCCCTTGTGTACGGTAAGGTTTGTGATTGTGGCATGAGATTCTGTTCTCTTGTATTAATTGTTGATAACAATTGTGGATGTGAGAAATAATAAAGTGTTGAAGTAAAACATACATATGTTTTATTGCTTTTGCTAGTTGTAGTGGTTGAGAATTTAAAGTAGTCAAACAAGATTTTATTTGTTAATGCTTTAACGTCATTGATGGTGATTTGAGGTTGAGGATAATAACATTGTAATTGTGGAAGAATGTTGATGATTAACCTATTGTGGTTTGTGGAAGATTAAATGTTTCATTTGCATTTAATTGTGGATAAAATGACTGCATTCATATGCCAATAAAATCTGAAATTGAAGAGGTATGATTCATGGAAGTTTGTGGTGGTTTAATAATTGTGGACATGAATTGTGGTTATAGTTGTATGGAATTATAAATGATGATGTATAATTGTTTGTAGTTTGAATAGCCTGTTAAACAGTTTGCTTGCTGAGATTTTTATCTCACCCTTGTTTCCCCCTCCCTACAGGTGGACTTTGAGCATGCATGGGACGGGTAGAACGGCACCACACTGATGCACGTGAATCATATTTTTATGCTGTAATAAAGTTGAAAGGATTCTAGACCTTGCATAGCTTTGTTTACATTATCTTAATAATGTTAAATTTGTGAACTATGTTTTAGATTAAATTGTTGGAGGATGTTTTAAATAGTGAATTGCTATCACTATCCTGTTATTCCATAGTTGTTTATGCTTCTGCTTATACTATCTTGTTTAGTAATTGTTGCCAGTTTATTTTATCTTGTAAATTGGCTCGTTGTAGAGCAGTTTTAGTAGCATCCCAGGGTAATGTGGGTCCTGGGGTGTTACAGTTGGTATTAGAGCGGGCGTTAGGTCCGTGGTAATGAAACTATTAAATTGACACACTGGTGCACATTAGGATGGGATGGGTCAAGCATTGCATTTATGCTTTTGACATGTTGTATTGATGATTTACATTATGAGATAATCTTGTATGATTATGATTTGCTCCTATGACTGTTATGAGTGAGAATTGTCAATGATAAGATGTAGAGGTTGTATTTGCTGCCTTGGCATTGCCAGGTTATACCACTGTTTGTAGCATGGGGATTAGCGATGTAGTTACCTCGGGTAACTTAGTTGCGGATGTTGTGAGTGAGTTTATTTAGAATTGTTGATATCTTCCTTGAGTTGATTTTGGCCAATTCTTTGTCTATTGCAGTTAATGAATTTCTCTTGAGTTTGTGGTTCATTGTAGTTGAGGGTTTGCAATTGGTCTCTATCTGTTCGTTGAAGCAATTATTGTTTCTTTTCGGACTAGTAAGACACTATTGCTGCTTGTGAATATTGTTGATTTGCAAGGTTAGTCCCTTTGTGGGAATTTTGTCTTGTTGTGAATCATGACTCATTGGTTCGCTTGGTACTTTTACCAATGAAAGTTTTGTGTTGCAAACTCATTAATATGTTAAAGCCTTGGATCTTTGTAATCCGTTTAGATTATTTTGAGTGTTGAAGTTTATTTCCACTCCTTTCTGAAAGAGAGTGTTAAAACCCTTTGTGGTGTTTTGCTATGCTTAAGTGGAAGGTGGTAACCATATAAACTAATTCATAAGGTATGAATTATCAAGTTGAGATGTTAGTATGGTGCATAATTAATTTAACTAGCATCCTCGGAAATATAGTTGATTAATTTGATATCGCCTTGTAATAGTTTCTTGAAGAACTGTGATTAAGAACTTGTTTATACATGATTGGAACTCATGGAGTTATTGAGGAGTGTGCAAAAGAATTAGAATGATTATTATGATTGTTTAAATTTCTATCATGTTGGATAAATTGGATTATTTTTGTTTATAGTAATTAATCTTACCGTTTGGAATGATTAAGTAAGGAGGTGTTGGAATATTGCCTTGGTAATATTAACCTTTAATCTGTCCTTTATTTAGATACTTTATGAGCATGTACAATTGCTAGATTCATCTATCTTTCACCATGCTAAATTGTTGAAATATGTATAAAGAAATAGAGGAAGGTGGATGTATTGACTTGTAGAATCTTGTCTTACAAAGCTGGTATTATTGAAGTTTAAAGTTATTTCGTTCTAATTTCTGAATGTAAGGTGGGATACTGAATCTATGCTCATGATTGTTTTATGATTGTAAAACAGAGTTAGGATCATGAATGTTGTTATGATAAAATAATAACAATTATTGCTAGTAATGACTAGAGTACAATCAATTTGTGCTAAATTAGAGTTGAGCATCAATATGAATTGAATATATGGAATCTAATAAGAGATTCATACTAGCATGTTTGTGAGATTGTCATGTTGTAGTATCATCTTGTTTAAAAGCTTTGATTTAATATGGTGGCTTATGCACTAGGATTTCCTAGATTAAGTAGTCGCAATCTTACTCAGATAATAGAAATATGATGAAGTGATTTCTTATGTTTCTTTTGGAAAAGTTTATGAAGGGATTTGTGGATATGATGATGCTTGTTAAGAATGTATTATTCTGATGTTAGCATGATGGTTAGTTGTGGTTGTGATGATAATGTTGAATGTTCCTTAAATAAAAGAATTTGATAACTTCCATGATACTACTTAAATCAAAAGTTTTGAGATTTGCGTACGCAATCTTTTTGATCTCATGACTTATGTGCCAGCTGAAATTGTTTGAGCAAAGTGACGTGTTGAGAGCTTTTATTAGTTCTTAAGGGATTAATGTGTTGTGGTCTTTAAATCACTTTTGTTGGAATTGTCAAGGTGATACCGTAATGAAAGAAAGTTGTTCTCTTTGTTAAAAGAAAGAGCGCGGTAAAAGTATTGGAGGTTGAAGTCATGTCATGCAATTTTTTTAGGTGTGTTTGACTTCTTAATTTCGCCGCTTAAGAGCTTCTTGAACTCAAATGGCAATATTTTTTTCCGCCGCCTAAGAGTTTCTTGAGCTCAAATGGCAATACTGTATTCTTATTTGTTGAGATTTGGTATTTTCTTCTTGAGGGGCATGTGCCTTCAACTGTGATCTTATCTTTTGCTATCCAAGATTGTTGCTATTTCTTTTGGTTTTGCATTTATTGCGGATGGTAGCATCATCCTCTGTGCTGAAATTTACTTCTTTTTGCCTCTTCTAAGAAAGGGTAATCAATTTGGGTTGCAAAGTCCTTTAAGAGGTGTATGGCATCTAGTTGGTGTGGTCATGTGATTGATTTTGGTGAGAATGTGGGTGTGATATGAATTTCGAGTTGTTATCCTTAAAAGGATTGAGGTGTTTTAGGAATTATCTGTCAAAATAATTCCATTGGTCGTTGGCTTGGCTAGAATGTATTTTTGTGGAGACAGTAGAGTCTCTCTGCAAGGGTGTGGATGATGTACTCAGTTTGAGCGCATTGTCGAAGTTGCCAACCTAAGATAAATGAGTTGGTGTGTTGGGTGATGATTTGAAAATCCTTGGTTCGAGGAAGTTAAATTTCCAAAGGGAATGGATTGGGGAATTATTAATAACTCGAGCAGTAATATACTCTTTTGATTCTTGTTTAAACTGTGTGTTTATGGCAGAGGTCATCTGCAAATTGAGTTGTCATATGTTGTGGTGTATTCTTTTCCAGTTAGGAAAATAAAATGATTGTTTTGGTCTGTCGAGTGATTTTCACTCTTGGCTCGTGCAGTGTGGTTTTTCCAAATGTCTATTTGGAGAGTGTGAATGGTTTTGTTGTGAATCCTTTGTTTTGGATTGTGGTCCTTTGAAGGAAGGTTGTTTGCTAGTATGTTGCTTGAGAATCCTTTATTCCTCTTTTGGTTGGGTTCCTTCTGCGAAGTTATTGTTCGTGCTTTGAGTAATGTTATGAGTGGAATCTGTGGTTGAATTCTTCAAAAGGGGTACAATGTATTATCCCGATTATAATAAATAGAGCAAAATGTTTTAGGAAGGAGGATGGTATTAGATAGTGGCTTGATAGTTGTGGCGGAGAATTTTGTGAGAACGGCAGGATCTGTTGGCCGCTCAGAGCCAACAAAAGAGTTGCGGGTGCTCGGCGTTCACCGGCGCGTGTCGTGGACTCATCGGAGTTGGACATGAGGAAGAGAACCACCATGTATGTGGAGGCCCTCTTGGCGAATCAATCCGAGCGGGAGGTGACGTGGGAGCTTGAAGTTCAAATGTAGAAGAAGGACCCGAGTTCTTCAAGGCGGGTGAGAACCCGTAGTAGTGGTTCCCTTGGGATGATCTATCCTTGGGATGCTCTTTCTTGTGGTTGTTCTTTCCTTCATTGCTCTTTTCTTGCTATTCTCTTGATTTGTGGTTTGAGGAGTTAGATTCGAGGTCGAATCCTTTTTAGGTGGGGAGAATGTAATACCCTGATCGTCGATTCGGCGTAAGTTTTAAAATAATCACGGAGTCACCGGTTTTTCGGTAAATCGCGGGAAGGAAAAAATAAAAATTATAGAACAGTGTAAAATGAATAAAATAAATTAAAAATTATAATAATAAACTCGGATGGGCTATCGGGAGAGTGGGCCGACCACCTTGGGCCGGAGGCCCAAGGGGTGGCCGCACCTCCCCCTCTCCCTCCCCTAAAACCCTAAGCCACTCTCCCCCTTTCCCCCCACAGCTGCCACCCCCCTTTCCCACCCTCTTGGGCGCAGCCCCCCTCCCTGGTTGGTGCCCCCACCCCCCACAAGTGCTGCTGCCATTGGAGCCAAGGAGAGGAAGGAGAAGGAGAAGAAGGAAGGAGAAGGAAGAAGAAGAAGAGGAGGAGGAAAAAAAAGGGGTGATCCATCATCTAGGTAATTTTTCCTCATCCCAAACCCTCTGTTCTATGGAATAATTAGGGTTCTTGGCACGGATTTTGAAGGTAGTTAATAGATTAATTGCCCGATTAGAGATTAGCTGATGTCTGCCTGTAGATTGATTCGCGCAGCGTGTCTGTTCGCAAAGTTTTGACCTAGTAAACGAATTTTCCTGCAGACCTTCCCAAAAGGAAAGGTGTAGAGGACTTCCAGACGCATCTCCTGTATTTGTTTCGGAATTTTATGCCTTGTTATATGGGAGTTACAGGGTCGGGAATACTGCTGTTTGTCAGGCGAGCAGATTGGTACAGACCGACGGTAATCTGGGAATTAGAGGTCGTAAATGATTGTTATGACCATGTCCGTAATTGAAAAAGTTGTAGATAATTTAGAGATATAGCTTCTATATAAAATCTAGAATTTTTAGACCCTTTTACTGATGTTGGGACGCATTTGTTTATTGCTGTCCAATCTGCCAGAACAGAGTTCTTCCTCTGTTTTGGGCATTAAATTACACCTAGCTGTGATCAAAATAAAAAATAGGTGTTCTACATGAAAAATGTAGGCTTTTAAGCGATGAATCCAGGGAGATATCGTTTGCTGTAAATGGATCAATATTTTTAAAGTTACGAAAATGTTAAGCAGCACTGCTGCAGAGGGTAATTTGCTGAATTGTTGAGCGGAGAGGAGTTTGTGCGGGTTCGGGGTTCTAGCGACGTTTTTAATTATTAATGTCATGTTTGTATGCTGTAGCTGTGTGCTGAGAGTTGCCTTTTGGACAGGTGGTCTTGTCCCTGAGCGCTCTTGATTTTACTTCGCTTCGTCGGTTTGAGACAAGTAAACGTAGCGGTGGTTGCTACCGTTTAACTTGTTATTCCTTCTACTTGCAGTTTACATTATTATCATAATTTGATACATTATGCCATGATTGCATGATAATTTAATTGTGGAGATGGTAGCAAGTACTTATCCATTGATATGTTGATAATCTGCTAGTAGCCATGTGGAAATCTTGCTTAATGTTATAATGTGGAACATGAAAATAACATGTGGTGGATGTGGATATGTCGTGAGCATGTTGATGCTCCTTTGAGGATGGATTAATGTGATTTGTGATTATCATATCATATCATGTCATATGCATATGTGGATGTCGCCGCACATAGCCGCGACCGTACCGGTACAACATCGTATATTGCCGTAATACGATGCACCTCTTATCCCGCGGGAAGCATCGTATATTGCCGTAATACGATGCACCTCAAATCCTGCCCTGGAAAGAGTGATGTGGAGCATAGCATTCATATGCATTGCATTGTGGAAAGATTCATTTGCATACATATGCAATATGTTGTGGTGAAGTTATTTTGTGAAATATTCAACTCATAGTTGT
This sequence comes from Dendrocalamus latiflorus, assembly GCA_017311315.1. Taxonomy (NCBI): domain Eukaryota; kingdom Viridiplantae; phylum Streptophyta; class Magnoliopsida; order Poales; family Poaceae; genus Dendrocalamus; species Dendrocalamus latiflorus. Next base: position 11,567,469 of record CM029667.1, read on the forward strand.
AATGTGGATTATACAACTTCATAGTTGTAATGTGGAATTGGCTCATGTGAGCTATTTGTGGTATGAGGATTATGGTTGTGGACGTGGAATGGGGTTCATCCCTTGTGTACGGTAAGGTTTGTGATTGTGGCATGAGATTCTGTTCTCTTGTATTAATTGTTGATAACAATTGTGGATGTGAGAAATAATAAAGTGTTGAAGTAAAACATACATATGTTTTATTGCTTTTGCTAGTTGTAGTGGTTGAGAATTTAAAGTAGTCAAACAAGATTTTATTTGTTAATGCTTTAACGTCATTGATGGTGATTTGAGGTTGAGGATAATAACATTGTAATTGTGGAAGAATGTTGATGATTAACCTATTGTGGTTTGTGGAAGATTAAATGTTTCATTTGCATTTAATTGTGGATAAAATGACTGCATTCATATGCCAATAAAATCTGAAATTGAAGAGGTATGATTCATGGAAGTTTGTGGTGGTTTAATAATTGTGGACATGAATTGTGGTTATAGTTGTATGGAATTATAAATGATGATGTATAATTGTTTGTAGTTTGAATAGCCTGTTAAACAGTTTGCTTGCTGAGATTTTTATCTCACCCTTGTTTCCCCCTCCCTACAGGTGGACTTTGAGCATGCATGGGACGGGTAGAACGGCACCACACTGATGCACGTGAATCATATTTTTATGCTGTAATAAAGTTGAAAGGATTCTAGACCTTGCATAGCTTTGTTTACATTATCTTAATAATGTTAAATTTGTGAACTATGTTTTAGATTAAATTGTTGGAGGATGTTTTAAATAGTGAATTGCTATCACTATCCTGTTATTCCATAGTTGTTTATGCTTCTGCTTATACTATCTTGTTTAGTAATTGTTGCCAGTTTATTTTATCTTGTAAATTGGCTCGTTGTAGAGCAGTTTTAGTAGCATCCCAGGGTAATGTGGGTCCTCGGCCAGTTTTAGTTCGCAAGTCGGTGGGATAGCCACCTCGGCCAAGGACTCCGCAAGGGCGAAGGTTCCTCGGGAGCTTCCGCGCCCATGGCCTGTGCCTCCGGTGACCTCCGCGTGGGCCAGGCGCCGTTCGTCTCTGCGCTGCTTAGACTCCGCGGCGTCGCCTTGCTCCTCGTGAAGCATCGCCAGGCTCTCCGCCGCCGAGACAGTCGAAGACGCGGAGCACTCCCGCAGCCTCCTCGACGCTAGCTTCGCCCTCGAAGGTGCGGATTGGGGGCGCGCCTCCCGTGGCCTCTGCGCCTCTGTGGCACGCTCGTCGGAGAAGCCCCCATGAGGTCTCCGAGGCAGTCCACATCCCCGTGGCACGCTCCGCGTGCTCTGCGCAGGCCGGGATGCCACACCTATGGAGTATGCTCTGCGTCGACGCCGCCCCGCCTGGTACGCACTGCACGTAATTGCCCACGAGGCTCTACTAAATGGCTATGCAGCATATCATTCTGTACGATGCTTTAATAATTGCCACTGCAGTTCCATTCTGAGAGAACTCGATTTGGCCGTATTTGCTTCTTCGGTTTTGGCCTGTTTTGGGCTGCCGTAGGCTTTTGCAGTACTACATTCTGGAGCGTTTTGTTGTCGCAAGTCTTCGGCCATTTCTTTGCTGCTTCTGTTTTGGTTCTCGTTTTTGGTTTAAATCGCACGATTGTCTCAAGCGTCGGCGTACTCTACGGAGTATAAATAAGACGTAGCGTTGAGCTTGCCTCCGCACGCGCCAGTCTACGGACTCTAAATAAGACGTAGCGTCGAGGTCCGCCTCCGCACGCGACAGTCTACGGACTATAAATAAGACGTAGCGTCGAGGTCCGCCTCTGCACGCGCCAGTCTACGGACTCTAAATAAGACGTAGCGTCGAGGTCCGCCTCCGCACGCGACAGTCTACGGACTATAAATAAGACGTAGCGTCGAGGTCCGCCTCCGCACACGCCAGTCTACGGACTCTAAATAAGACGTAGCGTCGAGGTCCGCCTCCGCACGCGACAGTCTACGGACTCTAAATAAGACGTAGCGTCGAGGTCCGCCTCCGCACGCGCCAGTCTATGGACTCTAAATAAGACGTAGCTTCGAGGTCCGCCTCCGCACGCGCCAGTCTACGGACTCTAAATAAGACGTAGCTTCGAGGTCCGCCTCCGCACGCGCCAGTCTACGGACTCTAAATAAGATGCAGCGGGGGGACACCTCCGCGCGCACTCTACGGAGTATAAATAAGACGTAGCGTCGAGGTACGCCTCCGCACGCCCCAGTCTACGGACTCTAAATAAGACGTAGCGTCGAGGTCCTTCTCCGCACGCACTCTACGGAGTATAAATAAGATGCGGATGTTGTTTCCACGCACTCTACGGAGTATAAAAATTGCGACCGGCCGAGACACAAGGGAGTGCCTCGCTTTAAATGGCGCACCACATGGATATCGCGCACTCGCGCGCGTTGCTCCAGGGAGTGCACGTGACTTTTTGAAGGTAGGGGAACGGCGGCTCCGCCTCCCTGCCTCCGCACGCGTAGCGCCTTCGGCCTACGCCGCGAGCGCCCACTCTCCGCCGGCACTGTTTTTGAAGGTAGGGGAACGGCGGCTCCGCCTCCCTGCCTCCGCACGCGTAGCACCCTCGGCCTACGCCGCAAGCACCCTCTCTCCACGGGCATTGTTTCCTCGCTGTCCTCCTCGCAGGACATCGCCTCGGCGGGACGGCACGGCTCTAGCGCAGGACTCCACCGTCCGCCTCGTAGGCATCGCCCCGGCGGGACGGCCCGGCTTCGGCGCAGGACTTCGCCGTCCGCCTCGTAGGCATCGCCTCGGCGGAACGGCATGGCTCCGACGCTCGACTCCGCCGTCCGCCTCGGAGGCTTCGCCTCGGTGGGACGGCACGGCTCCGGCACAGGATTCCGCCATCCGCCTCGTAGGCACCGCCTCGGCGGGACGGCCCGGCTCCGGCGCAGGCCTTCGTTGTCCACCTCGTAGGCTTTGCCTCGGTTGGACGGCACGGCTCCAGCGCAGGACTCCGCCGTCCGCCTCGTAGGCATCACCTCGGCGGGACGGGACGGCTCCGGCGCTCGACTCCGCTGTCCGCCTCGGAGGCTTCGCCTCGGTGGGACGGCACGGCTCCGGCGCAGGATTCCGCCGTCCGCCTCGTAGGCACCGCCTCGGCGGGACGGCCCGGCTCCGGCGCAGGCCTTCGTCGTCCGCCTCGTAGGCTTCGCCTCCGTGGGACGGCACGGCTCTGGCGCAGGACTCCGCCGTCCGCCTCGTAGGCACCGCCTCGGCGGGACGGTCCGGCTCCGGCGCAGGCCTTCGTCGTCCGCCTCGTAGGCATCGCCTCGGCGGGACGACAAGGCTCTGGCGCAGGACTCCGCCGTCCGCCTCGTAGGCATCGCCTCGGTGGGACGGCCCGGCTTCGGCGCAGCTCCGGCGCAGGACTTCGCCGTCCGCCTCGTAGGCATCGCCTCGGCGGGACGGGACGGCTCCGGCGCTCGACTCCGCCGTCCGCCTCGGAGGCATCGCCTCGGCGGGACGACGCGGTTCCAGCGCTCGACTTCGCCGTCCGCCTTGTAGCCATCACCTCGGCGGAACGGCATGGCTCCGGCATAGGGCTTCGCCGTCCGCCTTGCAGGCGTCGCCTCGGTGGGACGGCGCGGGATTCAGCGGACAAGTTCATTGATTTCTTAGTAAGCATCGCCTCTGGGGTCTGCAGGCTACCAGTAGCATCGGCTCGCCACTCGGCACCCTCGCGCTTGCTGTCAGGGAACGGGGGGCTGGGGTGGTTGATCACGTCAGCTCGCCCATCGGGATGTCAGCGCTTGCTGTCGAGGGAGTACTGTTGTAGGGGTGGCCCAACCCCCCGTGACTGGGCCGGGCAAGTAGTCCAACATGTAATAGGCCCAATAGTGTAGAGGAATACACCAGTGTAAATATACCAATGTACCCTCATCCTTTGTAAATACTAAGGGGTAGAATGGGGGTTTCCCATTCTACCCCACTCATATATATGAACCCCCAGGAGGGGCAGGAGGGACAGATCCTTTCATTCTCACCAACACTCCCACAGAGGCTCTCCTCTTCCTCCTCTACTAGTCCCCCTCTTTCCTGTTTAGCCCGTAGCTACAACAATGAATGTCAATCCCCCTCGAGTCCCAGGACCCACAGATATATTCCCCACCGGGGACTAGGGGCGAGGACTAACTACCCACATGGTGGGACAGGGATGGGCCCCACTACACTAGCGGTGCAGGGCTAGGATTGACCTCCACTGTGGGGACCCAATAAAAATTAAAACATATTTTTGTTTCTATATTATAGATTTTTATATGGGATATGTATCATTTTCTTACATATTTAGACTAAATCTTGAATCTATATATTATGATATAAATTTTGAAGGTATATTAAAAAATACCTAAATACTTATAAATTAATTAATACACTCACACTACAATTTTTAGTGATGTGCCCAAGAGGCAATCATAAACAATTTGGTTTTATAGGCTAAAAGGGATATTGATCCATATGGGATTAGGGTTCTAATGGGCCTACAACGTGGAAGCCCATTAGCATGCTCTATAAATATGTGGAGGCGGGGCTGCAGGTAGTTGAGACTACTATGCTGAAAACCTTGGCCGCCACCTCCCCACAGCCGTATCCCGAAACCCTAGCCGGGCGTGCGGTGCTAGCACACCAGTGCACGGCGTTCCATCCCGAACGTGTGGACTCCGTGGAGACGCCGCTGCTGTTGCTGCTGTGCTGATCGGTGAGAAGCGCAAGGCTATTGCTAGGACATGAGGAGGAGACATGGACTTTGTGAAACAATCGACTGCTTCTTCTTCATCAACGCGCATCTACGTTGGACCGGGCTGCTCCAACTCTTCTTCCGTTGTGCAGTGCATCTATTGTTAACTATCCATGACTCCCTTACACGCATGTTTTCTGGTTGAACGTGGTAGAAAATCAAATGTTGTAGCTAGTGTAGCCTACCCGTTCTCCTTCAGTGGTATCAGAGCAAAGCTGCGTAGTATGTGGTCTGGATCATGCGCTTGTAGATGGTATGTTGTTTGTAGTAGATGTGATCTATTACTGTTCTTATGCTAGGTTCATGTGATGGATCTTTCGATGCACGGGTTGATTAGATCAATTGGTCATAAGGGGTTGAAATAGGTATGAGTTGATAGAATCATGTGGCCAAAAAGATTAGGTCGTGTTCCTTCTTTGATGTACGCGCAACTTGCCCCTGCCGGATGGAATCACCATCGGGGCTAACTGCGCACACAGTTAGTAGATCGAGCCAACAGATCAAGGTCTTGTGTTGCGGTCTCCTCAAATATATCGATCGTGATGATCAATGCGCTGCCCTGAAACCCGCGGGGGGCGGCTCCCCCCTCGACCCCCGCCTGCTAACCGGCCAGCCGGACCGCCGTTGTGTACACGCATAGATTGTTATACAAACACATTCATGTCAGGGCGGTAGAAGGCATTCTACGCTTAACTTGTTTTTGCAGGGAGTGATGTGAATGGTATGGCATAGATGTATATGTGATGCATGTGTGTTTTGGCGGCCTGTGTGTCGTATTAATCACAGCTGGGTTGAGGCTGTTCTTTAATTGTATAACGACCTGCGTGTTGACCTGTGATGCTTGCGCTCCTCATGTAATTCATTTGCTAGCTATTAGTTGTAATAGTTCAGTTCTTTACCATAGAGGCTTCAAGCATGATGACAAAGAGGACAGGAAGTGTAGCGAAGGACATCACCGTGGAACCATGGCGATGGCGACCACTACGGTTCAAAAGGCCATACCATTCACAGTATAATGTGATTATATGCATGTGATGTTTATTTCCTGTCATACTATTCTTTCATGCCATACCTGTAGAGGATGTATTTTTCATGACAGAATAGCTTCTCTTAGAAAAATTAAGAATTTATTTGATGCCCTTCTAATTGCTGCGCTTATAAGAATTACGATCATTGTTTGGTAGGTCTGCCAAAGCAGAGTACCATCAACTATCTTGATCTAATAGGGTGGATGTCGGACATCCACATGCATAGTGTTGGTTTACTTGACAAAGCTATCAAATTGGATTTGGGCCTTGGGGCATGGTGTTGGGAGCCGGGGCATTGGATGCCACCCAACAAACAAGAGTCACATAAGATGTGATTAGCAAGCGTTGCTTACCTACGTCACTAGGTTTCTAGCGGTGATGCCAAAGCTCACTAGAACTTAGATGAACATGGATCTTGACCACTATGTGTCGTTAGAGGGAAGACGATTACAAAACATATAGTGGGAGTGTCTTTTGTTAAATTGTTTAATGGAAGATCAAACATGAACATAGTGCTGAACTTTGCTTGTTTATTTTTTGTTGTAGATCATGGCTGCTTCTAGTAACAATTCTGGTTTTAACTTGCGATCTGTTCTTGAGAAAGAAAAACTTAATGGAACGAATTTTATTGATTGGTACCGCAACCTGAGAATTGTTCTCAGACAAGAAAAAAAGGAATATGTTCTTGAGCAACCCTACCCCGATGAACTCCCTGAGGGTGCAACGTTGCCACCCGCAAAGCTTATGAGAAGCACTGCAATGATTCACTCGACGTTAGCTGTCTCATGCTTGCTACCATGTCCTCTGAGCTTCAGAAGCATTATGAGAATGCAGATGCTCACACTATGATTGAAGGACTGCGCGACATGTTTGAGAATCAAGCTAGGACCAAGAGGTTTAACATTTCAAAGTCCTTGTTTGCGTGCAAGCTGGTGGAAGGTAGTCCAGTCAGTCCTCATGTGATCAAGATGATTGGTTACATTAAGTGCTTGGAGAAGCTTGGTTCTCCCCTTAATCCTGATCTGGCTACGGATGTTGTTCTCCAATCTCTCCCTCCGAGCTATGAGCAGTTCATTATGAACTTTCATATGAATAGCATGTAGAAATCATTGACTGAATTGCATGGGATGCTTAAGACAGCAGAGGAAAGCATTAAGAAAAACACCAATCATGTGATGATGGTTCAGAAGGAGAATAAAAAGAGGAAGCGTTGGACGCCCAAAGGCAAAGGCAAAGGAAATGTTCCTAATGAGCACCCTAGCTCTAAGCCAAAGCCAAATGGGAATGTCAAATCTGGCCCTTCTCCTGATGATGAATGCTACCACTGCCATGTCAAGGGGCATTGCTCTAGGAATTGTAAGAAATACTTGGAGGATCTAAAAAGAAGAAGGGAAGCGAGACTTTTGCTTCAGGTATAAATGTTATAGAAATTAAAATGTTATAGAAATTAATCTTGCAATTTCTTTTGTTGAATCTTGGGTATTTGATACCGGATCAATGATTCATACTTGCGAATCGTTGCAGGGTCTAAGAAGGACTAGAAGTTTTGCGAGAGGCGAGTTGGACGTGCGTGTCGGCAATGGAGCAAAGGTTGCTGTACTGGCTGTCGGCACTTATCACTTGTCATTACCTTCAGGATTAGTTTTGGAATTAAATAATTGTTATTACATTCCAGCATTGAGTAAGAACATCATCTCTTCTTCATGTTTGGAGGAAGATGGTGGTTATGCGTTCGTAATAAAGAACAAACGTTGTTCTATTTATTTGAATGATATACTCTATGCACATTGTCCATTGATGAATGGGTTATATGTTCTTGATCTTGAGGATAAGCTTGTCTATAATATTAATGCAAAGAGGCTGTGACCTAATGATTTGAATCCCGCTTTTATTTGGCATTGTCGCTTAGGTCATATAAATGAGAAACGCATAGAGAAGCTCCATAAAGATGGTCTACTCAACTCATTTGATTTTGAATCATTTGAGACATGCGAGTCTTGTTTACTTGGCAAGATGACAAAGGCGCCTTTCACCGGTCATAGTGAGAGGGCAAGTGACTTGTTGGGACTTGTACATACCGATGTATGTGGACCAATGAGCTTAGTAGTCAGAGGTGGTTTTTAGTATTTCATTACTTTTACCGATGACTTTAGTAGATATGGATACATCTACTTAATGAGGCACAAGTCTGAATCGTTTGAAAAGTTCAAAGAATTTCATAATGAATTTCGGTGATCTGATCGTGGAGGTGAATATTTGAGCCATGAATTTGGTGAACATCTAAAACAGTGTGGAATTGTTCCACAGCTGACTCCGCCTGGCACGCCTCAATGGAACGGGGTATCTGAATGGAGGAACCGGACCTTGTTAGACATGGTTTGGTCTATGATGAGCCAATCTGATCTTCCATTGTTCTTCTGCGGATATGCTCTAGAAACTGCTGCGTTTACATTAAATAGAGTTCCATCTAAATCAGTGGAAAAGACACCATACGAGAAATGGACCGGGAAACGTCCTGGATTGTCTTTTCTTAAGATATGGGGTTGTGAGACTTATGTGAAACGTTTAACGTCTGATAAGCTTCATCCTAAATCTTATAAATGCTTCTTTGTTGCGTATCCTAGAGAAACCAAAGGATATTATTTTTACAATCGGGAAGAAGGCAAAGTGTTTGTCGCTCGGAACGGTGTTTTTTTTGGAAAAAGAGTTTCTTTCAAAGGGTGTTAGTGGGAGCAAGATGCAGCTTGAAGAAATTCAAAAAACACCTGAAAATGTTTCAGCTCCTGTTGAACCTCAACAGGATGTACAAGATGTTGTACAACCGGTTATGGAGGCACCGCCCCCACGTAGGTCTACAAGGGCACGTCGCGCAACTGAAAAGTTCACGCTCCTAACCATGGGACAACGCGACATATTGTTGTTGGACAATGATGAGCCCAAGAGTTACACGGAAGCAATGATGGGACCAGACTCTGAAAAATGACTTGGAGCCATGAGGTCCGAAATAGAATCCATGCATGATAATCAAGTTTGAAACTTGGTGGATCCACCTGATGGTGTAAAAACTATTGAGTGTAAATGGGTTTTTAAGAAAAAGATAGACATGGATGGAAATGTTCACATCTATATGGCACGATTGGTGGCGAAAGGTTTCAAGCGAATTCAAGGTGTTGATTATGATGAAACGTTTTCGCCCATCGCTATGCTAAAGTCTATTCGGATCCTCCTAGCGATTGTTGCCTATTTCGACTACGAGATTTGGCAGATGGATGTCAAAACGGTTTTCCTAAATGGAAACCTAAGCGAGGATGTGTACATGACACAGCCTGAGGGTTTTGTTGATCCGAAAAATGCTGGGAGAATATGCAAGCTTCAGAAGTCCATTTATGGATTGAAGCAAGCATATCGGAGTTGGAATCTTCGTTTTGATGAAGTAGTCAAAGGGTTTGGCTTCATCAAGAATGAAGAAGAGCCTTGTGTTTACAAGAAGGCTAGTGGGAGCGCACTTGTTTTTCTGGTCTTGTATGTAGATGACATATTATTGATCGAAAATGATATTCCAATGCTAGAAGCTGTGAAGTCTTCTTTGAGAAAAAGTTTCTCAATGAAAGATCTCGGAGAGGCAGCTTACATTTTGGGCATAAAGATCTAAAGATAGATCGAAGAGGCTAATTGGATTAAGCCAAAGTACATACATTGACAAGGTATTGAAACGGTTCAATATGGAAGATTCCAAGAAAGGTTTCTTGCCTATGTCACGTGGCATTAGTCTTAGTAAGACTCAGTGTGCTTGAACACTTGATGAGCAAAAGAAGATGAGTGCGATTCCGTATGCCTCAGCCATCGAATCCATCATGTATGCTATGCTTTGTACGCGCCCAGATATTTCATATGCTCTAAGTGTTACGAGCAGGTATCAATCTAGCCCCGGTCTAGCTCAATGGGTGGCTGTAAATAATATTCTTAAGTACTTTCGAAGGACTAAGGATATGTTCCTTATTTTTGGAGGTGAAGAAGAGCTCGTTGTAAAAGGTTACACCGATGCTAGTTTCCAAACTGATAAAGATGATAGCAGATTGCAGTCTGGTTTTGTGTTCTGCCTCAATGGAGGGGCAGTGAGCTGGAAAAGTTCCAAGCAAGAGACGGTAGCTGATTCGACAACTAAGGCCGAGTATATTGCAGCTTCTGAAGCTGCAAAGGAAGCTGTTTGGATCAGAAAGTTTGTTTTTGAGTTGGGTGTGATCCCTAGTGTGTCTAGTCCAGTGGATCTCTATTGTGATAATAGTGGAGCCATTGCGCAAGCAAAGGAGCCTAGGTCACACCAAAAGTCCAAACATATACTTCGGTGCTATCACCTTATTCGTGAGATCAATGATAGAGGTGAAGTGAAGATTTGCAAGGTGCACACGGATTTGAATGTTGCTGATCCGTTGACGAAGCCTCTCCCACAACCAAAGCATGAGGGACGCACGAGTGCAATGGGTATTAGATACTTACATGATTGACTCTAGTGTGAGTGGGAGATAATTGTATCAAGTCTATGTTTATGAAATTTTGAATAAGGTGTTATTTGGTTCCTTGAATAATGATTGTATGCATTGATTGGCAAGTATGTAACTTGTTCGTGAAACTCTTTGTTTTATTTAATGTTATTCTAAAGATCCCTAGTCTTATGTCATTACGTGGGACAACAATGATTTATGGACTAGCACATGTATTGATTGATGATCATGTTTCACGGATCATGGATATAGGAATATCAAATCAATAATGTGGACACATGTTAGAGAATATGGTGTTGGATTGACCCACTCCGAGACGTTGCTGGGGTTGTTATGTTAATATGTGCCATCAAGCGATCTCGAGTGGTATACCTACTGGATCCTTCGACCTGAAATCGCCATTGTTTCTCACTATGTGTAGTGGTGCGCTTTAGGGCTACCAAACACTACTCCATAACTGGGTAGCTATAAAAGTGGTCTTCAGGTGTATCATGAAACATGGAATGGGATGTGAGCGGATTAAGATGAAATTTGCCCCTCCTACATAACATGAGAGATATCTCTGGACCCCTCAATGTGGTTGGATTAGGGAAGTGCATGGCCATGCCAAGGTGATTAAAAATTTAATCACAATGTGACTAAAGGGTTAGTCATGAGTTGTAATCCACCACAAGATCGAGTGAATGGTTGAGCTATCACATGGGTGGCACGAATCTCGCCTTAAGTTCGACTGGTATCGTGTGGCAAAGGGATCCAAGTGTGTGTATATCAAGGTTTAGCCAATATGATCTTTATGTGTATTCGGGAGTCAATATGCCCTGCTAGGTGCCACTGTTGACTTATGGCTTGAAAAGGGTTTTCAGATCATGGCTGTCTACACATGAACCTAACGGGTCACACACTTAAGGGGTTGGAATTGGAAAGCTTGCCTATATGATTGTCTCTAGTGCAAGTGGGAGATTGTTAGTGATGTGCCCCAGAGGCAATCATAAATAATTCGGTTTTATAGGCTAAAAGGGATATTGATCCATATGGGATTAGGGTTCTAATGGGCCTACAACATGGAAGCTCATTAGCATGCTCTATAAATATGTGGAGGCGGGGCTGCAGGTAGTTGAGACTACTATGCTGAAAACCCTGGCCGCCACCTCCCATCGGGCGTATCCTGAAACCCTAGCTAGGCGCGCGGTGCTAGCACACCAGCGCAGGGTGTTCCATCCCGAACGTGTGGACTCCGTGGAGGCGCCGCTGCTGTTGCTGCTGTGCTGATCAGCGAGAAGCGCAAGGCTATTGCTAGGATGCGAGGAGGAGACATTGAGTTCGTGAAACGATCGACTGCTTCTTCTTCATCAACGCGCATCTACGTTGGACCGGGCTGCTCCAACTCTTCTTCCGCTGCGCTGCGCATCTAGTGGTAACTATCCATGACTCCCTTACACGCATGTTTTCTGGTTAAACACGATAGAAAATCAAATGTTGTAGCTAGCGTAGCCTACCCGTTCTCCTTCAGAAAGCAGGTCCAGATGACAAAGAAGATGGTCATCATGCAAATGCTGAGCCGGCTTCTGATATCGCAAATGATGCTAGGGCCAGGAGAGCTGTGTCTACCAGCTCCCCCTACTACCTTCGTTCGCACAGTCGAGCGAAATGCACTAATGGAATTCAGGCGAGTGGCGCAAGAACTGAGAAAGAAGTTTACCAGCCGAGCAAGGGAGTTAGCACCACAGAGATGATACAAGAGACCTCTACTCTAGCAGCAAAGAGAGAGGACCGTGCTGTCCCTGAACAAAGGCTGATGCAGGCAAACAATGAGAAGAAGAAAGTAGTTCCAGAAGACAAAACTGGTAGTCTCATAGCAAACGCTGAACTGGCTTCTGATATTGCAAGTGATGTTGTGGCTAGGAGACCTGAGTCTACCAACTCCCGCTATTTCCTCCGCTCGCATAGTCAGACAAAAGGCGCGAATGGAGGAGGGGCAAGTGGCGCAAGAACCGAGCAAGGGGTTTACCAGTTGAGCAAGGAAGTTGGCGCCAGGGATATCATACAAGAGGCCTCTGCCCCAGTAGTAAAGAAGAAGAAGCGTAGTGTCCGGCAACGGAGAACGATGCAAGCAGACAATGAGAAGCAGAAAGCTGTTCCAGAAGACAGTGCAGCTGGTCTCATTGCAAATGCCATGCCTGCTTCTGATATAAAATGCTGCTGTGGCCCGGAAAGGTGCGTCTACCAGCACCCTCTACTACTTTCACTCATACAGTCAGGCGAAAAATGCAAATGCAGAGGCGAGCTGTGCAAGAACCGAGCAAGGAGTTTACCAGCCGAGCAGGGAAGTTGGTACCAGGCAGATGATACAAGAGGCCTCAGCTGCTCGAGCAGCAGTGAAAGCAATGACGGAGGAAATAATCAAGGCGCTCAAGGAAGAGATCGCCGCGTTGAGTCTAGGAGCATCGAGTAAGAAATAAGCAGGGTCCATCTGCCAGCATCAAGTAATATTCATAGTAGTGGGCTACTGGCGCGGTTCTTTCTGTGGTGTAAGACTTTAAAATTGTGTGAGTTCTCGGATTTTGGCTTTCTACCTAGCCGGCATGTTAATGTGCTGGTGTTTGTTTGGTACTGAATTTCAGTTTCATGGCAACTGAAATGTTGAAACCTTTGCATGATTGAATTCCATGGAACTTCGTTTCTTAAATATGCTCTGGGTATCTAAAATATGCATCAGATAATGAGACTAGTTTTTACATGTACATTCAGAGCTCTTCACAAGTTTCAAATTACCGTCATGTACATGTGTGAGAAGTGAGATACTAGCCGTAGTTCATAGGTGTAGCTGGGTTGACATTAGGCATGTAAGGACAGAAATCCATGATTAAAAATCCAAAACAATTTGAAGTAGTAAGAGAAGTGATCTAAAAAAAGTAGTCAAGAGTCTTCTCTGACTACTATGTGTAGCATGCTGATGTTCTATTTGTTACTTCTATTTTAGACAATAATGTATGTCATATTAGATTGTGTATGGTCAATCTTTCCTGACTTCAAGCACTAATATATACAAGATTATTTAGATTGATCATGTCAAAATGATATCATTTGGTTTATATTTTATTAGGAAAATGGCAGGGCTCTGCCTAATCAATAAAGAAAAGAAGATAGTGTAGTTTGCACGGCCGATCTAGAAGTCGTTGACAGGACAGACAAAAGAAGAATGCAAAAGCAAAAATGACAACCAGCAGAAGTGCTGAACAAGGAAAACATTAGGTGGTAGATACCGTTAGATTGTTATGAAAATACTTCCATGTTATAATACAATTATAATTTTTGCTAGCACACTAGTAAACTGATGATCAGAATTGCATATTGGAGACTGCGCAATGTCCAAAAGACAGCATTATTTTCAACAGGAGTACGAGTGTTTGGCACAGTAAAACAAACGTTTTCTTGCCACAACAGCCTAGACCAATCTAACCTAAAAACAGTGATCCACGTTGGTTTAGAGTTTTGAGGAGTATTGAAGTCTTTGTTTTCTCCTATTTTCTAGCTAAAATGGATAAAAAGAAATCATGAATAAGTGCAGTGCTAACTGATGAGGACATCCTTTCCATAGATACAATTGTGCCGACTCCACAACAAACTTAACAAACTGAAACTATGATACAAGGACCAATAACTGGAGCGCGAGCACGACAACTTAACCATCAGGTGAATGCGTTCCTAAGTTTGCATACAAATATTTTAAAGAATGGAATACTACTTAATCCTTGCGCTGATTTAAGCGTTCTTAGGAACCATGGGGAAGAACCACGTAAGCTCAAGTATAAAAGTGGAACTGTCAAGCGCAACCCAAGTCCTGTTTGCGAGTTTGACTCGGATTCGACATTCTCAACAGCGTCTACTTCAAACGGCCATAACTTTTGATCCAGTAGGTTTCTCAGGGCCCGTGAGTACTCGTTGGAAAGCTCTTGAAGTCTACTTTCAGATGAATCCGGTCTCACCTCCAAATTTCATCCGAGCCGGTCAGAAACTGCCAAACAAGTCACGCCACTTTTCTAGTCCAAGTCAAAGTGGAACTTGGGTCTTGTAATCGAGTCATATTCGGCTTCCATGTGTTTTGGCCGACCCTCTACCTCCCGTGTCTCTTAAATAGGCAACCACACCCTCTTCTAGGTTTGGGGTTTTGATAGATTAAGTTAGTTTTTGCTACTTCGCCTTGTATTCACGCGTGTCGGCAGAACCGTCCGAATACTTGTCTTCAAAACCCCACCGTTTTTCTGTTTTCGATTGAAACATACATCTTTTATTTGCAATTGAGTTGCTATTTATCTTGTTCTTACCTGTTCTTCGATTGTTTGCAGAAACAAGTACCCTCGTGGTTAGGTTGATTGTGCGCCAACAAGGTCACGAATAACCTCTGGAGTTGGTATGTCGATCGCTAAAGCGCAACGTCCTTTAATGGTTGTAGTCGGGTCGTCAATGTCATCTCCTTCCCAATCAAATCTACCACTTTTATTAAAAGATCGGGACCGCTAGTGCTATCACTAGCGCAGACAAGAAATTCCAAATCTTACCTTTGAGCTGAGGTATGTTCAAACCGTTCAGATGGTGCTGCAAAAAAATGTTAAAAAGACACAAACTAACCAAACCAAAATATAAACCAATATAGATGGAGCGGATCAGTTTTTTCGTAAATTGTTTGAAACAAATGTTTCTCACACCTTTAGAAATGGAATTGCAATTATATCTGTACATTTCAATGCGCAGTTCTTCAACGTGGCTAAGGATTGCAAATGAACCATCAACCCACAAACTGGAGAGAGAGATCACTAGTTGATAAGACATTCAAAGAACTGCTATGGTGCCATTAGCACTACAATTGTAAGGCAAATTTCCCAGAGTACACAATATCGACAAGACAAGACGCAGCACTATCTCTTGTATACCAAGTATTCAGAGGAATGTGATTGACATGTATTTCGCTGTGCATTGCAGGAACCATTTCTAAGATGAGGATATCTTACAACTAAAGATGTTCTACAACTAATAACAGAATTGAACTAGTTGTGAATGCTGATTCTATTTGTGAGGTCTTGCTGAAACTCATTTGAAGCTCCTATAATCAAATGATCCTTCCACGGGATCAACTAATATCCCAATATTCAATGATCGAAATTGTCGGCCCACGGCAAAAGCTAGTGTAAAATTTTCACTACAGACTCAAGAGGAGGCAAGCTTAGTTGAATTGCCCTCTTGCCCAGGCTGCATTTCCATCAACTTCTGTTGTTCCTCATCAGTCTCTCCATTGGATTCAACCTTTGGTGTCTTTGGTTTTGTAGTGGATTGCTGATAGAGAATTCCACCTGACATGCATATTAGGAGCCCTATTGTCCCCAGAAAGGAAGCATGCTTGTCCCAGATGACCAAATTAATCACAACAGTTAGGAGCTTGTTCACTATGCCGAGCACTGTGAATCCTGTAGCAGAGATAGCCTGTCTGCAGGAGAACCCAAAGAAGGATATTGACAGTCCAAACAGACATGACAGAAAAACGGGAAGGATCACATCAAACGAAAGCCAGTTTGCCACCTTTGAGCTGTCAACCTTCATCTGACCAAGCTCCCCCATTATAAGGAGCTCAAGGGGGAACAGCATCAATGCTTCAAGATTGTTGTAGAGGACAAGGCCCCATGTGTTTAACCCAATGGTCATGACAACATGCTTAATGTACACAAAGTCAACTGACATGCTTGCAAGATAGGCCACAGCCCAACTGTAGGCAGTCACAGTAAATTGGTTGTCTGTGAAAACATAAATCGTACTTCCACCAAGTATAGTGGCAAGTGAAAGCCATGTCTTCAGTGATGGCCAGGGCTGGTGAAGGTAAAGTGTCTCCCCGATGGCTACAAATATTGGAACAGCAGAGCGAAATACGATGAAAGTATCAACATTGGCATGCAATAAGAGTTCACTGTTTGTGAAGATGGAGATGTAGAACATCACAGCAGCTGGCAAGAACTTCCACATAGCCCTCAAATTAAGGCCATCATGTTCAATAAGTTTTAGCTGTCCACATAGGAAAACTCCAGCAACACTAGTGAAGTACTGTAAAGCTGTCAAGGCACCAGGGTAAGGGAATTTCATGATTGCCCATTTGTTGATGATGGAGAGAAGAGATGCTGATAGGCAATACCCAGCAGCCACACCATAGACCGATGCTTGCTGCACAAGAGTGGCGAATGTGTCACTCCAGGTTCCTTCGGATTTGTGGAGAGCACCTGAACCATTAGCTGTAGCATCTTCTTTCGAGGGCCCTGATATATTAGACATCTGCAGCATAGAATGTGAAGTTACGCTAATTTTCAATGGAATACGTGAAATGCAAGAAAAAAACTCTACCACAGCTGCTAGAAAGATCAATCTCCGGCACAAAATAACCAGGTCAGGATTGTATTAGAAATCATTCGACAGTTTGGAACAGATTTCAGAATTCATATATTTATGTATCAAACAACATCATCCTACCTGAATTTAGTAAATATCGAGGGTGGATGAGGCACAGTTCACTCTTAAAATGCTAATAGCTGGGTTCATAAGTCATAAACAATGTATATTCTCATAGATGCACTTAAGGTCTTAATGCACACGAATATTCTGTAGTCTACTCTCTTATGCCCATATCATGTTTTAGTTATGTCATGAAATTTACCCGCCTACTTTAACAGCATCCGTTGACCATGACAAAGCAAACTGCAAATCCATGCATATATCACAAAATGGTTGTTACGGCGTCGCTTAGCCATCATGGCAGAGCTGGGTGGATGCCATGGACATTCGCTGCGACTTGGGTTGGGGGAGGAGGCGGGGAGGGGAGGCGGACGTGCCAGGGAGAGGAGTGGAGGCGTGGCGGTGGGGGGCTCGGAGGAGGCAAGGTGGCGGGGGGAGGACCGGAGGAGGCGGCAAGGAGAGAGAGAGAGAGGAGTGCGGGAGATGCGGGAGAGGGAGAGGAGGGGAGATGAGTGTGGGAGATGCGAGGGAGAGAGAGAGGAGGGGAGAGGAGTCAGCAGATATTGCATCGCGATGCAGAGTATGAGTTACTGAGTATTGAGTATACAACTGTACATACATCTTGCTGTGTGGAGGGGAGTACAGTGTGGTGACTCGCCTAGGTGTTGCCGTGGCAAATCGCCATGGCGTCCAGGTGCCCCTCACTCGTTGTGGTCGCCAATTCTGCCGTGACAACCATGTATCACAAGGCTAAAACAATCGCAAATGCCAAACAACTTGGTCTAGGGGTAGGATCACCTAACAAGATATAAAACAACCGAATCTCATGAAAAGCAGACTAGTCCATGGACTAATTTTATCCATGGACTAATTTTATCGGATGCTATTATGCTAATATAGCCATGTTGTCCCATTGATTTTAGTGGTGCCCCCACACGACAGTCCCCACATATCCCTATTGAAATACTTCCAACAGTAAACAGTTTTGTCAATGGATCTTTCAGATTTTAGTGATATGGTAATTTATCTCTCACAACATTCATTTGATAGCAGTATCTTCACAAGCCTTGTATCTACACCCTAGCTTCTGTAGTACGGCAAAACGATAATGTAACCACGCACAATCCTGGTACTGGAAACATTCACCAGAAAATATATTCAGTGAATCAACAATTAGTCAAACAGAGTGTGAGGTGGGAAGCTATAGGAATAACCTTATGGCTAGCCACCAACATGGAAAAGGCAAGTTTCTCCGGGAAGCATTTCCAAATTCGAATACATGTGTAGCAATGGTTTCCAAATGCTAATCTGCTGAATAGGAGTCATACTCTTTAAATTGACAAGAAAAATCTACAAATCTGATAAATTCGATTATCAAAGCACAGTTCAGAGTCTCCAGTGTGTGTGCTTCATCAATCCCCAAACCTATTGATCTTTTATTAAAAGTTTGTTCTGTAAAGCAGCTCTCCAGATCCCCAAACACAGGACAATATTACCCCCAAAATTGACTGACATATCATTGATCTACCCTCTTTCCTTTTTCATGCTAACCAAATAGTCATGAATTTGTTACATTTTTATCCTTGAAATTTTTCCAAGAGTAAGCATATAGAGCTGCAGATTCAAGAACAATAATAATGAGACAGGCACACAAGATCAGCACTCTTCCTTGATGACCTTTCAAAGAGAGAAAACAAACTATTTATTCGTCCATTCCCCAAAAAAATTGTCAATGATAAAGCAGTAGCATGATAAAGCAACCAAACTTTTGTCAATGAAAAGAACGAAGATGACTATTTGTTCGTCCATTCCCTCAAAAAAACTATTTGTTCATCCAGAATTCTCGAATGGTTTTCCCCTATGTCCATTCCTACAACAAGTAACAAGGTAGAATCAATGGAACAATTTCAAGGAAACTGCAGCACACATCAAGATTCAAATCACAGCACTGGACAAAACAACCAGTATAAAAGATGGACAAATGAAAAAAGAACCCGCACCCGAAACTCAAGAAACAAAGGTAAGACCGGTACCTTGAAACGGCCAAACCTTGAGTTCGCCATAGAAACAAGCACAACAACAAAGAGCCTTAACCTTCAAGCACGTTTGTTTTCTCTTTCACTAAATGAAGTGAGCAGAGAAGAGAAAGGTGCGAGGAGAAAGAAGGACGACTAGTATGCAACGACCATCTCAGACTAATCTTTACTATTATAAAAGTGTGAGTTGGTGGTTGGTCCATTCTCCCTCCTCTCTTCTCAGCCATCCAATTTGATCTGGACCATTCGTCTCTCTCCTCTCTCTCTCTCTCAAGATACAACCGCCCACCTCCTCCACTTTCCCCATCTCCTCGCGTATTCTGGCCACCTTTCTATCTCTGTCGCTTGCTCTCCAATGTTTGATGTGTGAAATTGGCCAGGCAGTAAGTTTCGTCTCACCATTTTTATGACTTCGTTGCAACGTACGGGTCTCTAACTATTCAAATAAACTATGACAGTTTGGCATTGTAGCCATCTATGTGGAAGTCAAATTGAGTTTAGATCACGTCACAAGCACATATTGATCACAATAGCAGAAAAACAAGAGCAATAAAATATACGAATCACCAGATCTAGCAGCACCCAACCCAAGCACTGTGGCTAAGTCAAAGAACCAGCTGCCCTTATACAAATTAAACATGCCCTACTAGTAACACAAAATAATGCATACCTTAGGAAGTTTTCTTCTCTACCGCAGAAAAATGATATGACAGGAACAACACCTCCAGTCCTCCTCTCAACCAATTTTGGGATTTCCTTGCATAGGCCTCAACAAGTAGTACGAGTTGAAAGCACCAACAAGTCCCTTTCTTGAACTACCTTGTCAAGACCCCCGCTGCCTACATTGGCCATACATACATACACGAAGTACAAAGAGATCGAATTAGTCGGTCGCCGAACCATGCGCTAGGGTCCAAACAAGGGCAAGATTCATGGCACCTACTACCACCACGCGAGAGCCATAAAAGAACGCAAAAAATTGTTAGGTGGGTAGCCGCCCATCGCCGTCCCCGAATAGGGAACAGCATTTCGTGCGCGACGAAGGTGGAAGAAGAAATCGTCTCGCTCCGATTGGGAGAGGGAAACAGGTAGTGACTGCGACTTTCTTACGGTTTTACGGATTACAACTTCAACAGCGACAACAAACGTACCTGTGGAGGAGGAGAAGCGCCAAGAATCTGGCTCCGGGATGCCAAGAACTGCGCCGCCGGGGTGGGGGAGGAAACCAAGAGGCGGCGGCGGCAGTTCAAGTGGGATTGTGCAAATTAGGATGGCAACCTGGACGCGAGGATTGATTAGGGGGTAGATTTGGCTGAGAAAATTGGATATTTGCCACGGCTAACAGTGGGCTTCACAAAATTACCATCGTTATCGTCGACTTCGCAAAATAGCCACTCAGTACGTGTGTCTCTCGTATTCTCTGCCATTGCACCCATTTTCCTCATTTTCTTTTCTCTCTCTCCAAATCAGCCACCTAAGATGACTAAACTGCCCTTGAGCTATTTTGCTGGGCGCATGGCATTCTAGGCGCATGGCCTGCGCGCCTGCTACCTTGGCTGGCCCTTGGCGCATAGCAGCCTGGGTGCATGTTTGCCACATTTTGGCCAGAAAAAAATATGTGCACGTAATATAATATTTTGAATAAAAAACAATGATAACAAAACATGTCCAAAAAAAGTCGTCTTGCTTTCTTGACGACATGTTTTGTTATCATTGTTTTTGATTCAAAATATTATATTACGTGCATATATTTTTTCTGGCCAAAATGTGGCAAACATGCACCCAGGCTGCCAATGCGCCAAGGGCCAGCCAAGGCAGCAGGCGCCCAGGCCATGCGCCCAGCAAAATAGCTCAATGGCAGTTTAGTCATCTTAGGTGGCTGATTTGGAGAGAGAGAAAAGAAAATGAGGAAAATGGGTGCAATGGCAGGGAATACGAGAGACACACGTACAGAGTGGCTATTTTGCGAAGTCGACGATAGCGATGGCAGTTTTGCGAAGCCCACTGTTAGCGGTGGCAAATATCCAATTTTCTCAGATTTGGCTTGACTTCTTTGTGGGGAGAATAGATTTGGGGTCTGTAGTCTGGACGCAGTGGGGGCACGGGAATGCTACGGCCGCCGTTGCGCCTCACGCGCGCCTCGCGTTCCAGTTGCCTTGCCTCCGAATTAAGGACCTGTTTGGTTAGAGGCTGAAAAAAGCTGCCTGAGTCAGGCATGCATCTTAGGCGTTCGATTTTGGATGCCTGGGGCCAGGATGTATTGCCTGGCAAGTATTTGCCTGCGAGGCCTCCAACCAAACAGGCCCTAAGGGCCTCGCCTGTTGTTTGGAGTCGTGATTCGTGAGGATGTGCCTGGCGTGGGCCCGTGTCTTGTTTGGTTTTTATTGTTAGGAAACCTAAGCCTAGGTCAGCAGTCTAGGTCCATGGTGAGCACTTCATCGAGAGGCTATAAATAGGGAGCCATACCGACAGAATTTGTACTCATGCAATCATAAGTAATAAAGAAAGATTAGGAGTTCTTTCTACCTCTCTGTGTATTTTCAATATATTATTCTATCTTCTGTTATTGATCTCGTTTCGCTTTAAGCAGAGGAATCGATCGGACTGGTCGCCAGCGACGGTTCCTCAACACGTTATCAGCACGAGTTCGCTCCGGTGAATCGAAGATAATCATCGAAGCTCTCATAGATTGAATTATCTAGTTCGCTCTAAATTCGCAGTTTTCGCGTTCTAGATTGGTTTTCTTAAGGGTATTAAACTTGCATGGATGGTACTCTAGCATTTATTTTCTCATAATGGCTGGATGATTTTAAATAATTCATTCATTTATTCAGTTTTATAATGGCATGGTGTGTTCTGATATTGAAGTATTTTATTTATGTATTGAATGCCTTCTAATACATGTTAATAAAATACCTTATATTAGAACGCGTGTGGCGCCCTATGGAGGAAGTGTGCTTAGCCGACAGCGGCACAACGAATACCATCTTAAGAGAGACAAAGTATTTTCAATCGATTCGTAAGAATGCTAGCAGTCTTACGACAATCGCCGGAAGCGATGCTTGTATAATTGGTTCAGGAAGAGTCACAATTATACTCCCAATGGGCACAACTTTGATCATTAAATAAGTCTTATTGTACCCAGAATCGACTAGAACTCTCCTAAGTTTTAAGGATATTCGCGCCAATGGTTTCCATGTTGAGACTGAAGAAGAGTACGGTAAGGAATATCTGCTCATTATGAAGCGCAAAGAAAATGGAAAAAGGTATTAGAAAAACTTCTTTCACTAGAAACTGGGCTATATTATACCAACATCAAGGCACCGACAGCCTACACTGTCCTGAAAACAGTATTTAGAAGCTCTGAACTTTATGTCTCTAGCATGACAGATTAGGCCACCCAGCTTTTAGAATGATGAGAAATATAATCAACAATTCCCAAGGGCATAATATTAATGTAAAGAATTTTCCGAATCACGAAGATTTCGTGTGCCTTGCATTTGCCACCGAGAAATTAATTACTAGACCCTCCACTCTGAAACCGAAGGATGAAGTCTCTGCATTCCTGGAATGCATCCAGGGAGACATTGCGGTCTCATTCAGTCTCTTTCAAGGCCATTTAAGTATTTCATGGTGCTCATTGATGCTTCCTCGAAATGGTCGTATGTGGGTTTATTGTCCACAAGAAACCATTCTTTCGCAAAGCTGATTTCGCAGATCATTCGCATCAGAAATGTCTTCCCTGATCATCACATAAAGTCCATCAAAATGGACAACGCCGAAGAATTTACTTCAAAAGCATTTGATGATTATTGCATGGCGATGGGGATTGCAGTTGAGCATTCGGTACCGCATGCCCATACCTAGAATGGTTTGCAAAAGGCATTAATCAAGAGAATTAAATTTATTGCCCGACCCCTTTTGCAGAATTGTAATTTGTCTGCTACATGTTGGGGACATGCAGTCCTACATGCAGCGAATCTCATCAACTTTAGACCATCGACCTACAACATCCATTCACCTATGCAACTTGCGCAAGGGTCACCACCGAAAATTTCCCATCTCAGGAGGTTTGGATGCAAGGTTTATGTACTTATACCCCCTCCACCGCGTACTACAATGGGCCCTCTCCGCAAGATTGAGATATACGTTGGTTATGAGACTGCATCCATAATCAAGTATTTGGAACCCATGTTTGGAGATTTGCATACCGCCCGTTTCGCTGATTGCATTTTTGATGAGGATAATTTCCCAACATTAGGGGAGGAAATCAACCCCTTGATGAAAAAAGTTGGGAAATTACGTGGCAAGCCACTGAAATCCATGCACATGACCTGCGCACTAATGAAGCAGATAAAGAGATCCAGAAGATCATTGACTTGCAAGCATTAGCAAATCAGCTGCCTGATCACTTTAATGATTTGAAGAGCGTGACTAAGTCGCATGTGCCTGCACGCAATGCACCAGGGAGGGTTGAAATACCAAAGAAAGCACAAGATATCCCTAATCCTGTCCAGAGACCTCAGAATAAAAGAACGAGAACTCCGGCTCCTCGAATCCCAAGTAACTGGGGACGCCCGGCGAAGAAGGATAAGAAGGACTTATCACAGCCGATCACTGAAATCCCCAAAATGAGAAGGGGAGCCAGTTGAGACTTGGCACAAGTATGACACCTTCAGAAAAGGGCATACCGAATTTGAACATCCCCATGGAAGAAGACATTGCCATGGATGTGTGCGCACACATCGGAGCCAAAAAACTAAAGGGACTTGCCACCGCAATTGGAAGAAGCGATGTGTAAGGAGAAGCTCTAGAAGAAGCAATCGCTCCAAAAGAAGTAACTCATGATGAAATAGTTATAAATTATGTGCACATGGGAGAGTCCATGAATAGGAGAACAGCCAATATCGATATCTACTTCGCAAAGAAAATTGCCACAATCATCGATCTTGATCCCGAGCTTGCATCGCTTGTTGAATGTAAGAAAAGATCAGATTGGGAAGATTGGAAGAAGGCAATAGAAACTGAATTATTATCTCTGAACAAAAGAGAGGTGTTTGGGCCTGTATGCCGCACACCTCTCCATGTGCACCCTATAGGGCATAAGTGGGTATTTGTTCGAAAGAGAAATGAAAGAAACGAAGTAGTGAGATACAAAGCAAGGCTAGTAGCACAAGGTTTCACTCAACGTCCAGGAGTTGATTATGAAGAAACCTACTCCCCAGTCATGAGTGGAATTACCTTTAGATATTTGATCTCAATGGCAGTGAACTTGAATTTAGAAATGAAACTGATGGATGTGGTAACTGCATACCTTTATGGAAATTTGGATTCGGAGATTTATATGAAGGTCCCTGAAGGAATCCCTCTTCCGAACCAAGACAGAGCAAATAGAAATCTGTACAGTGTGAAGCTTAGAAAATCACTATATGGACTGAAGCAATCTGAAAGAATGTGGTATAATCGCTTAAGCAACTTTCTCTGTAAAAAATGCTACACGAACAATGAAGACTGTCCCTGTGTGTTTGTACAACGATCCCAAAATGGATTTGTATAATCTCAATGTATGTATAATATCAGTATATGTAATACCCTGATCGTCAATTCGGCGTAAGTTTTTAAAATAATCGCGGAGTCGCTGGTTTTTCGGTACATCGCGGGAAGGGAAAATAAAAATTGTAGAACAGTGTAAAATGAATAAAATAAATTAAAAATAAAATTAAAAACCCAGAGTGGGCTGCCTGCGGAGTGGGCCGACCGCCCTGGGCCAAGGCCCAAGGGGGTGGCCGCACCCCCCTTGGTCGCACCACCCCTTCCCCTTAACCCTAGCGCCCCCCTCTTTTCCCCTCCCCCTTTCCCACCCTCCTGGCTGCCCCTCCCCTCCCTGGTTGGCGCTCCCATCTTCCCCCACAGCTGCTACCATTGGTGCCAAGGAGAAAAAGAAAGGGAAGAGAAGGAAGAAGAAGATAAGGAGGAGAGGAAGAGGAGGAAAGAAAAGGGGTGATCCCAAGGGATCATCTAGGTAATTTTTCTCCATCCCAAACCCTCTTTTTATGGAGTAATTAGGGTTCTTGGCACGAAATTTGAAGGGAATTAATAGATTGATTTCCCGATTAGAGTTGCCTACTGTCTGGCTGTAGATTGATTCGCACAGCGCGTCTGTTTGCGCGGTTTCGACCCATGAAAAGCTTTTTCCTGCGGATCTTCCCAAAAGGAAACTTGTAGAGGACTTCGAAACCCATCTTCTGGATTTTTTTCAGAATGTTTTGCCACAGGATCTAGGCGTAGCAGAGTCGGGAAAACCGCTGTCTGTCAGGGGAGCAGATTGGGACATACTTCTGTTCAAGTGTGATTTAGAGGTAGTAAATGATTTTTATGATCATGGCAACAATTGAAAACGTTGTAGGGAATTCATAATTCTAGCTTCTGTATAAAATTTTTATTTTTTGCACCCTTGTACTGTTGTTGGGACGCATTTAAATCTTGCTGTCCAGTCTGACAGAACAGAGAATTTCCCCTGTTTAGTGCATTAAATTACACCTAGCTATGATCAAAATAAAAATGTGTGATCTACATGAAAAATATAGGCATTCAAGTGATGAAACTACAGATATATCGTTTGCTGTAATTGGATTAATAGTTTTTTAAAAGATATGAAAATATTAAGCAGCGCTGCTGCAGTGGGTAGATTGTTGAATCGTTGAGCGGAGAGGAGTATGTGTGGGTTCGGGGTTCTAGCGACGTCTTTAATCTTTAAGTCGCACTTTGTTTGCTGTAGCATGGTGCTGAGAGATTCCTTGTGGGCAGGTGGTTTTGCTCCTGAGCGCACGTGACTGCTTCGCTTCAACGGTTGAGGCAAGTAAACGTAGCGGATGTGCTACTGTTTAACTCGTTAATTATTCTACCTTCACATTAATTAATTCTATTAATTGGTGATGCTATGTCTTTGTTACATGTTTCCTTAACGTGTTCCAGATGGTAGTATTTTTATGAATTCAATTGCTTATGATCTTGATGGATTAATTGTGATATGCGGGATTGTTTTTGGTGAATCTATATAGTTGTGGGGTAGAAACCTTTATGAGTATATTGTGGTCTAAGTGGTAGTATTCTTAGTGAATACTTGTGGTTGTGATGGTAGCAATTATTGATCAATTGATATGTTTGGATAATTTGCTCGTAATCATGTGGAAATTTGTTTAGTGTGCTATTGCGGAATATGAAAACAAATATGTGGTGGATATGTGGTTGTGGATATGTTGTGAGCATGTTGATGCTCCTTTGAGGTTGGAATTAATGTGGTTTATGATTATCATATCATTCATATCATATCACGACATTTGCATATGTGGAGTCGCCGCACCTAGCCACGACCGTACCGGTACAGCATCGTATATTACTGTAATACGATGCACCTCTTATCCCGCTGGGAAAGAGTGATGTGGAGCATAGGATGAAAGCATATTGCATTGTGGAAAGATCATTTGCATACATATGCAATATATTGTGGTGAAGTTACTTTGTGGAATATTCAACTTCATAGTTGTAATGTGGAATATACAACTTCATAGTTGTGATGTGGAATTAGCTCATGTGAGCTATTTGTGGTATGAGGATTGTGGATGTGGTCGTAGAATGGGGTTCGTCCCTTGTGTATGGTAAGGGTTGTGATTGTGGCATGAGATTCTTTTCTCTTGTAGTAATTGTTGATAGCAATCGTGGATGTGAGAAATAATAAAGTATTGAAGTAAAACATACAATGCTTTATTGTCTTTGGTAGTGGTAGTGGTTGAGGTTTTAAAGTAGTCAAATAAGATTTATTTGCTAATGCTTTACCGTCGTTGATGTGATTTGAGGTTGAGGATATAAACATTGTTATTTGTGGAAGATTAAACGTTGATGATTGAACTATTGTAGTTTAATTAGCCTGTTAAACAGTTTGTTTGCTGAGATTTTATCTCACCCTTGTTTCCCCCTCCCTACAGGTGGACTTTGAGCATGCATGGGAAGGGTAGAGCGGTACCACACTGATGCATGTGAATCATATTTTTATGCTGTAATAAAGTTGAAAGGTTCTAGACCTTTGCATAGATTTGTTTACATTAACTTAATAATGTTAAATTTGTGATGTATGTTTTAGATTAAAATGTTGGAGAATGTTTTAAACATTGAATTGTTATCACTATCCTGTTATTCCTTAGTTGTTTATGCTTCCGCTTATACTATCTTGTTTAGTAATTGTTGCCAGTTTAATTTATCTTGTAAATTGGCTAGTTGTGGAGTGGTTTTAGTGGCATCCCAAGGTAATATGGGTCCTGGGGTGTTACAGTTGGTATCAGAGCGGGCTTTAGGTCCGTGGTAATTAAATGATTAAATTGACATACTAGTGCACTGTAGGATGGGAAAGGTCAAGCATTGCATTTATGCTTTTGACATGTTGTATTGATGATTTACGTTATGAGATAATCTTGTATGATTATGATTTGCTCCTATGACTGTTATGAGTGAGAATTGTCAATGATAAGATGTAGAGGTTGTATTTGCTGGTTAGCGATGTGGTTACCTCGGGTAACTTAGTTGCAGATGTTGTGAGTGAGTTTCTTTTGAAAAGTTGCTATCTCCCCTAAGTTGATTTTGGCCAATTCTTGGCCTATTGTGGTTAATGAATTTCTCTTGAGATAGCGGTTCATTGCAATTGAGGTTTTGCAATTGGTCTCTATGTGTTCTTTGAAGCAATTATTCTTTCTTTTCGGACTATTGAGACACTGTTGCTACTTGTGAATATTGTTGATTTGCAAGGATAGTCCCTTCGTGGGAGTTTGTCTTGTTGTGAATCATGACTCATTGGTTCACTTGGTATTTTTTATTAATGAAAGTTTTGTGTTGCAAACTCATTAATATGTTAAAGCCTTGGATCTACGTATTTCTTTTAAATTATTTCGAGTGTTGAAGTTTAATTCCTCTCCTTTCTGAAAGAGAGTGTTAAAACCCCTTTGTGGTGTTTTGCTATGCTTAAGTGTGAAGGTGGTAATCATATAAACTAATTCATAAGGTATGAATTATCAAGTTGAGATGTTAGCGTAGTGCATAATTAATTTCAACTTGCATCCTCGGAAATATAGTTGATTAATTTGATATCGCCTTGTAATAGTTTCTTGAAGAACTGTGATTAAGAATTTGTCTATACATGATTGGAACTCATGGAGTTATTGAGGAGTGTGTAAAAAAATTGGAATGGTTATTATGATTGTTTAAATTTCTATCTTGTTGGATAAATTGAATTATTTCTATCTTTAGTAATTAATATGACCGTTGGGAATTTATTAAGTAAGGAGGTGTTGGAATATTGCCTTGGTAATATTGACCTTTAATCTGTCCTTTATTAGATACTTTATGAGCATGCACAATTGCTAGTTTCATCTATCTTTCACCATGTTAAATTGTTGAAATAGGTATAAAGGAATAGATGAAGGTTGATGTATTGACTTGTAGAATCTTGTCTTACAAAGCTGGTATTATTGAAGTTTAAAGTTGTTTCATTCTAATTTCTGAACGTAAGGTGAGATACTGAATCTATGCTCATGATTGTTTTATGATTGTAAAACGGAGTTAGGATCATGAATGTTGTTATGATAAAATAATAATCAATTATTGCCAGTAATGACTAGAGTACAATCAATTTGTGCTAAATTAGAGTTGAGCATTAATAAGAATTGAATATATGAAATCTAATAAGAGATTTATACTAGCATGTTTTGTGAGATTGTCATGTTCTAGTATCATCTTATTTAAGAGCTTTGTTCTATTATGGTGGCTTGTGCACTAGGCATTCCCTAGATTAAGTAGTTGCAATCTTATTTAGATAATAGAAACATGATGAAGTGAATTCTGGTGTTTCTTTTGAAAAAGTTCATGAAGGGATTTGAGGATATGATGATTCTTGTTAAGAATGTATTATTTTGCTGTTAGTATGATTGCCAGTATGTGGTTGTGATGATAATGTTGAATGTTCTATAAATAAAAGAATTTGATAACTTCCATGATACTATTTAAATCAAAAGTTTTGAGATTTGCGTACGCGATCTTTTGGATCTCATGACTTATGTGGTAGCTGAAATTGTTTTGAGCAAAGTGACGCGTTGAGAGCTTTTATTAGTTCTTTAGGGATTAATGTGTTGTGGTCTTCAAATCTTTTTGTTGGAATTGTCAAGGTAATACCGTAATGAAAGAAAATTGTTCTCTTTGTTAAAAGAAGGAGTGTGGTAAAAGTATTGGAGGTTGAAGTCATGTTGTGCAATTTCTTTTTGAGGTGTGCTTGACTTCTTATTTTCGCTGCATAAGAGTTTCCGAGCTTAAATGGCAATACTGTATTCTTATTGGTTGAGATTTGATATTTTCTTCTTGAGGGGCATGTGCCTTCAACTGTGATCTTATCTTTGTTGCCCAAGATCATTGCTATTTCTCTTGGTCTTGTGTCTATTGCAGATGATAACATCTTTCTTTGTGCTGAAATTTACTTCTTTTTTTGCCTCTTCTAAGAAAGGGGTAATCAATTTGAGTTGCAAAGTCCTTTAAGAGGTGTATGGCAAGTAGTTGGTGTGGTCATGCGATTGACTTTGGTGAGATTGTGGGTGTAAAGTTGTTTGACATCCATAAGAGCCCTGGAGATGAACAATTTTGGTTTGGTGTTCTGTGCTAGAACCTTAGAGGCTCAGTGTCTCTGTGTGGGAATAGTGGATCAGAGTGGAATCCAAATAGTGTGAGGATCGGGATAGCATCCTTGGGGTGTAGTAAATGAGTATGTGTGGGTGTGATATGAATTTCGAGTTGTTATCCTTAAAAGGATTGAGGTGCTTAAGGAATTATCTGTCAAAGTAATTCCATTGGTCGGGGGCTTGGCTAGAATGTATTTTGTGGAGACAGTAGAGTCTCTCTGCAAGGGTGTGGATGATGTACTCAGTTTGAGCGCATTGTCGAAGTTGCCAACTTAAGATAAATGAGTTGGTGTGTTGGGCGATGATTTGGAAATCCTTGGTTCAAGGAAGTTAAATTTTCAAAGGGAATGGATTGGGAAATTAATAATATCTCGAGCAGTAATATGCTCTCTTGATTCTTGTTTAAACTGTGTGTTTATGGCAGAGGTCATCTGCAAATTGAGTTGTTTTATGTTGAGGCGTATTCTTTTCCAGTTAGGAAAAGAAAATGATTATTTTGGTTTGTCGAGTGATTTTCACTCTTGGCTTGTAGTGTGGATTATCCAAATGTCTATTTGGAGAGTGTAAAAAGTTTTGTTGTGAATCCTTTGATTTGGATCGTGGTCCCTTGAAGGAAAGCTAGTTGCTAGTGTGTTGCTTGAGAATTATTTATTCTTCTTTTGGTTGGGTTCCATTTGTAAAAGTTATTGTTTGTGCTTCGAGTAAAATGTTATGAGTGGAATCTGTGGTTGAATTCTCTAAAAGGGGTACAATGTATTATCCCGATTATAATATATAGATGAAAATGTTTAAAGAAGGAGGATGGTATTAGATAGTGGCTTGATAGTTGTGGCGGGAAAGTTCGCGAGATCGGCAGGATCGCTTGGCCGCTTAGAGCCGGCAGAAGAGTTGCGGGTGCTCGGCGTTGACCGGCGCGTGTCGTGGACTCGTCGGAGTTGGTCATGAGGAAGAGGGCCACCAGTTATGTAGATGCCCTCTTGACGTATCAGTCCGAGCGAGAGGTGAAGTGAGAGCTTGAAGTTCAAATGTAGAAGAAGGACCCGAGTTCTTCGAGGCGGGTGAGAACCCGTAGTTGTTATTCCCTTGGGATGTTCTATCCTTGGGATGCTCTATCCTTTGGTTGTTCTTTCCTTGATTGTCCTCTTGATTTGTGGTTTGAGGAGTTAGATTCGAGGTCGAATCCTTTTTAGGTGGGGAGAATGTAATACCCTGATCGTCGATTCGGCGTAAGTTTTTAAAATAATCGCGGAGTCGCCGGTTTTTCGGTAAATCACAGGAAGGGAAAATAAAAATTATAGAACAGTGTAAAATGAATAAAATAAATTAAAAATTAAATTAAAAACCCAGAGTGGGCTGACCGCCCTGGGCCAAGGCCCAAGGGGGTGGCCGCACCCCCCTTGGCCGCACCACCCCTTCCCCTTAACCCTAGCGCCCCCCTCTTTTCCCCTCCCCCTTTGGCCGCCACCCTCCCCCCTTTCCCACCCTCCTGGCCGCCCCTCCCATCCCTGGTTGGTGCTCCCATCTTCCCCCACAGCTGCTACCATTGGTGCCAAGGAGAAAAAGAAAGGGAAGAGAAGAAAGGGAAGAGAAGGAAAAAGAGAAGGAGTAGAGGATGTGCTACTGTTTAACTCGTTAATTATTCTACCTTCACATTAATTAATTCTCTTAATTGGTGATGCTATGTCTTTGTTACATGTTTCCTTAACGTGGTCCAGATGGTAGTATTTTTATGAATTCAATTGCTTATGATCTTGATGGATTAATTGTGTATATGCGGGATTGTTTTTGGTGAATCTATATAGTTGTGGGGTAGAAACCTTTACGAGTATATTGTGGTCTAAGTGGTAATATTCTTAGTGAATACTTGTGGTTGTGATGGTAGCAATTATTGATCAATTGATATGTTTGGATAATTTGCTCGTAATCATGTGGAAATTTGTTTAGTGTGCTATTGCGGAATATGAAAACAAATATGTGGTGGATATGTGGTTTGTGGATATGTTGTGAGCATGTTGATGCTCCTTTGAGGTTGGAATTAATGTGGTTTATGATTATCATATCATTCATATCATATCATGACATTTGCATATGTCGATGTCGCCGCACCTAGCCGCGACCGTACCGGTACAACATCATATATTGCCGTAATACGATGCACCTCTTATCCCGCTGGGAAAGAGTGATGTGGAGCATAGGATGAAAGCATTCATATGCATTGCATTGTGGAAAGATCATTTGCAAACATATGCAATATATTGTGGTGAAGTTACTTTGTGGAATATTCAACTTCATAGTTGTAATGTGGAATATACAACTTCATAGTTGTGATGTGGAATTGGCTCATGTGAGCTATTTGTGGTATGAGGATTGTGGATGTGGTCGTAAAATGGGGTTCATCCCTTGTGTATGGTAAGGGTTGTGATTGTGGCATAAGATTCTTTTCTCTTGTAGTAATTGTTGATAGCAATCGTGGATGTGAGAAATAATAAAGTATTGAAGTAAAACATACAATGCTTTATTGTCTTTGGTAGTGGTAGTGGTTGAGGTTTTAAAGTAGTCAAATAAGATTTATTTGCTAATGCTTTACCGTCGTTGATGTGATTTGAGGTTGAGGATATAAACATTGTTATTTGTGGAAGATTAAACGTTGATGATTGAACTATTGTAGTTTAATTAGCCTGTTAAACAGTTTGTTTGCTGAGATTTTATCTCACCCTTGTTTCCCCCTCCCTACAGGTGGACTTTGAGCATGCATGGGAAGGGTAGAGCGGCACCACACTGATGCATGTGAATCATATTTTTATGCTGTAATAAAGTTGAAAGGTTCTAGACCTTTGCAAAGCTTTGTTTACGTTAATTTAATAATGTTAAATTTGAGATCTATGTTTTAGATTAAAATGTTGGAGAATGTTTTAAACATTGAATTGTTACCACTATCCTGTTATTCCTTAGTTGTTTATGCTTCTGCTTATACTATCTTGTTTAGTAATTGTTGCCAGCTTAATTTATCTTGTAAATTGGCTAGTTGTGGAGTGGTTTTAGTGGCATCCCAGGGTAATGTTGGTCCTGGGGTGTTACAGTATACCCATCGAAAGTACCGATAATTGGGAGGTCTTTACAGCAAGAAAAAGATTCTTTCTGACTTAGGGAAGAGGGGGAGGAAGTCCTGGGATCGGAATTCCCATCTTGAGTGCAGTAGGAGCACTTATGTATTTAGCAAACTGCACTAGATCGAGCATTGCATTTGCTGTGAACCTGTTAGCAAGGTACAGTGCAGAACCTTGCATATCTCCGAACATTAGACCTGTTAGCAAACTGCACTAGACCGGACATTATAGCACTGTATGAAGCCGCATGAGAATGCGCTTGGCTCCGAAGAATGATTCACCACATCCAGCAGTCATGTGGAATGAATATTGTGCAAGCCCCCACAATTATCTATGAAGATAATGCAGCTTGCGTTGCACAAGTGCAGACGGGCTATGTGAAAAGTCATCTCACAAAGAATATCAACCCCAAGTTCTTCTATACTCATGAATTGTAAAAGATGGACGAGATTAAAGTACTGCATACTAAATCATGTGAAAATTTGGCAGATTTGTTCACTAAATCACTCCTTGCATCTAGCTTTGAAAGGTGTGTGCGAGGAATTGGAATGATGAGACTTAGAGAAGTGCATAATTCAGGGGGGAATTCTCTCAAGCCCGTTAGTAAAACTTGATCATGAAGATCAAGTACCCAAAATAATAAGTCCTCAAGACTGAATGAAATTGCGTGAATTGTACTCTTTTTCTCTTGACGAGTTTTCCTGAAGTTTCTCTATCAAGGTTTTTAATGAGGCAATTCGTGCATCACAGCATAACATGCATCATGTACTCTTTCTCCAAATTTTTTCCACTAGATTTTTATGGAGTTTTAATGAGGCATGAGTGTATCGGATGAGTGCCCAAGGGGGAGTGTTAGGAAACCTGGGCCTGAGCCAGCATCCTTGGCCCATGGTGGGCACCTCATCGGTAGACTATAAATAGGGAGCAATACCAGCAGAATTTGTACTCATGCAATCATAAGCAATAAAGAAAGACCAGGAGTTCTCTCTACCTCTCTGTATGTTTTCAATCTATTATTCTGTCTTCTGTGATTGATCTCGTTTCTCTTTAAGTAGAGGAATCGATCGGACTGGTCACCAACGATGGTTCCTCAACATTTATCATGCCTTTGCAAAAGCCAAAAGGGGTACGATGATGAGTAGGGTCAGCTGTGGAGTGGTTCTATATACAGTGGGTAACTGGAGGCCCACCAGACGCTGTGTGTGTTTGGGTTTATTCCCTCCTTCAATCACATGTACATTTTATTTTAGACATCATTATAGTCTCTAAAACATAAATTTAACCATAAATATCTAATATAATATATTTATAAAAACTTAATAAAATTATTATATTATAAACATGCTTTTTGAGATAAATCTACGCATATGGTTTTCATGTATCCAATTTAACAGAATCCCTATAAGCAACAGACTATCAAATGAATGAAATGGAATTCCAATCCAACTGTTCTTCCTCTAGCTCTCCTACGATTTCTCCCCCCAAATTCATCCCTTCCCAGTCTATGTTTGCTATTCTTAGCCTCTGAATTGGTCGTTCCTTTCACCAGTGATCTCTCTCTGGCAATGGGACATGGCAATTGGTATTAGAGCCTTATTCTTCAGCTCACAATTCTGATTTTGATTGGTAAATCCAAGGGGTGGAAGCAATTTTGGACCAAGGTTCGATCGATTTGAATCCGTGGGAAGTAATAGGTTGATCCAATCGACTACTGCATTGAGTTGGTCAAGGATCGTGGAGCCATTAGAAAAGTGCAGGGCTATGGAGGCGAGGTTGATGAAGAATCTCGAGGAGTTCAAGACAGCGTGTGTTTCGCCTTGGCTTCGCCATCACCTCCCCCAACCACTACTACCTCTCCTGCATCTATGTCATGCCTTCAGCTCCCATATCAACAACCACACACCGAAGGTGCCCAGAAGGTGTTCGACAAAGTGCCAAGCCATTAGGAGACAACCACAGCAGGCGTTCTTTGCGTCATCGTAAGCCATGTGCTCTATCCAGTGACTGAGGAAGTGCTTCATCAAATATTTGATCCCTTGGGGATGATGGAGAATGTATACGTGTATGAGAGGATAGATCGTGCGGTGCCTCTCGTCGCCTTTCGATCATGTCACGAAGCTGCTCAAGCTCGAGAAGCAAGGAATGGCTGATGCATATATGATGGTTGTTATTGGCTAGACATCCAGCTACTCGTAGTCCCCACAGCAGCACGGTCACACTGGCCAAGTGCTTAATGTTTATCCCCAGCCACGGCACCGACATGTTGATAGTGGCATCCATCCCCGCTGCAACTTTGGTCACGCCCTCCACCACCTCCGTGGCCACAACTACCTCTTCGCTTGTTGACGCCGCCCTAGGCAAAACTAGTGTCAGTGATGCTCCAAGAGATGTAGAGCTCGTTGTTGCCATTCCATCCGCACCGCACAAGGGGATGCGCCGAGCCATCGTCAAGTAGGTGTCGCAAGTGTGCATCACCTGCCTCCTGGTGCATTGGGCTATGAAGAGCAAGAACAACAACTCGGTTCATGATGTCATGGTCTTGGTGGTCAAGGAAGATGAGGCTTTGGGTGCAGATGTCCTCGGCATCGAACTCAAGCACACCATCAAGCTCGAGAACAAGAACCTACCAAGGTGTTCGATGAAATGACTTCAAAGGCTGGAATGATGGAGGGCAAGACCAATGAGCTATCTTTCTTGGAGGAAGGAGAGGGGACATCTACACGGCAATGGCAGACTCTGACCATGCGGTTTGACTATGCGGTGTTCATTGAAATGCCAAAAGATGGCAAGCCTGATGTGGCCAAGAGTGTGAATGATACATTGATTTGTGCTTTATCTATGCAATCTGAAGTTACAAGGTTTAGTAGTGCTGAATTGTGCAAGGAGAAAGAAGCTATCGGTTATGGGAGAGAGAAGAATATCCTAGTTCGTGCGGATGCTTATGTGATTCTTCCTTTGCGCAGTGCAAACAAGACAACTGTTGTAGGGGTGGCCCAACCCCCCGTGACTGGGCCGTGCCACTAGTCCAACATATAATAGGCCCAATAGTGTAGAGGAATATAACAGTGTAAATATACCAGTGTACCCCCATCCTTTGTAAATACTAAGGGGTATAATGGGGATTTCCCATTCTACCCCACTCACATATATAAGCCCCCAGGAGGGGCAAAGGGGGGATCCTCTCATTATTCTCCACATATCCTCCTTGCGGTAGCTCTCCTCTCCTTCTACTAGTCCCCTCTCTCTCTCTGTTTAGCCAGTAGCTACAACAGATGGTGCCGTCCGTGGGGACTGGACGAGAGGTCGCGTGAAGAAGAGCCACCGTCACGGGGAAGACGTGCTCCATGGCTGGGCTGTGGTGCATCCTGGCACGCTGGATCCCATCCGGCTGGAACAACGAAAAAATGCCGTCAAAGGTAGGGATAGGTAGATCCGATAGATCCATCCCTCTTGCATGTCAACCTTCGTGCAGATCTAGTAGATCCATCGATCTTGCAAGTAAGCCTCTATGCGGATCTGGTAGATCCATTGATTTTACATCTGATGCATGTTTCTTCAAAGTTGAGTCTCACTAGTATTGTTGAGCACTGTCTGGGTAGCAAAGTGCAGCATCGGGATACACCTCGCCAAGCACACCTTCGTCCCGCACCGGCTCGCCTCCGCGCAACCGCGGACTCCGCGTCGTCGAAGTCCGCCTATACGGAGTATTGGCTGGCTTTGGAGTCTGGAGCGTAGACGCCACCAAGGTAAGACGAGGTAAGAAAAATCCAGGCTAATCATCAAGAATGACGATTCTTGTACGCATACTGCAGCTTGCAGGCTCATGTGCGAATGCATGTGTATCCATCCATGCGTACGTGTCCACTCCTGCATGCACAAACACAAACTTCATGCGTGCACTCTACGATCCACCACGCATGTTCTCCTGCTCCAAGGCCTCCGCAATCTACACCGAGAGGGAGCCCCCGGAGGCAGGAGAGCAGCCGTCGCCAAGTTGTCCGGGGCCTCCGCCACGGCGTACAAGGCCTTCGCATTGGCATCTGAGGTGTCCGCCGAGCCGTCTACAACTTCTTCGGCAGGGGCAAGTACGACGGCTACGACATCGAGACCTGGGGCGCCCGCAGCAGCCGGTACCGCGGACAGTACCGCCAGGGCCCTCGCCACGACCGCGGCGTCTACCGCTTCTACAATGGCGACTGTAACAATGGCGAGTGGTCCAGCGGCAAGAGCCACGGCAATGGCGCACAGGCATGCTCCGACGGAAGCTCCTACGTCGGGGAGTTTAAATACAGCGTCAAGCACAGCTTCGGCAGCTACCATTCCCGAAGTGGTTGCTACGAAGGCTCCTGGCACGACGGCAACAGGCAGGGATTGGGATGCGCACAGGGCCACGCCTCCGCGTCGACCTCGGCCCTTGCCTCGCCGAAGTCCGAGACGCCTCCGCGTTGACCTCGGCCCTTGCCTCACCGAAGTCCGAGCCGCCTCCGCGTCGACCTCGGCCCTTGCCTCGCCGAAGGACGGACCTCGCTCAGGACTCCGACGTTCGACTTCACGGCCGGTGCACCCTTCGCGGCTGGCGTGTGACGTCAAGGACGAGGTGCAATTCAGGACTCCGGTGCGTGCACGAGGAAGCGCAGGATACAAGCAGACTCGAAGTCCTGACGAGGTCTGCGAGGCAGGCTCCGCGCGTTGGCAAGGTCCCGGCTGCTGGGTTCTGTCGACTCCAAGAGCGCCAGCGTCGCATGAGCGAACGCTGGCTAACTATGCATGCAGGTCCCACGTAAACATGCATGCAGGGCCGGTCCCGTCGCCGGCAGTGCTTCTCCGCAGTCCCTGCCAATGCCTCGGGAGTCTCCGCCGAATAGTTCGGAGCCTTCGCGATGCCCCCGGAGTCTCCCCCGACCTCTCCGAAGCCTCCGTCATCGCCTTCGAAGTCTCCGCCGAGCCTTCCATCAGACTTCGCCTCGGACTAGGCGATGTCGCCCCTCACCACTGATGGTTGTCGGCCAGACCGTTCGGAGTCTTTGCCGAGCGGCTGGAGATCCCACCACGGTGCCCGTAGCCCTCGCCGCGGTACTCGCGCACTTTGCAGAGGACTGTACGAGAAGCTACACGAGCGGCGGAGCGTACGCATGAAACCATGCATGCATGCATGCATGGATACAACGTGCTGATGATCCAGACCGCTCGGAGCCTTTGACGAGCCCTGCGGACTCTGCGCCGACCTTTTTGAAGCAGGACCCTGCAACATGGGACTTCGCTCCAGGCTCCGCCGAGTCCCCGCGCATCCGCGAGCTGTCATGTCTTCGCGGCATGCGACGCCAAACCTACACGACGCGTGATGAATGAAAGCGGGACCCACCGCATCGGTCTCCAGTACGTCGCTGTCGGCCCAGCTCCGCGACACGCAACGTCGCCTGGCCTCACCGGCCTTCTCGGCCTTCGCGCGTACACGCTGCGCGCATCGCCCTGCCTGGTACGCACCACATGTTTTTCTTGCATGCATGGCAATAAAGAAACTGTTCATCGTATTATTCATCGAGGCTACAGTTTTATTCTCAGAGCATTTGATTTAGCCGCGTTTGCTTCTCCGGTTTTGGCTTGCTCTGGGCTCCCGTAGTACCAAATGTTGTTCTGGGGCTGCGCTCTGGAGCGTTTTGTTGCCGCGAGGTTTTGGCTATTTCTTTTCGTGCCTCTGTATTGGTCCTCGCTTTTGGTTTAAATCGCACGATTGCCTTGAGCGTCGGCGTACTCTGCGGAGTATAAATAAGATGTAGCGTTGAGCCTAGCTCCGCACGCATGATGTCTACGGACTTTAAAAAAGACGTGACCGTCGAGGCATTCCTCCGCACGCGCGAGTCCACGGACTATAAATAAGATGTAGCGATGAGCCTAGCTCCGCACGCATGATGTCTACGGACTTTAAAAAAGACGTGACCGTCGAGGCATTCCTCCGCACGCGCGAGTCCACGGACTATAAATAAGACGTAGCATTGAGCCTACCTCCGCACGCATGATGTCTACGGACTTTAAAAAAGACGTGACCGTCGAGGCATTCCTTCGCACGCGCGAGTCCACGGACTATAAATAAGCCGTCGCGTTGAGCCTAGCTCCGCACGCATGATGTCTACGGACTTTAAAAAAGACGTGACCGTCGAGGCATTCCTCCGCACGCGCGAGTCCACGGACTATAAATAAGACGTAGCGTTGAGCCTAGCTCCGCACGCATGATGTCTACGGACTTTAAAAAAGACGTGACCGTCGAGGAATTCCTCCGCACGCGCGAGTCCACGGACTATAAATAAGACGTAGCGTTGAGCCTAGCTCCGCACGCATGATGTCTACGGACTTTAAAAAAGACGTGACCGTCGAGGCATTCCTCCGCACGCGCGAGTCCACGGACTATAAATAAGACGTAGCGTTGAGCCGAGCTCCGCACGCATGATGTCTACGGACTTTAAAAAAGACGAGACCGTCGAGGCATTCCTCCGCACGCGCGAGTCCACGGACTATAAATAAGACGTAGCGTTGAGCCCAGCTCCGCACGCATGATGTCTACGGACTTTAAAAAAGACGTGACCGTCGAGGCATTCCTCCGCACGCGCGAGTCCATGGACTACAAATAAGACGTAGCGTTGAGCCTAGCTCCGCACGCATGATGTCTACGGACTTTAAAAAAGACGTGACCGTCGAGGCATTCCTCCGCACGCGCGAGTCCACGGACTATAAAGGAAGTCGTAGCGTCGAGGTCCGCCTCCGCATGCATGATGTCTACGGACTTTAAATAAGACGTAGCGTTGAGCTCAGCTTCCGCACGCACGACTCTACGGAGTATAAACAAGACGGGGACTCTGATCCCACGCACTCTACGGAGCATAAATAAGACGCAGGTGTTGTCCCTGCGCAAGTCTACGGACTCTAAACAAGTCGTGCGCTGAGGTCCGCCTCCGCACGCACTAGTCTGCGGACTATAAATTAAGTCGTGCGCCGAGGTCTGCCTCCGCACGCGAGAGTCCAAGGACTCTAAATTAAGTCGTGCGCCGAGGTCTGCCTCCGCACGCGAGAGTCCAAGGACTATAAATTAAGTCGTGCGCCGAGGTCTGCCTCCGTACGCGAGAGTCCGCGGACTATAAATTACGTCGTGCGCCGAGGTCCGCCTCCGCACGCACCAATTACCCTCACGCACTCTACGGAGTATAAAAATTGCGTGATGGCCGAGACACTAGGGAGTGCCTCGCCCTAGTGATGCGGTACCTGGATATCGCACCTTCGAGCGCGTTACACCAGGGAGTGTATGACTCCTTTTTGAAGGTAGGGGAACGGCGGTCTCGCCTCCCTACCTCGGCGTGCGTAGTGCCTTCGGCCTACGCTCCAAGCGCCCGCTCCCCGCGGGCACTCCTTTTTGAAGGTAGGGGAACGGCGGTCTCGCCTCCCTACCTTGGCGTGCGTAGTGCCTTCGGCCTACGCTCCAAGCGCCCGCTCCCCGCGGGCACTCCTTTTTGAAGATAGGGGAACGGCGGTCTCGCCTCCCTACCTCGGCGTGCGTACTGCCTTCGGCCTACGCTCCAAGCGCCCGCTCCCCGCGGGCACTCCTTTTTGAAGGTAGGGGAACGGCGGTCTCGCCTCCCTACCTCGGCGTGCGTAGTGCCTTCGGCCTACGCTCCAAGCGCCCGCTCCCCGCGGGCACTCCTTTTTGAAGGTAGGGGAACGGCGGTCTCGCCTCCCTACCTCGGCGTGCGTAGTACCTTCGGCCTACGCTCCAAGCGACTGCTCCCCGCGGGCACTCCTTTTTGAAGGTAGGGGAACGACGGTCTCGCCTCCCTACCTCGGCGTGCGTAGTGCCTTCGGCCTACGCTCCAAGCGCCCGCTCCCCGCGGGCACTCCTTTTTGAAGGTAGGGGAACGGCGGTCTCGCCTCCCTACCTTGGCGTACGTAGTGCCTTCGGCCTACGCTCCAAGCGCCCGCTCCCCGCGGGCACTCCTTTTTGAAGGTAGGGGAACGGCGGTCTCGCCTCCCTACCTCGGCGTGCGTAGTGCCTTCGGCCTACGCTCCAAGCGCCCGCCCTCAGCGGGCACTCTTTTTGAAGGTAGGGGAACGGCGGTCTCGCCTCCCTACCTCGGCGTGCGTAGTGCCTTCGGCCTACGGTCCAAGCGCCCGCTCCCCGTGGGCACTCCTTTTTGAAGGTAGGGGAACGGCGGTCTCGCCTCCCTACCTCGGCGTGCGTAGTGCCTTCGGCCTACGCTCCAAGCGCCCGCCTTCAGCGGGCACTCTTTTTTAAGGTAGGGGAACGGCGGTCTCGCCTCCCTACCTCGGCGTGCGTAGTGCCTTCGGCCTACGCTCCAAGCGCCCGCTCCCCGCGGGCACTCCTTTTCGAAGGTAGGGGAACAACAGCGTCGGCGCGTCTTCGGCGCTCGACTCCGCCTTCCGCCTTGTATGCATCGCCTCGGCGGGACGGCACGTCTTCGGCGCTCGATGACACGTCTTCGGCGCTCGACGACACGTCTTCGGCGCACGACTCCGCCGTCCGCCTTGTAGGCATCGCCTCGGTGGGACGGCACGTCTTCGGCGCTCGACGACACGTCTTCGGCCTCGACTCCGCCGTCCGCCTCGTAGGCATCACCTCGGTGGGACGGCACGTCTTCGACGCTCGACTCCGTCGTCCGCCTTGTAGGCATTGCCTCGGCGGGATGGCACGTCTTCGGCGCTCGACGACACGTCTTCGGTGCTCGACTCCGCCGTCCGCCTCGTAGGCATCGCCTCGGCGGGACGGCACCGGTTCGGCGCTCAACGACACGTCCTCGGCCTCGACTCCGTCGTCCGCCTTGTAGGCATCGCCTCGGCGGGACGGCACGTCTTCGGCGTTCGACGACACGCCTTCGTTGCTTGACTCCGCTGTCCGCCTCGTAGGCATCGCCTCGGCGGGACGGCACGTCTTCGGCGCTTGATGACACGTCTTCGGCGCTCGACGACACGTCTTCGGCGCTCGACGACGCGCCTTCGGCCTCGACTCCGCCGTCCGCCTCGTAGGCATCGCCTCGGTGGGACGGCACGTCTTCGACGCTCGACTCCGTCGTCCGCCTTGTAGGCATTGCCTCGGCGGGACGGCACGTCTTCGGCGTTCGACGACACGTCTTCGGCGCTCGACTTCGCCGTCCGCCTCGTGGGCATCGCCTCGGCGGGACGGCACGTCTTCGACGCTCGACGACGCGCCTTCGGCCTCGACTCCGCTGTCCGCCTTGTAGACATCGCCTCGGTGGGACGGCACGTTTTCGGCGCTCGACGACGTCTCCGGCGCTTCACCGGTTCCTTCATAAGCATGGCCTCTAGGGTCTACGAGCTATCAGTTGCATCGGCACCCTCGTGCTTGCTGTCAGGGAACGGGGGGCTGGGGTGGTTGATCGCGTCAGCTCGCCCATCGGGACCTCAGCGCTTGCTGTCGAGGGAGTACTGTTGTAGGGGTGGCCCAACCCCCCGTGACTGGGCCGTGCAACTAGTCCAACATATAATAGGCCCAATAGTGTAGAGGAATATAACAGTGTAAATATACCAGTGTACCCCCATCCTTTGTAAATACTAAGGGGTATAATGGGGATTTCCCATTCTACCCCACTCACATATATATAAGCCCCCAGGAGGGGCAAAGGGGGGGATCCTCTCATTATTCTCCACATATCCTCCTTGCGGTAGCTCTCCTCTCCTTCTACTAGTCCCTGAAGGACTACGGGTAGGCTACGCTAGCGCAAATTAATAAAAATTCTACCCGTAAACCAAGATCACTGCAGTTATAGATCACGGAATTACAACTAGACGCGCAGGTGCGGAATTGATGCAGCACGTCGGGGCAGAGTAGTCGTACTACGTCGATGCAGCACGTCGGGGCAGAGTAGTCGTACTACTTCCTCGTCCTCGTCGCGGCGTCCAACGTACAACTCCTCTCTTGCAGTTCGTCCAAACGCTACAGATGCAGCGCCGCCAAAAGGTATCCACACGTACGGGAGGAAGCGACGCACGCCGGATTACTAGATCCGCTCGAGCGCCCAGGGCGTGGGAGGGGTGGCGGCCAGGGTTTGAGGAGGTCACGAAAATCTTTTTCAACCCTGTGCGCCCTTGCCCTCCTTTTATAGACGTCCTTATAATGGGCTTCAGCGAATGGAGGCCCATTAGGACTCAATACCCAGTCTAACCCGGATCCAATCCGAATTAGGCTTCAGCCCTTAAGTGTGTGACCCTATGGGTTCACGTATGTTTAGACATGACACGAGTTTACCTACTCGGTCAATAGTTGGTAGCGGCCTCTAGCAAGACGTGCCAACTCCTAAACATACACAAAGATCATATCGAACGAACCATCACAACTTTATGTACATGCCAATCCCTTTGCCTCACGATATTTGGTCGAGCTCCAAGCTGACCACTCTTTCTCGATCCTGTGATCCGGAATCCCTTACTAGGTTAACTCTTAACCTTAAGTAGCATGGCCATGCATTTCTGGATCCGATCACTCGAGGGGCCCAGAGATATCTCTCTCAGGTAGAGAGGGGAAAATCTCATCTCGACTGACCATGCCTCGTAGCATGCTTCATGACAAACCCGAAAACTACCTTTATAACTACCCAGTTACGGAGTAGCGTTTGATAGCCCCTAAGTAGGTCGATTCACATCTCAAGTACATGCGACAATCTCTGGTCTAAGGACAAGGCGTACACATTGTGTAGAGAGAGAACCATAAGTATAATTGTTATGTCTCATGTTGGGTCGGTCCAACCCCATGTTCTAAACATGTGTCCACATTATTGGTTTGACATCTCCATGTCTATGACCTGTGAAACATGGTCATCAACCGATACATGTGCTAATCCATTATTCACGTGTGTCCTCACATGAACTCCGACTAGGGACAACTTTAGAATAACCATATAAGTAAAGAGTTTCACAAACAAGTCACATACTTGTTAATCAACACAAAGGCAATATTCAAGGAACATTTATTAAATCATGGATACAACGAAATATCATCATCTCTATGATTGCCTCTAGGGCATATTTCCAACAGTCTCCCACTTGCACTAGAGTCAATCTAGAAGATATCTAATACCCATAGCTCTTGTGTGCGCCTCATGCTTAGGCTGTGGGAGAGGCTTCGTCAAAGGATCTGAAATATTCAAATCCGTATGTATTTTGCATATCTTTAAATCTCCTCGATTGAGGATCTCTCGAATGAGATGAAACCGCCGCAGTATGTGTTTGTTCTTTTGGTGATTCCTTGGCTCCTTGGCTTGCGCAATGGCCCCACTGTTATCACAGTAAAGATCCAGAGGACTGCACGTACTAGGAACCACACCTAGTTCAGATATGAACTTCCTTATCCAAACACCTTCCTTTGCTGCTTCAGAAGCTGCAATGTACTCGGCCTCCGTTGTAGAGTCAGCAACAGTCTCCTGCTTGGAACTCTTCCAACTGACCGCACCACCGTTCAAAATGAACACAAAACCCGATTGCGACTTGTAATCGTCTTTGTCGGTTTGGAAGCTTGCATCGGTGTAACCATTTACAACGAGCTCTTCCTCACCTCCGTACACTAGGAACACATCCTTAGTTCTTTTCAAATACTTGAGGATGTTTTTAACCGCTGTCCAGTGACTCTCACCGGGATCAGCCTGGT
The DNA here is from genome assembly GCA_017311315.1 of Dendrocalamus latiflorus. NCBI lineage: Eukaryota > Viridiplantae > Streptophyta > Magnoliopsida > Poales > Poaceae > Dendrocalamus > Dendrocalamus latiflorus. The sequence goes on from CM029667.1 coordinate 11,611,799, forward strand.
ATCTGCTCGTAACACTTAGAGCACATCTGGGCGAGTACATATCATAGCATACATGATAGATCCAATGGCCGAAGCATATGGAATCTTACTCATGCGATCTCGCTCATCAGTTGTCGAAGGACACTGAGTCTTGCCAAGATTTATGCCATGAGACATTGGCAAGAACCCTTTCTTTGCCTCCTCCATGTTGAACCGTTTCAACACTTTGTCAATGTAAGTACTCTGGCTTAATCCTATTAGCCTTTTTGATCTATCTCTATAGATCTTAATACCCAAAATATATGCTGCTTCCCCTAAGTCCTTCATTGAAAAACTATTTTTCAGTGAGGTCTTAACGGACTCGAGCATAGGAATATCATTTCCAATCAGTAATATGTCATCTACATATAAGATTAGAAATACGAGCGAGCTCCCACTTGCCTTCTTGTAAACGCAAGATTCTTCTTCGTTTTTGATGAAGCCAAACCCTTTGACCACTTCATCAAAACGAATGTTCCAACTCCGAGATGCTTGCTTCAATCCATAAATGGATTTTTGAAGTTTGCATACTTTTCTAGCATTGATTGGATCGACAAAACCCTCGGGCTGTATCATATACACGTCCTCGGTTAAATTTCCATTAAGGAAAGCCGTTTTGACATCCATCTGCCATATCTCATAGTCGAAATATGCAGCAATAGCTAGAATGATCCGTATAGATTTAAGCATCGCTACAGGCGAGAAGGTCTCATCGTAGTCAACTCCTTGAACTTGCCGAAAACCTTTTGCGACAAGTCGAGCTTTATGGATATGAACATTTCCATCCATATCAATCTTCTTTTTATAGATCCATTTGCACTCTATGGTTTTAACACCATCAAGCGGGTCAACCAAGTTCCAAACTTGATTGTCTCCCATGGATGCTATCTCGGATCTCATGGCACTTTGCCATTTCTCAGAGTCTGGGTCCATCATTGCTTCCGCATAGGTCGTAGGCTCATCATTGTCTAACAATAACATATCTCGCGCATTGCGGAGCCTTTCGGACCTTCGTGGTGGTGGTGCTTCCTTTGCCATGGGTTCCTCAACTTGTTCTGCCACGTGGGCATCATTCGTCGAGTCTTCCCCGATTGGTTCATCTTGAACCTCTTCAAGCTGCACCGTTCTTCCACTTGTCTCCCTGTTGAGAAACTCTTTCTCTAGGAAAACACCACTTCGAGCGACAAACACTTTGCCCTCTAGTCGGTTGTAGAAGTAATATCCAAAGGTTTCCTTCGGATATCCCACGAAAATGCATTTATCCGACTTGGGTGTGAGCTTGTCCGACTGTAGTCGCTTGACAAACGCCTCACATCCCCAAATCTTTAGAAAAGACAAACTGTGACTCTTCCCAGTCCATATCTCATATGGTGTCTTAACTACGGATTTAGACGGTACCCTATTAAGTGTGAAAGCTGCTGTTTCTAGAGCGTAACCCCAAAATGATAATGGTAGATCTGACTGGCTCATCATCGATCGAACCATGTCCAACAAGGTCCGATTACGCCGCTCGGATACCCCGTTTCTTTGAGGCGTTCCGGGCGGTGTTAGCTGTGGAACAATTCCGCAACTCTTCAGATGATTGCTAAATTCATGACTCAAATACTCGCCACCACGATCAGATCGCAGAGCCTTAATTTTCTTGGCACGTTGATTTTCAACCTCATTCTGGAACTCTTTGAACTTTTCAAAAGTTTCAGACTTATGCTTCATTAAGTAGACATAGCCATATCTACTAAAATCATCAGTGAAAGTTATGAAGTAATGAAATCCACCTCTAGCAGTCGTGCTCATTGGTCCACATACATCAGTATGTATGATTTCCAACAAGTCTGATGCCCTCTCAAAAGAACCTTTGAAAGGTGACTTGGTCATCTTACCAAGCAAACAAGCTTCACATGTCTCGTATGATTCAAAATCAAACGAAGTTAGAAGACCATCATCATGGAGCTTCTTCATGCGCTTTTCACTTATGTGACCCAAACGACAATGCCAAACATAGGTGGGATTCAAATCATTAGGTCGAAGTCTTTTAGCATTTATGTTAAAGATAGGCGCATCATCAAGATTTAAAATAAATAACCCATTCACAATGGGCGCAAAAGCCACAAACATTTCATTTTTAGAGATCAAACAACCATTGTCTTTACTTGCAAATGAATAACCATCTCTCATCAAACATGAGGGGGATAAAATGTTTCGACTCATACTAGGAACATAATAACAATTATTCAATTCCATAATAAATCTTGAAGGAAGCTGAAGTTGCATGGTGCCGACGGTCAACGCAGCAACCCTTGCTTTATTTCCGACGCGAAAATCAACTTCACCTCTTGCGACTCCTCTACTTCTTATTAGCCCCTGCATCGAGTTGCAAATGTGAGCAACTGATCCGGTATCAAATACCCAAGAGTTAATAGGAGAATCAGCGAGAAAAATGTCTAAAACATTTCTGACAAGTGTACCATGGGTGGAAGTCTTACTTCCAGCCTTCTTCTTGCATTCCTCGGAATCCATGTACTTCTTGCAGTTTCTCTTCCAGTGGCCAGTCTCTTTACAATAGAAGCATACTGTCTCAGCTCCAGGTCCAGCATTAGGCTTAGGCGTTGGTTTTGAGATCATATCTTTAACCTTGCCCTTATTCTTTGCCCATGACTGCTTACCCTTTTTCTTGAAGCTAGACTTGTTCTGCACAGCCATCACATGGCTAGGCCCTGCACACTTCTTGATGTCACTCTCTGCTGTTTTGAGCATCCCACAAAGCTCATTAAGGCCCTTTTCCACCCCATGCATATGGTAGTTCGAAATGAAATGTCCATAGCTAGGTGGAAGAGAAGCCAAAATGAAATCAGTTGCCAACTCTTGGCTAATTGGAAAACCAAGTTTATCCAAAGTCTGACTGTAACCAACCATTTTGATCACATGTGGGCCTACGGGTGCACCTTCTGTTAACTTGCATTCCAGAAAAGCCTTAGAGACATTGAACCTTTCAGTCCTGGCCTGTGTCTGGAACATGTCCTTAAGCGCCATGATCATATCATACGCTTCCTGATCCTCAAACTGCTTTTGAAGGTCAGGTTCCATGCATGCAAGCATAAGACAGCTAATCTCAAGAGAGTCATCACATGCTTTCTTGTAGGCATTTTTAACAGCGGCAGCCGCATTGTCAGCAGGCTCTTCTGGGATTGGGGTGTCCAGAACATTTTCCTTTTTATCTGCCCTGAGAACAATTCTCAGGTTACGGACCCAGTCCGAATAGTTTGTTCCATTTAATTTTTCTTTCTCAAGAATCGATCGCAAAGCAAAAGGGTGTGCGCGGTTGTTAGATGCCATTGATCTACAACAGAAAATGCAAAATACTAAGACAAATAAAACCATGATAGAGTAAACTGTATTAAACAAATTTAATAGAATGTACTCCCACTAAAATCAATATCCCTCTATTGATTCTTAGCGATTCAAGATCCGCAATTAACTAGTCTACTAGTGAGCTTTTGCATCACCGCTAGGAGACAAGGTAATTCGGTAAGTAACACCTTTACTAATCATATCTCTATATGACTCTTGTTGTTGGGTGACATCTCTATGCCTCGGCGCCCAACCTTTATGCCCCAAGGTCCATAACCTTTATGATAACCTTGTTAAGTTCACCAACCCTTATGCATGTATGTATCCGATACAAACCCATCTAGTCAAGGAAAGTCGATGGTGCCCTAATTTTATAGACCCACCATCAATTTACAAGACATGGGATGGTGCAGAGTTTAGTTGGGAGGGCATATGTTTAACTTAACATTTTGTGAGGGATCGTTATACTTCTACCATTCAAACATGCATAGGAGTAAAACAATAGGAATAGCATTCACACAGTTGTGACTCAGTATGGCCCATTTTCTCATGGTGATCTCCATCGCCATAGAATCTGTCCACCATGATGATCTCCATCTCCATGGTCAATGTGTGCCATCCCTCCAAGTGATGTGTCCTCCAAGTACTAATATAAGCTATTACTCATAACAGCTAGTAATAAAATACATGGATACAAGGCATCATCACAAGTCGGCACGCAGGCCGTTAATACAATACTTTGACAACACAATGGCTCCAGCCGTGTTGCCGAACCCACGACACGTAGGTCATGAAAATATTACAAACATGCATCACATACACATTAGGCCATACTGGTCACATACATCCTGCAAAAACAAGTTATGCATAGATTCGCAATCTACCGGATAAGGGGGTCGAGGGGGTTTCCCCCCGCGGGGTTCGAAGGGGCAGCGCCCCTCGCGGTATGCAATTTTTACTTAGGATTTTGATCGGCAAATCATATTTACCCCAAATCGACTATTGTTCCGATTCGACCAATTTGCATTGATCTTCGCGTGCCGCAACCGGTTTTACGTGTCACTGTCTACCCCGATGGTGATATCGACCGGTAGGGGTATGTTGTGGCACGACCTTAGCAGCACAATCACGGAATATCGATTATTAATCTAGGTTCCGATTCGACCAATCATATTGATCTTCGCATTCCGCAATCGGTTTTACGTGTCACTGTCTACCCCGATGGTGATACCGACCGGTAGGGGTATGTTGTGGCACGACCTTAGCAGAATGATCACGGAAACCAGATCTATCCATTACCAGAACTATACAATCGATCACATCGATCATAACGACTTACATATCGCCATATGCAAATCACCCGAACCTATAACATGACAGCAATGGCTCTGATACCACTGAAGGACTACAGGTAGGCTACGCTAGCGCAAATTAATAAAAATTCTACCCGTAAACCAAGATCACTGCAGTTATAGATCACAGAATTACCACTAGACGCGCAGGTGCGGAATTGACGCAGCACGTCGGGGCAGAGTAGTCGTACTACGTCGATGCAGCACGTCGGGGCAGAGTAGTCGTACTACTTCCTCGTCCTCGTCGCGGCGTCCAACGTACAACTCCTCTCTTGCGGTTCGTCCAAACGCTACAGATGCAGCGCCGCCAAAAGGTATCCACACGTACGGGAGGAAGCGACGCACGCCGGATTACTAGATCCGCGCGAGCGCCCAGGGCGTGGGAGGGGTGGCGGCCAGGGTTTGAGGAGGTCACGAAAATCTTTTTCAACCCTGTGCGCCCTTGCCCTCCTTTTATAGACGTCCTTATAATGGGCTTCAGCGAATGGAGGCCCATTAGGACTCAATACCCAGTCTAACCCGGATCCAATCCGAATTAGGCTTCAGCCCTTAAGTGTGTGACCCTATGGGTTCACGTATGTTTAGACATGACACGAGTTTACCTACTCGGTCAATAGTTGGTAGCGGCCTCTAGCAAGACGTGCCAACTCCTAAACATACACAAAGATCATATCGAACGAACCATCACAACTTTATGTACATGCCAATCCCTTTGCCTCACGATATTTGGTCGAGCTCCAAGCTGACCACTCTTTCTCGATCCTATGATCCGGAATCCCTTACTAGGTTAACTCTTAACCTTAAGTAGCATGGCCATGCATTTCTGGATCCGATCACTCGAGGGGCCCAGAGATATCTCTCTCAGGTAGAGAGGGGAAAATCCCATCTTGACTGACCATGCCTCGTAGCATGCTTCATGACAAACCCGAAAACTACCTTTATAACTACCCAGTTACGGAGTAGCGTTTGATAGCCCCTAAGTAGGTCGATTCACATCTCAAGTACATGCGACAATCTCAGGTCTAAGGACAAGGCGTACACATTGTGTAGAGAGAGAACCATAAGTATAATTGTTATGTCTCATGTTGGGTCGGTCCAACCCCATGTTCTAAACATGTGTCCACATTATTGGTTTGACATCTCCATGTCTATGACCTGTGAAACATGGTCATCAACCGATACATGTGCTAATCCATTATTCACGTGTGTCCTCACATGAACTCCGACTAGGGACAACTTTAGAATAACCATATAAGTAAAGAGTTTCACAAACAAGTCACATACTTGTTAATCAACACAAAGGCAATATTCAAGGAACATTTATTAAATCATGGATACAACGAAATATCATCATCTCTATGATTGCCTCTAGGGCATATTTCCAACAGTCCCCTCTCTCTCTCTGTTTAGCCAGTAGCTACAACAACAACAATGCATGGAATTATAGGTGTGGATGGAGAAGAAAGAAAGTTGGTTTGGCTAAAGAGGAAGGCACAAGATCAATCAAGTTCTCGTGATTGCAGTTCTGTCCATAAAGTTCATGAAGTTCTTCACACCAATTCTGAGGTTTCTAATGCACAAAAAAATATATATTTGGAAATCTAATAAAGTCTACTTTCCAACGAATCAAACGGCGCTTGATTTGGAGCTTCGTACACAAAGTTATGGCAACTTCATTGGATGCTGCACGAGCTGTCCTGAGAGACGCGCGAGACCTGCTAAACATAAAGAGTCTGAGTATTGCAATGCAAGTAAGGATGAAATCCGACCATACCATGGTTTTCCAAAGGTTGAGAAGAATTCCTTTTCAGGTTCCAAACGGATTTGGAAGCCCCTTGAACAAGAAAAGAAAACATATACAAATTTGAATTCAGTTCGGATTCGGTTCGGGACAGACAGGAAGTCCAACACTAAAACGCCCATAACTTTCACAAACGGAGTACGATTTGGGCGTTCTTAGACTCGTTGGAAAGCTATTTTGAAGCCCCATACAATGGATGAGTTTCCAGCCATGAAATTCTCATAGTCACATCACAAATTGAGAGAGAATTCAGAGGTTGCAGTTTAGGTATTTCCTTTTTAGTTCGTATTAGAGTTTGTTTCGGCCTTAGGCTAAGTTGTGCATGAGTTTTAGTCAAGGCTTTGCATTGTGCACCAATATAAGGCCAGGGCCTTAGCCCCATTGTAACTTAGGCTATGATATGATAAGTTTTTAGACTCGTGAAATAAAGAAGAAAATCGCCATGATGGTTGGTGGCGGCCAGATTGCGTGATTGCAAGGTTTTCTCGTTTGAAGTTTGCTGAGTTGGTGCAAGACAAGAATAGAATATTCTTGAGATTTCCCATCGAATCTACAAGGTTCATCTCTTCTAATTCATGTCTTCTTGCTGAATTCACGGTTTGGGGAGTACGACAGATTGCTTCTAGTGTGCGCCTTGCATACTAGTGCAAATTGCCCTTATCAATATTGTTTGCTGCATTAAGACAAGGAGAAGACTCTATCCAAGGAGAAAGAACCTCGCTGATCGTACTGGGAATGATCGGACCATCCCTACGTATCAACTAATTCTTAGTTGGTCCGCATCAAAGCCTCTAGAGCCACCTTCACAAGAGTAGCTTATGATAGGGCTCCAATCAGTCACCGTGGTGAGATCTTCTACGAAGGTGGTCGTGTGGTGCGCAACAATGGATGGGCTAGCAAGCCGGTGCTTCCATAGGCTACCATGGTGTGTGTGGCCATGTGTCATGTGTTATGCCACCATTGGTGACTCCGCTAGGCTCACACCTATAGGTTGTTCTGTACAGTGCACTAACATCATGAGGCAAGATCAGGACACTAGATGCCTTGACAACAATGGGTAGTCAGATCAACAATTGGAAATTAGTGGCGTGCAGCAAGTGTTTGAGGAAATGCTACTGTGCAGGTGACAAGCCTTTAGTCATGGAAACCATAGAATGGAAGTTGTTCAATTGGTGGTTGACCAAATGTTAGCATGGAGATAGGGTGGTTGTGGAGACCCGGATTTGACAATATGAATTTCCTATGTATTCCGAGCTAGTCCCTGGATCAGTAGCTAGCTCACACCATAACATTTTTAGTGATATGCCCTAGAGGCAACATGGAGATGTTATATATATCACATACTATGTTTATGATGCATTACTTTGTTCCTTGAAATAGACATTATCATTATTGATCAATGAGTATGTGACTTATTCATGAGACTCTTAATGCTAAAATGTTGTTATTTCTAAATGATCCCTGATCATATATCATATGAGGAACAAATATGATTCAAAGATCAGCATACGTATTGATTGATGATCATGTCTCATGGATCATGGTATGGTGATACCAAATCAATAATATGGACATGTGTTAGTGAACATATGTTGGATAGACCCGCCATGAGACACTGCAGAGATTCCATGTGTCATCAGTTGGTCTCAAGTAGTGTTTATGTGGAATCCTTAGACTTGAGATCATCATGGTTCGCAACATGCGTAGTAGCTTATTTTGGGACTACTAAACACTACTCCGTAACTGGGTAGCCATAAAAGTAGTCTTCGGGTTTGCCATGAAACATATAGTGGGATGTGAATGGTCAAGATAGAATTTGCCCCTCCTTATGGGAGAGATATCTCTGGGCCCCTCGATGTAATGGATTATGAAAGTGCATGGCCATGGCAAGGTGATTGAGGAGTCAATCACAAGTTTATAATCCATCACGGTATCGAGAGAGTGATTGAGCTATTAAGAGGATGACACAGGTCTCGCCTTGAGCTCAATCTATATCGTGAGGCAAAGGGATTCATACATGAGAACATTACAGGTTCAGCCGATATGATCTTTACGTATACTTTGGGATTAATATATCTTACTAGAGGCCGCTATTAACAGGGGTGACCAGAAAGGCGTTTCCGGGTCGCGACCAAGGTATACGTGAACCTACAGGGTCGCACACTTAACGGGTTGGAACACTAATTCGAATATGATTCGGATGTGGGCTCAATTCGGATAGAGATCCGAATAGACTCCTATTGGACCTCGGTCTACAAGGCCCATGTGAGGAGGTCTATATATATATATATGGTGACGAGGGGCTGAGGGGCACATGTGCTTCTGCTAACCTCTAGAAAAACCCTAGCCGCCACCTCCCGAGCCAAACCCTAGCCGCTCACAAGTGCTAGTACACTCACGATCGGCGTTCCATCCCCGGACGTGTGGATACCGGTGGAGGCACTGCTCGTTGCGGTGTTGATCGGCATCAACAACCTACAGATTGGATCTCTTCGTGGTGTGGTTAATCGCGTGGAGGAGACGACCTATTCGGGACAATCGGCTAATTCCACTACTACCTTGACGCGCGTGGTTGGATCGACTTCTCCAACTCTTCTTCCGCTGCGCTGCGCGTCTAGTGGTAACGATCCATGATCCCTCCTTAAGCATGATGTCCTTATGTGCGTGGTAGAAAAGTCTTTTTTCTGCTTCTGTAGCCTACGCGCCAGCGGGACCCCCGTGCGTACCCCCCCTTGTATAGCGTCATGGGTTGACATCGTTAGGTAGAATGCGATTCTACGTCTAACTTGTTTTTGCAGGGAATGGTGTGAATAGTATGGCCCTATAGCTTATTGGAATGTGTGAGATGTATGTGATGCATGTAACATTCGTTCATGGCCTGCGTGTCATGATTATTTCAGCTATTGTTAGCTATCTATATTGTATTTAATGACCTGCGTGTCGACCTTAACGCTTGAGTCAATCTTTGTAATCTTCAATTTCTAGCTATTATAGGTAGTAGCCTAGTTTTGAGGTTACAGGCTTTCAAGCATGGTGGCCTAAAGGAGTGATGTGGAGGATGGAGATCGTCTACACCTACATGGATATGGATATCACCATTTTTGGGCCATACTACTTCACAGTTAAATGTGTTTATCTGTGATGTTATCTATCTTATTCTTATGCAATGATATATGTGATATGTTGCTATGGTAGGATAGAATCCCTCATAAAAATTAGGTGTTAATGCCCTTCCATATGTTCACCAAAAGATAATGATCACCGTATGGTAGGTCTACCAAAGTAGAGTGCCGTCGGTTATCATCATTATTTGGGGTAGATGTCGGACATCTACATGCGGAAGCATTTGGTTTACTTAACAAGGTTAACAAAATAGGTTTGGACCATGGGGCATAGGTTGGGGCCGGGGCATACTGATGTCACCCAACAAACAAGAGTCACATAGGGATGTGATTAGCAAGGTGTTGCTTACCCATGTCACTAGTTTTCTAGCCGTGATGCCAAAGCTCACTAGGAATTAGTGAAATGAGGATCTTGACCCACTATGTAACTTAGAGGGAGTTTTGTTGCAAAAACACATAGTGGGAGTCTTTTGTTAAATAGTTTAATAAAAGATGAACATAAACATAGTGCTAAACTTTGCATATTCTTGTGTTGTAGATCATGTCAGCTAACGCCGCATCCAGTACTTTTAATTTGCGATCTATTCTTGAGAAAGAAAAACTTAATGGAACGAACTTTATGGATTGGTATCGCAACTTGAGAATTGTTCTCAAGCAAGAGCGCAAGGAGTATGTTCTTGAATCTCCTTACCCCGAAGACTTGCCTGATAATGCTACTCTGGCTGCACGGAGAGCTTATGAGAAGCAAACGAATGATTACCTTGATGTGAGCTGTCTCATGCTAGCCACAATGTCCTCTGAGCTTCAGAAGCAATATGAGAACACAGATGCCTACAATATCATTGTGGGGTTGCGTGGTATGTTTGAGAACCAAGCAAGGGCTGAGAGGTTCAACACTTCAAAGTCCTTGTTTGCGTGCAGGCTTGCAGAAGGGAATCCCGTCAGCCCTCATGTGATTAAGATGATTGGCTACATTGAGAGTCTGGAAAAGCTTGGTTTTCCCCTTAGCCAAGAGTTGGCTACTGACGTGATTCTCCAGTCGCTTCCCCCGAGCTTTGAGCCATTCATACTGAACTATCACATGAACAACATGGACAAGACCTTGGCTGAGTTGCATGGGATGCTAAAAGCTGCCGAGGAAAGCATTAAGAAAAGCAGCAATCATGTGATGATGATGCAGAAAGGCAAGGGCAAGCACAATGTCAAGAAAGGCGCGGTCAAAAGAAAGTTAGCTCCCGATGAGATCGCGAGCAGTTCTAAGGCCAAGCAAGTCAAGAAGGGCACTGCTCCTGATGCAGATTGTTACTACTGTAAGCAATCAAAACATTGGAAAAGGAACTGCCCAAAGTACTTGGAGGATCTTGAGAAGAAGAAGGGAAGTATGACTTCCACTCCAGGTATAAATGTTATAGAAATCAATCTTGCTACTTCATCCACTGATTCTTGGGTATTTGATACCGGATCGGTTGCTCACATTTGCAAATCGTTGCAGGGGCTAAGAAGAAGTAGAAGTTTGAGGAGGAGCGAAGTGGATCTTCGCGTTGGCAATGGAGCAAAAGTTGTTGCGGTGGCTGTTGGCACCATGCCATTGTCTTTACCTTCAGGATTAGTTTTGGAATTGAATAATTGTTATTGTGTTCCATCTCTTTCCAAGAACATTATTTCTGCTTCATGTTTGCAAGCAGAAGGTTATGACTTTAGATCTGTGGACAATGGTTGTTCTCTTTATTTCAAAGATATGTTCTATTGTCATACTCCATTGGTGAATGGGTTATACGTTCTTACTCTTGAAGGGTCACCGGTCTATAACATTAATTCAAAGAGGCAACGTCCGAATGATTTGAATCCCACGTTTATTTGGCACTGTCGTTTAGGCCACATAAATGAGAAACGCATGGAGAAGCTCCATAGAGATGGTATTCTACACTCATTTGATTTTGAATCATTTGAGACATGCGAATCTTGTTTACTTGGCAAGATGACAAAGGCACCTTTCACCGGTCAAGGTGAACGGGCAAGTGACTTATTGGCACTCGTACATTCTGATGTATGTGGACCAATGAGCTCAACAGCCAAAGGTGGTTTTCAGTACTTCATAACTTTTACTGATGACTTTAGTAGATATGGGTATATCTACCTGATGAAGCATAAGTCTGAATCCTTTGAAAAGTTCAAAGAATTCCAAAATGAAGTGCAAAATCATTTAGGCAAGACAATCAAGTTTCTACGATCTGATCGTGGAGGCGAGTATTTGAGCCATGAGTTTGGCAATCATCTAAAGGATTGTGGAATTGTTCCACAATTGACTCCGCCAGGAACACCTCAATGGAATGGGGTATCTGAACGGAGAAATCACACCTTATTAGATATGGTGCGCTCCATGATGAGCCAAAGTGATCTTTCATTGTCTTTTTGGGGGTACGCTCTTGAAACAGCTGCTTTCACACTAAACAGGGTTCCATCAAAATTAGTAGAAAAGACACCATATGAGATGTGGACAGGACAACGTCCTAGCTTGTCTTTTCTTAAGATTTGGGGATGTGAGGCTTATGTAAAACGTTTACAATCTGATAAGCTCAGTCCTACATGTTCTTGACTACTCAACAACGGGACAAATTGTTGTTAGACAACGATGAGCCTAAGACCTATGAAGAAGCGATGGTGGGACCAGACTCTGAGAAATGGCTTGAAGCCATGAGATCCGAAATTGAATCTATGCACAGTAATCAAGTTTGGAACTTGGTTGATCCACCTGATGGTGTTAAAACCATTGAGTGCAAATGGGTTTTCAAGAAAAAGTTAGACATAGATGGAAATGTTCACATCTATAAAGCGCGATTGGTGGCCAAAGGTTTCAAACAAATTCAAGGTGTTGATTATGATGAAACTTTTTCGCCCGTCGCAATGCTAAAGTCTATTCGGATCATTCTAGCGATTGCTGCATATTTCGACTATGAAATATGGCAAATGGATGTCAAAACAGCTTTCCTTAATGTAAATCTGAGTGACGATGTGTACATGACACAGCCCACAAGTTTTGTCGATCCGCAATCAGTTGGAAAGATATGCAAGCTGCAAAGATTCATTTATGGGTTAAAGCAGGCATCTCGGAGTTGGAACATTCATTTTGATGAAGTAATCAAAGGGTTTGGTTTCATCAAGAACGAAGAAGAGCCTTGTGTTTACAAAAAGGCTAGTGGGAGCGCACTCGTATTTCTGGTCTTATATGTGGATGACATATTACTGATCGGAAATGACATTCCTATGCTCGAATCTGTTAAGTCTTCATTGAAAAATAGTTTCTCTATGAAAGACTTAGGAGAGGCGACATATATTCTGGGTATCAAGATCTATAGAGATAGTTCAAAAAGGCTAATTGGATTAAGCTAAGATACGTACATTGACAAGGTGTTGAAAAGGTTCAACATGTAGGATTCCAAGAAAGGCTTTCTACCTATGTCACATGGTATAAATCTTAGCAAGAATCAGTGTCCTAGTACACCTGATGAGCGGGATAAAATGAATGCGATTCCACATGCTTCGGCTATTGGGTCCATTATGTATGCCATGCTTTGTACACGTCGAGATGTCTCGTATGCTTTAAGTGCTACAAGTAGATACCAGTCAGATCCAGGTGAAGGTCACTGGATTGCCGTAAAGAACATCTTGAAGTACTTGAGAAGAACTAAAGATGTGTTCCTCGTCTATGGGGGTGAGGAAGAGCTCATTGTAAATGGTTACACCGATGCTAGCTTCCAAACTGACAAAGATGATTTTAGATCGCAATCTGGATTTGTGTTCTGCCTGAATGGCGGTGCGGTGAGCTGGAAGAGTTCCAAGCAGGAGACGGTTGCTGATTCTACAACAGAAGCCGAGTACATAGCAGCTTCTGAAGCTGCTAAAGAGGCTGTTTGGATCAAAAAATTTGTTTCTGAGCTTGGTGTGATGGCTAGTGCCTCCAGCTCAATGGACCTCTACTGTGACAATAGTGGGGCCATTGCGCAAGCCAAGGAGCCTAGATCGCACCAGAAGTCCAAGCACATTTTACGGCGATTTCATCTCATCCGTGAGATAGTGGAGAGAGGCGATGTGAACATTGCAAATCCGTTGACAAAGCCGCTTCCCCAGCAAAAGCATGAGGCTCACACTAGGGCAATGGGTATTAGATACCTACATGGTTGACTCTAGTGCAAGTGGGAGATTGTTAGTGATATGCCCTAGAGGCAACATGGAGATGTCATATATATCACATACTATGTTTATGATGCATTACTTTGTTCCTTGAAATAGACATTTATCATTATTGATCAATGAGTATGTGACTTATTCATGAGACTCTTAATGCTAAAATGTTGTTATTTCTAAATGATCCCTGATCATATATCATATGAGGAACAAATATGATTCAAAGATCAACATACGTATTGATTGATGATCATGTCTCATGGATCATGGTATGGTGATACCAAATCAATACTATGGACATGTGTTAGTGAACATATGTTGGATAGACCTGCCATGAGACACTGCAGAGATTCCATGTGTCATCAGTTGGTCTCAAGTAGTGTTTATGTGGAATCCTTAGACTTGAGGTCATCATGGTTCCCAGCATGCGTAGTAGATTATTTTGGGACTACTAAACACTACTCTGTAACTGGGTAGTTATAAAAGTAGTCTTCGGGTTTGCCATGAAATATGTAGTGGGGTGTGAATGGTCA